>VZRQ01008602.1:342829-520315 GCA_013397975.1 Machaerirhynchus nigripectus | reverse complement strand
CCCCCTCGGCTCTCTGCCGCTCCCGCAGCCAATCACAGCGCCCCGGAGCCGCCGCTCCGCAGTGCTATTGGTGAGAAGCGCCGCCAGTCACGAGCAGATTTGGGGGCTTTCCAATGTATCGCGGTTGTATGAGCCACAGGGGAGGGGGCGGATGGCCGAACCCTCCCACTGGAGGGTGCTGATTGGTCGCGCCGAGCGAGGGGGCGGGATTTTAGGCGATCCGGAGGTTCTGATTGGATGGCGTGCGCGTGCCCCCAGCGGCGGGGCGGGCACTGCGCGCCGGGCTCGGTGCCGGTGCCGCGCTCCGGTCCCGGCCCTGCGCAGGGGTCTGCTGCCTGAGGGCTCCGAAACATGAGGGCTCCGCTGCCCTGGGCTCCGCTGCCCGAGGCCGCCCCGCTCCAGCCCCCCTGGAAAGGGACACGCCCGCGTCCTGAGCCGGAGTCGCTGGTCGCTGTTCCCGGCGCGCGCAGAGAGGCTCCTGGGGAGGCGGCAGAGACGTCCCGGTGCAGTCACGAACCTCCCGGGGAGCACAGCTACCGGCGGGATTAATGACGCGCTCCGTGTGCTCTCGGGAGGAGGGCAGGAGCGATTTCAGCCGTGCCGGTGCACAAGGGGCGGTTTCCCCCTGCACAGCCCTGACCTTTCGGCGTGGTGAGCTCGGGGCAGTTCCCCGCGTCCCCGGTGAGGCAGCGGCCGCAGAGTTCCCAGAGCCTGTTTGCGAATGTCAGGCTTCGGTCTGGCTTCAATACCCACTTTGGAAATATTTTTACTCCAGAGAAATTGAAGTAATGCTACTGAATATTTAATAAAAGCCAAATGTAGTTCCTCTTTAACCGACCTGCTTTTGATTGTGCCTGTCATCTGAATGCTGCGCTATTTTATCCACTTAGCATCACTGTTGTTTATAGATAGTGAACTCTGCTTAAATTATGAATGAGAGAATGAACTCTGGAATAGAAGGGAGTTGCTCAACAGGACAGTTATGTTTAAAGACTCTATACACTCATTCAGCATCTCCAAAACATAACATTTATTTTAGAGAAGATTTATTTTTATTCGTGTAATATTCTAAACTGGTGCTTTAAATTTAACTTTTAAAATACTTCTGAAGTTTTGCACTTTTAGAAGTGGACTTCCTACAAAGAAGCATCTTTTAAGGATACAGCATTTGATTCTGTATCTCAGGAGGTTACAGTAATATTGGCACATATATAAACACTTTTCTGGTTTCCTAGCATCTGTAGCATTCCTTTAATACATGTTTTTATGTAATTTAGTGACATTAGCAGTTCGACATTAGCTAAAGGCTCTTCCAGTTAATCCTATAGCTCTCCAGAATCCAGAGCCCGTCAATAAGCAGATCTAGTGCAGCCCCAAATCAGGGCTGAGTGCCCATTTCTAAGCTCTGAAGCAATGTGAGTCACTACCAAGGCTTTTGCTAGGAAGATGAGAAGGCAGGACACGGGGTTTTATTTGTGTGGGTATGTGCAAGATGGAAAGGACACAGACACCAGCAGGAGTTTCCAAAAAACTGCTGAGGAAACAATGAGATTCCATCCACTGTGGAATGAATGCTCACGCTAATCATTCTACCTAGTCCCTAAAAAGAAAAATTGCATTTCAAAGTCTCATTTAATTTTTAAACAATAACTAGTATTGAAAATATACTGTATTAAGTAACATACTAAGACTTAAGCCTTCCTTATTTTGCAGAAGAGCAAACAGTAAGCCCAAGTCATGCTCTGCTGATCCTCAAGGTGGCTACCTATACACAGCTGCTGCAGCCTGTGCTTGTAGAGCTGCCTTTTATGCCACTGAAAACTGCATTAGCATGTCTGCTATAAATCCTGTTATCCCAAATTTCATTATGTTTACATTTTGGGTATAAATAAATCACAGTGGAACATGACTGTAAGTATTAGCCAAAGTACACCATAATTGGATGTGAGAAGAAAAGGGGACAGACACATTATGAGCATAAACTATCAAACTACTTGATAGGAATGACTACATGTAGTGTTCCTAATAACTCACAACCAAATATTTAAAAATATTCTGTAATCCATGTAATTATGCACTTAATCCTCTATGAATTCATCAGGAAAAGTGGCCAACATGGCCCATTTACAAAGCCTGTCATTCTGCAGACAGAACAGTGCTTGTGACATTTAACCCAAGTTAATATCCCATTGACCCACTGGGCTTGCACACAGCTCCGTGTCACTGACAGACCACAGATGAAAGGCAGGCCAACACTGGTGTTTACTCTAAAGCTCCTTCATACTCCTTTAGAAGTATAAAGGAGTTGTAAAGTGATAACAGGACTTTGGCAGTGTAAAACGGGCCTGTTACATCTCTTTTATGTTGAAAACCCTGTCAGTAACACCAGCACAAGATATTTGCCATTAAACAGCGAATGATTTCTTTAAACCACACTCTTGTTAAGAGAGACATGTTTTGT
The DNA here is from genome assembly GCA_013397975.1 of Machaerirhynchus nigripectus. NCBI lineage: Eukaryota > Metazoa > Chordata > Aves > Passeriformes > Dicruridae > Machaerirhynchus > Machaerirhynchus nigripectus. Next base: position 517,854 of record VZRQ01008602.1, on the reverse strand, counting down.
AATAATGAAGTATGGTAAACAAATTCCACTTTCAAATGACACAACACTGTACAATTACATATTATAGCATAGCATGGAACAGAATTTTGTGCTGTGCCAGGATAGGAGTATGGTATTCATTTATCACAGCATTACCCCAAAAGTGCAGAATATTCATCAAAACAGCTGACTTTTTTCTGCTAATTCAAACATGGAAATGGCTGGTATTTATCCAGCTGCATTAAAAAAAATAGAGAGGAATGATTCTTGTAGAAGCATCAAAGACAATACGACTGCACTTCATAAATATTAGTTATGTGATAAAAAGGGACTTGGATAAATATGTCAGGTATTTCTAGACCCCCTTGTTTGTCTGGGGGTTTTGTCATTTAATGACTGATTAAATACTGAATGATTTAAATACTGTTTAGTTAAATAGTTTGGGGCCTGGGATGGAAAAGTAGCACAGACTATGAGACCGTGTGAGGCTGCACTTCTTAGGACAGAAGCTGAAGAGTATTTTGTAATAGGGATATTACAGCCACATTCTTTAACAAGAATAAGACCTTGCTCTGCCTGTGATAAAATGCCAATAACATCTGCCAGAAAACTGCCGTTCATATACGACATTGGTTTAGCTCCCAAGCTTTCCAGCTGATACCAGCTTTGTAGTCTGTGGTTAAATATTGTATCTGTCAGGGTTTGTGTAATCTGTCTGATTGGGAAAATGGGAACTGCCCAGATCGGAATATAAATCAAGGCAGAATGTTTGACACAGTGGCAGCAGTCCCTTTTGGTTCTTTAACTATCAAAAGCACACAGTCTTTCAATAGTGGCAGGCATCCTTTACGTGGCATCACAATGCTGGCTCATCTCTTGGCTGGTCACCAAGTTTTGGCCATAAACTTTCAGGCTATTCTTCTTAAAATGAGTCATTTAATCTTAAAAGGGTATGGAGGACATAACTCATATGTCAGCCACCTTTTATGCACTGCACTGGTATGATTTTAACCTTGCCTCACTCCTGCGTTATTGCAGAGCACACTTTCCCCATATCCCTTGGTAGGTGCATTTTAACACTGTGCCCTTTATGTCTGACAAAATCAGTGCTTTCACAGAATACAAACTCTGACTGTGCCACTGTATCAGGATCCCTTTTCCATCCCTGTAAAGGATAGAAAATGCTTTCCCATTAAAATTTACCACAGTTTTATGAGTATTAAGGTAAATTGATGGTGTAAATGCACTTGCCCATCTCTCAGAATGCTTTGCTGCCATTGTGAAAATTTTCTTTTCTACTGCTTAACCTTTACATAATGTTTGACTGTTGGAAGTGTAGCTGAGAATATAAAAAGAAAGGTATTAGTTATGCGTTCTGCTAGCAAACACACTCTGTACTGCAGTGGGTTTGCATGTGCTAATCAAGTAGATATTTAGAAAAGTAAAATGCTGCCAGACTAACAGCACTAGGTCCCAGTGAAGGGTGAAGCGCTGTTTGGACCAAACCTGAGCTCTTGGGAGGAGGATGAGGAGTAGCAGCCTGCTAAACCTGCTGTGGATGTCACAGCTCCCAGGTATGAGGAACAGCCTCAGGAATCAGCTGTGACCATAATAGCTGACTCTACTGCAGCAGGCAGAATTCTTGTGGAACACCCTTGATTTGTAAATACAATAACGCATTTCATTTCTTTTAATCATCCAGGTTAATTGTACTAGAACTTACTTATTCTGAAATAATTGAAAGTAGAGGTCACACTTAATATACTGAAAAATGTAATTTTCTTTTCTTTTAGCTTTATCAAGAGGAGGACAATAGCACTAAGCATCACAAAATAATACATTGCTTTCTGGCAACCCAAAAATTAACTGATTCAGAATTCAAAGTTTAGATACATCTGTAAACTGTCAGCATGAGTGAAATACACTGAAATCCCCCTCGGTTTTTGCTCACAATTGTAACCAAACCCATAAATCTAACTTTAAAGGAATAAGAGTAGTGCCAGAAACCCATGCCTTGTCTACACTTAAAAGAGTTGGCTGGTATAGCTACACCTTAGAGCTGAATTGGCAAGCACAGATTTCTTTTCGTGTGTAACTTAAATCACTTTCCTCGTGGAATACTCTAAAGTGGCTGAAGGACTCTGCCAATGTAACGGCATCTACTCCAGGGCTTTTGTCAATGTGGCTGTAGCTGCATGCAAGGGATTTTTCATCATTCTGACAGCTATTCTGGCAAAACTCCTACATTTAGACCAAGTCCAAGTTACAGTTGGCATTGTTTTATGTTGCAAATAAAGCAGAAGTAGAACCATTACCAGTTTATGGCCCTGGTTTGACATTATTTTAAATTGTTTGTTCTAAAGGAATGTGTGGGGCAGGATCCATGTGGTCCTTTGGATGTTTGCCTCCCACATTTGTGCTACATTAAAATTGCTTGGTTTTTCAGTGACTGAACTTTGGCAAAGGGGAAACTTACATTACTAAAAAAAGATAGTGTCCATATTATTTACCCCAGAAATAGTTATCCTGATGGTTTAAAGCAAATTTCCAAACTGAAGTGAACTCAAAAAGGAAGCATCTGGGCCAAAGGACGTGGATTAATACATCATTCTTCTTCATTTTGTCCTCAGTTCAACAATGAATTTAAGCCCATATAGGATTAATTTTAGGCACACTCGTAAGCTTTTCTCAAGTTTAAGTAATCATGTCAGATATGATAATGCTCCTATTTGAATTTTAATTGACCAGATATTTTAAATTAATCATACATTCTGCACTGTGCAGAATCAGGATTTCTGTCAGAAGTGCACGTTTACACAGAGCAAGGCTGTTTGTTGTGATGCCATCTGCACTTTCTTTCCTGAACTGGATGCTAAGCCTGTATTTTAAAGACATCCCAAAGGGCATTATCTTTCCACATAAGTACATTTTACATATTTGGCTCTTTCCCCCCTCCCAATCTCCATTTTGCTAAGAGTGGTTTTTTTGCTTCAGAAACCCAAGCGGAGAAGTTTGCATGGACTGTGTCGATTGCATCGAAGCCTCTCCGTGCCCGGGGGCCGCTGGCGCTGGGTCGCGGAGCCCCGCAGCGGGGCCGGGCCGGGCCGCGGGCGGCCCCGGGCCGGGGGAGGCACAGCCGCGTTCATGCGCAATCGGCCAGCACCGAGCCAATGGGACGGGGAAGTCTGATTTAACCGAGGCTTCTTCCTTCCTTTTTGTAAGACACAGAATGTGCCCGCTAGAAGAAAGCACAGACATCTTTCCCTGCGTTCTGGACACGCGAGGCGGGCGCTGCGGGGCCTCGCACGGAGCTCACATGTGCCACAACTGAAGAACTCAGCCGCTTCCAGGTGGGTGCTCTGGGCGCTTCGGGCTCCAGGGCTACATCAAACCCAGCGAGGGAGCCGGAGCAGCGCTTACCCTGAAACGGAACAGGATGCGTGTCTGCTCAAGATAAAACTGTGTAATTTGTTGCAGGAGGTTTGTGTTGGTTTGGACTTTTCTTTTTTTAATATGGAAAAATAAGTAGTAGTTTAGTTAAAAGAGCTTGCGACGAGTTTTAGCTGTGAAAACGAAACTGTTTGCATGAAGTGCAGTTAGTATTCAAGGTACACATATTCAAGACGGAAGGCTTGTGTCATAACATCCACTTCTGCATTCTTCTGTTTGCAAGGGTGTTATGTATCTCTGGTAAACCATGTTTTAAAGTAGTATTTATATATACATGTATGTATATATAGGTATATAATACACATATATACTCACCTATATTAATGTATATGAAACTATAAACATAAAAAGTTTTTTTCAATGTAAATACAATTTTTCTCATAAAGTTATCCGAACTTATTACCGAGAAAAAAGTTGTCATTTAAATTTGTTTGGCCATTTTCAGATTCCTCATTTAATCTATTATATATTTTCTTGGGATAAACTGATGTGATTTTCAAAAGACTGAGCAGTTAAACAATAAGTAAGTGGCTATTTGTCGTGTTCAAAAAGCAGATCATAAGGAGGACTGAAGAGCAGTAAGACGTTTCACTCAGAGAATAAGGGCTTCCATGATGCTTTCGTTAAGGAGGATGACAACATCTGTGTACTTGCTTGTGCAAGCCAGCCAAAGGAAAGGTTTCTGTTAGAGGAAAGTGATTTGCACTTCCATTATTTCCAGTGGGGAAAGTAATTTCTTTTCTTTTTATAGCCTTGCAGCTTGCCAGAAATCAGTAAGTCTGCTGAAGGAGTTTCCTCACCTCTGTATCCAGCATTGCATAACTGTGTGGTAGACAAGTGGAGGCAAAATGATATGTAGCAACAAGCCTGTCCTAAACCCTCCCATTACTTAATAACCACTTCTTGGGCATTATTTGAGCAGGGTTCCTTGTAAAACTACATTGTTCTGTTATTTGATTTTCATTTGTTGGCTGAACTGTGAGCAACACTGCGTTCATGTAAGGGAACACAGCACCTTGGCAAAGGTTTTAGGATGTTCTTAGAACTTCTTCAACTGCTCATATAACACAATGGTGTAACAGGCAGGTTTTGTTCTTTTGTTTAAAAACAAAAAAACCCAAAAAATCCTTAAATTTGGAAGAATGGCCAACCTGGTCTGTGGAATAGGAGTATATTGTGTTAAGCATTTTAGCACTCCATGGTAAAATAGTGGTCCTAGCAGAATAGATCTAATATAGCACAGTATGTAGGGTAAAAGAACAAGTAAAAGGAGAATACTTCTGTATAATAATTAGAAAATTCAAATCTCCTTCCACCAAGCCTCTGTCAAATTCAGTTGTTTTGTTTCCACAGTACAGAGACAAGTCTTTGGAGGGAAACTAAAACTGTGAAATACAATAGAAACTTTATACTGCTTTAGATATCACCCTATTTTGCCCTACAGATTGTGATTAAGAACAGACAACAAGTTTTTAAGTCCTGAGAATGGTAAATTTTAGCAGTGTAAGAGAACCAGGCTACTGGTTGTATTAATTATCTCCAAGATTTTAGTTCATCTGAACTCATACTTGCAAGCTTGAGGGCAAAATACAAGGAGGAAGAAATCTGCCAACACTGAAGTTCATGACAAAATTCTCATAGGTAAGAACTGAGTTCCCCATCTAATCTTATTCAACATAACTTCTTATGGGTTTTTTGTTTGATTTTAAGCTGCCAGAAAAACATCCAAGCACTTTCAGTGGTAACAGTAACAGGGATGGTTCTGCACTATGTAGATACTTCTGTTCATTACTTCAGTTTTTATGAAGTTGCACTGGTGCAAGTTCACAGAGAACAATGGGTAAGAAATAAGATTACCAAACTGGATCCCTTAAAGGCATGGTACTAAGAAATGTCATGGGGTTTGTAATCTTTCAGTGATAGCAAGCAATGGACCAAGACTCACACTGCACAGCAGAAAGGGATCTGTTGGAAGCTGTAAGCAGAATTACTACGTCTTCTACCACAAGTCCATCTGATGAAGAAGAAAATCAACCCGAAGCTGAAATTTCATGTCAAGTGAGAAAAGAAAACCCAGAAAAAGATGACACGCAAGGTTGATGCTATCCTTCAGTTTTGTTTCATCTAGCTGTTTGTGCCAGTAACCTCTTGTGTTAAAAACTTTGCTTATTTGCTGCAGCAGCAGTTAAAGCTGTACTGGCATACTCCACTGAAAATAAGCCTTGATTACACTTGTGGTAATAATGTAGCAATAGTGACACCAATGCTCATCCTGGTGTGTATAAACACACACACAGTTTTCTTTTCAAATGCCTCGTGCCTAAAATGAATCACAGGTTTAATTTCCACACCAGGAATGAAAGCAGTGATCATCAGATGGCCTGTCTTGGGAGTGCACTTTCTGTGCATCCCAAAATCTGAACTTCTTGGCAGTATCAGCAAGGACACCAAATTGAAGCTAATCTCAAGCAGGCAGCTCTCACATGCCTTTAAAGAGGCTGAACATTTATTATTTCTAAGATTGCTCTCATCTGTTATTAAATAAAATGTTATGTATAACCCAAAATATACATAATCTCATCGAGAGTTTTAGCCTGGAAGGATGTCATAAAAACCACCTCTCCTAGGAAATAGATGCTTTGTAGGGATTGAGCCAAACCCCCAAGGCCTTGATAATTGAAACTGTATGGTCAAATGATTAGGAACATGTAAAAGTGGGGCCACTGAAAGAGTACTGTGGTGCCTTTACAAGTCTATTTCTGCATCAAGCTGTTCTCTTACCCTTCATTTGTGCTTATTCACCTCCACTGGCAGAATGTTAGATGCACTGCAGACTGACTTCAGCTGACTGCCTTGACAAAGGCATCCTTGATTAGAAACTGGGACTGGTGTGCCCACTGAGATACAAATATTCCATTTCTTTTATCCACTTTGCTAGCCTATATGCCACCTGATGAAGTCTATTGTCAGTAGATTTCAAAAGACAGAGAAATCACCTTTTTGAAATGCTCAAAATTCTCCTGTGAGCAAACTCTTCAACCAGCTGTCCCACGTTTTTATATATGCACATATGTGTGTCTCTGTGTGTGTGTGACTGTGGGAAGAGAGAGAGGGAAAAGGAGGGAGGTATATAAAATATTTGTAGCTGAACTGTGCCATTGGTCCAGCTACAAAAAGAAGAGAGGATGTGAGAATTCCTCCTTCAGTTGAGCTGGTTATCCAACTTTGAGGTTAGGATATTCATGTTTTCTCAGCTTTCTCCTATTACTGCACAAACCCCATATTTGAATAGGGTCAGTTTTTGAATATATGTGTGATTTTGCAGCTGCATTGTATTATCTCCTCCATTTAGCAACAAAGAATCCTGGAGAAACATCTGACTCAAAAGATTCAGTCAGTGTTTCTTGGGGCTACTTCTGGGATGGTGAAGCAAATCTCCTGCTCAGATTGTGCCCTAGGTTACAATCTTGACATACAATATTTCTTGGCAGTATTTTCTCTACAGTTTTGTATTCTGCAGATAATATGTTGTCTTTCAAAATTTCAGACCCTAATAGCTTTCCTCAGAGCATCTGCTCCTGTCTTTATTAGCAGTGAAATCACTTATTTTATCAGTCTTTAGGTCTTGCTGTTACAGCAACAGAAAATGTAGGCAGTCCTTTCAAAACAAATGCATAGGAGTTTTCTTTCCAAATGCAAAGAATATAACCTGAAATACTAAATATATTTGTTTTAGATTCCAGTGCAACCCTAAGTCCCAACTCTTCGATGACCACTAAGGAGCTTCAGGACTATTGGAGGAATGAAAAACGCCAGTGCAAACAAATCAAACTCCTTTTTGAAATCCCATCAACCAGAATTGTAGAGAACCACTTTTCTAAATATGTGGTAAGCTAAGAAATGAATATGTAAGAAGATCATTAATTTTTATTCACTCTACAGGGGTCTGCAGAGCACACAGCAGGCCTCACTACATGAAAGCCTCACCAAGGGCCAAGTTTTGCAAGCCATAATCACCCTGAGTAGAACCTGTTCTCATTGATTGTATGGGCTGGGCTGGTGGAATCTGCCTCTGAAAAAACCCTCTGACAGTCAGTTCACAAAATCTGCTGCAGTGGAAAAGTGTTATCAAATAAATTAGTATCTTGAGTATCCTTAAAACATAGAGTTTTGTCAACATTAAGGAAATTCACACAAATATAAAAATATCTGTATGTTTACACTTCCACTGAGCCAGGCAGCTGTAGCAGCTGCAGTGCATTTGTATACTTCTACATCAGAGATTTCTCTTAGCACAAGTGCAGAATTCTTTGATGCTGACAAAGTCTAAGACATCCTCCAGCTAGATCGCTTGGGATCGTTCCCCTTCCCTACTTGGAGCTCCCTTAGGTGGCATATTTGTCACATTTTTAAGATGAAACATGAGTATGAGTAGTGGGAACAACCAAGTAGGTTGGATTTTTTTATCTTTATTCACAGTACTGACACTTAGTTTTTATTTCTGGTTCTGCTCCTGGCCTTCAGAAGGACTGATGTAGAGCGAGTCCCCTTTAGTACTCCTGTGAAATTCAGATAGGGGTGATTTCCTTGTTTGCTGCAGACTATGAGATCTGTAGATGAAAAATGCAAAGAATCAGCATTGCTGATACTGGGTGATCTGGTTTGGTAGAATTTGAAGCAGGTAAACGTTTTGGAGACTGTCCTAAGGTCTTGTTGCATGCTGTACACACCTACTTAGTTTCTACTTTTCTTGCATATGCTCCTGAGTATCCAGCTTGCTGAATAGCTAAAAATTGGTTTTGTGTAACTGTATGAGAGCAAGAGAATCATTCATCATATGTGCAGTTAAACTTAGTTGTAAGTTACGTGCCTAGGCAAAAAGATTTACATTACAACAAAATTGAGCCAATTTGAATGACAGTCTAATTAAATGCTACTTCTTACCTTTTTCATGCACACTCTGCAAATAAAAAAAGCAACTACTTGTAAATTATTCACTTAGCTGCCCTTGATAAAATGATAGCTTAAAAAAATTGCTCTTGTGATTGTTTTAGAATGCATCAGGCATATATACATCTTTCAGCAGGGAGCAGGACAAAGTATAAGAAAATGTCACAGTGCTTACAAATGAAAAGAGATCAGAGAAGTCAGCTCAATTTTAGAAACCTTTCAAGAAGTGCCTCTATAAAGACCACTTATGAAGATTAAAAGAGAGAATTTCTCTTTAAGGAAAAACAAGGAAGAGAATCAGACAGGGATCGTGCGAGTACTGCTTTGCACCCTTCAACAGCAGCAAAGAAAATAACTGGCATGAGTCAAAGCCCTCCAGCTCCTGTGTAAATCAGTGGGAACACGGTGAAGTTGAGTGTGAACATGGTCATCATCCAAAAGGTCAGCAGTCTGTGTCCTTAGCTGGTGTCTGGTGACACAGTTGAACTGGCCTCCATGGAGCCACCATGGTTTACACACATTAGGGATTTGGCCCTTCCTCAACATCACCGTGCTTGGATCAGAACCAGAAGAGATTATTTGTACAACACAGCACAGAATTTTGGTTTGCAGCTGTTTGCCTAATATCACATCTAGTATAGTCTTTTTGAGGCTAGTGAAGAGCTGAGGAAGACATACTCTTGAGTACTGATAATGTGGGGCAGCAAAGCTGTTAGCTGCCAGTGAAGGGGTTTGGATAGCAAGCCCTTGTTGTAGAAATGTCACTTGTTTTGTATTATTTAAATGTGAAGTAAGTTTGAATACAGGACAATGATTTAGAGGGGAGAAAAGGATTTGGAGTTGCTCCATCTTATGTTTGCACACACCAGATATATTGCCAAATACTCCCTCTTCTTTCACAGCATTACTAACAGCCCCAAATCCCTAGGAATGTCTTACACAAAGAACATTTCTGAATATTATGACCACTGTAAAATAGATTACATTCAACCTTAAGTCTGGGAAATCCATTCAGTTCACTGAAGATGATTGATTGCAGCAGCCATGGCTGTTATAAACAAAGTACAGCTACAGAAATGCTTTGTAAGTGTTTTTATGTGCTTCAGTCTGCTGCTAGTTTGCTTTCCCACCACCTTGCAGGATGGGATCTGTTGTGCCCTGTTTATGTACAACTTATTTACATACTAAGCCTAAGTCTGGTGACAGAAGTACAGAACAGCAGGAGGTGGGAATTTTTAGTTTGATGGCTGCAGATCTTTCAGGTCTGCACTGAGCATGCACCATAATCCAAGACAGTAACTGATTTAGCTGCACTGCCTCAGGAGTACATGAGATTACACACAGAAAATTGGTGCAGGAGTATTTCAGCTGGAGGACTGAACAAGCAGAAAGTCTTTTCCCAGTCCCTTCTCATGCTTATTTTTTCTCTTCGATTGTGTTTAGATGTATAAAATCATCATTTTGCAAACAGGGAGTTTTGACAGCAACAAGTCTGTAATTGAGCGGCGTTATTCAGACTTTGAGAAACTGCACAGAAATCTGCTGGAGGAATTTAGCGAAGAAATGGAAGATGTGACCTTTCCCAAAAAATCTCTAACAGGGAACTTCACAGAAGAAATAATCAATGAAAGAAAATTAGCCTTCAAGGATTACCTGAGACTCCTATATTCTATGAAATACATCAGAAGATCAAAAAAATTTATTGACTTTTTAACAAGGCCGGAGCTTCAGGAAGCATATGGTTGCCTGCGGGGTGGCCAGTACACCAAAGCTTTGGAAATCCTTTTAGAAGTCATTGGGCTGCAGGAAAGGCTGACGAGAGGGAACCCTGTCTCAGTTGTCCCTACTCTCTGTGCCATCGTGGTGTGCCACAAGGACCTGGAAAACCCAGCAAGTGCCTTCGAATACGGAGAAAAAGCTCTGTCACGCCTCTGTGTGCACACCAGCCACAGGTATTATATTCCACTGTTAGAAACAATGATCACTCTGGCATATGAACTTGGAAAGGATTTCCTGTCTTTGCAAGAAAAGCTGGAAGAATGGAAGACAAAGAAAGATCCCATACGGGTTTTTACCCTGAAAGAACTTGCAGTTCGGGAGTACGTACGATGAACACAAGAAAAAAGTAATGAAAGAGCAAACTCTTGAAAGAATGAGAACTGGAAATTACCTGTTTGGCTTACATAACATTGTATTAATAGGAAAAAAATCAAATTAAATATCTTCTATGTTCAAAAGGGACATTAACATCTATGCTGGAGTATATTACATTTACTCTACAGATATGAGGAGTACCTGAGGAGCACCTTAAGGTTTTTTGAAGGAAAATTGCAAGAAAACAATCATGTATGATTTGGTTATTTTGAACAGAGCTTATTTTGTGTGAAAAGTCAGAATAAGAAAATACAATTAATAAAGCACTTAAAAATCTGCAGAATCTGAGGCATTACTTGTTCATGTGGAAACCACGTCCTTTCAAGAAGAAAAATATCTTCTCACTAGACACAATCTAAAGGGTGCATCTTCAGACACTGAATGTAGTTTTTTACTGCTCCAGCTGGGGCGCAGTCAAATGGCACTTTGCCATTTCTGAGGATGATGGGTTGGTCATGTTCCCACTGAATTCAGCTGCTGTGGGCAGGAGGAATTGGGGGGAAGGTTTACAATCAATTTTGGTAGGAGGAAAAAATACAAGTGATGATCATTCCATCAGGGATGAGGGAATACACTTCATTTCCCTTTTGTAACTATCAGTTTTATGACTCTGCATTGAAGGCACATTCTTGTTTGTTTGCCTGCCTCTGTAATTTCCCTCAACTCCAACGTCATTCCCATACACTTATTTTAACAATCTGATAAATTAATTCTCATAAATATTTTAATTAGCATGTCGTAATCTAGCATGGCTCATTATTCTCTGCTGAACATAGTCCACTGAGTACTTTCAGGCCTGTACTCCTGTTACAGACATTACCTGTACCACAATGACGTCTATAAATTAGGAATAACTGTATTAGTTTACCTCCCAGAGACATGAAAAATTCAGCTAATTGGAAGTGCACTGAAGCTGAAAAACTTTGTTGTGCATTGTTACAAGAAGGATGTCTTGAAAAAAAACAAGAATAATAGGGCTGTCTAGGGTGGAAAGTTAATATTTTAAGTAGCTATTAACAGCTAGGCATTAAACACAAAATACATGGATTATTTGCTATTTGACAATTATTATTTTTTCTAGTTATACCAGAAGTAATAGAATTAAGAGTAATTAATTAAGAGACTTAAGGACTAATCTTCCCACAACATAGCATATTGCAGGACAGTTTAAACGGATCAAAGGTAACACCTTCTTAGAGGATGTGTGAATCAGCAACAAAGCAGTGAAGAAAAAAGCATGTCTGGGGTCTGCATCACACTCAGGCAGTTTCAAGTTCAGGTAGGAAGGAAGCATGGCCTTCACACTGTTTTAACTCCACGACAGATTGGGATGAAAAACCAAAAGAATAGGAAAAAAATATTTCCTGCCTTTTGCCCTGCCATCCTTGTGTGCAGCATGCCAGCTCTCTTGGATTCTCCTCAGTTTCTATGGGGTGGCACATGACTACCTGCCTGCACCCACAGACCCTCTCCTTGCAGCTGAGCACAAGATTAGAGGGTCCATAAGTACATGTGTCTAGTAAGGACAATTACCAGGAAAGCAGCATATCAGTAAGATCTTACTTAGCCTTTATCTGTGCTAATGTTACAACTTTCCATCTCTGAAGGACTAACTGATCTAAAGCTCACCAATTTCTTTTTTGAGGTGTTTTGAGGTGCAATTTGACTAAGGGAAAAATTTACATAATTCAAGTCACTAAAATAAACAGTGCAAAAAACCCCACAGTTTTGTCAGTGTAAGCCGATTCTCTTCTGAGAATGTTTTTCCCTATAATGTACTAGCAGAATTTGCCAGCAAAATGATCCTAGAATGGGTTACTTTGTGCTGCATTGAGACTTCTAGTCAAGCCATTTCAAAGGGCCAGCCATAATGTTCATAGAAGGAGCTTGTGATTTCATTACTATTAGAATACAACAAAAGTAAAATCTCCCTAGCAATTCAACCTCCCCCACGCAAATAGTGTCTGTATTTCCTTCCTACAAATACAGAGACCTTTGGATTTATTAATCTCCTCAGAGGTTACATTGAAAATCCTTGGAAAGAGAAAGCTAGGATGGTTATGGCAACAACAGGGGATCCACAGAGCCTGGATTTCACCTGGAGCTCTGCCACAGACTTGGTCTGAAGTTAGCACAAGTAGCTTAATCTCTGTGCCCCTATTTCCTCACACAGTACTTCCCCATTAAGTTTCCTTATTCAGGTTTTCAGTACTCATAGAACAGGACAGTTGTGAAACTTAACCAAATAAGTTAACTCCAGCATTTAACTTGGAAATGTGCATGAGGATAGAGGCTATTTTGATTTATACAAGCCTATTTCATTTCTCAAGGATATCTTGAACCAGAAGAGAATTTAGAGGCATTGAGTTGCCAAATCTGTGTGCTTATTGTGGATTGCATAGGTTTTTTACTAGTGCAGTCTTATTTTAGAATCAGGTGTTACTTCCCTTTTCAACTAGAGAAGTTACAAAATTATCTCGGTATTACATTGTGCTGTAGTGGCACCATGCTGGCTGATCAGCCCTGCAGACAATCAGCCAGTTCTGATTTTTTAGCTGTAAACTCTCAGAGAGTGGTTGGACCTGCCAAAAGAATTCTGCTTCCTTTTACACACATTTCAACAGTCAACTTCCACATATTCTTTTTTACTTGATTATTACAGCAAAGTGAGTATTCTGAAGTTACATGTTGTTAGACTAAAAGGTAATGGCATTCCTGCTCCCATACTGACTCAGCTGTCTCCCACTAGTAAGGACAGCCTGCAAGGACCAGGCTCCCTCTGCCTGTACATGACTTTATCTTCCACAGTCAAAAACGTGAAGCCAGGTAGGACAGATTTCCTGCAGGCAGTCAGATAAGATTAGCATCTTCCCCATTACCTTTGCAGCCACAGAGTAGTGTTACTGCGTTGTCCTGGCTTTTTCATAGGATGTATAACAATGGAATGGGTGCTCTACACCTGCCACCTCATCTTAGTTTTCCTCTGAATAATATTTTGAGAATGGCTCAAAAAAGAAGTAGCTACCATTTTCATCCACATCTACCTGTCTGGCTTATCTGCTGCCCTCCCTTACCTCCTGCTGAGAAGCCACTGGAGAAACAATGGCTGAAATCCTTGTGCAGTCTCCAAGGGGTTCATGTGCTGTCCCCAGAGCACACATCCCACCCCTCCAGGTGCCAAGCCAGCAAAAGGGAACAGCACTGCATCAGTGGAACTATTTTGGAAGAAGGAAACTCTGGCACTGCCACATATGCAAAAGCATAACATAAATTAACTAAGCAGGTGGCTCCTGCTTCCCCACAGCCATTTTACTTCCACTCTTCGCTGCTGTACAATATTTGAGTGATAAAAGCCAGTTTTATAAACAAATCCATTTCATCCTTTTCTGGTTGCCCCAGTGTGTCCTTTTTACAAAATATTTCTCCAGTTTAATGAAATCAATGGGAACGAGCAGTTGCTGGCATTTGTCCTGTTTGCATTATTAACCTTCATCAGCTGTTCTCCATACCTGGAAGGTGGCTGCAATCAGTCTCCAGCTGAAGGTCTAGAGACCCAAGCTCTGCTCTTGGCAGTGTCACAAGCCCACCGAATAACTTTGATCAAGTCTAATCAAATCTCAGATTTCTTTTGAATACCAATATTGCTTTGTCCTCTTCTGTAAAGCTATATTTTACTTATATTTTAGCAGTACATTCCAATGTATCATTTTCCCTATTTTACAGCTGGGGGAATTGTGGTACAAGTAAGAGAAGTGATTTTTCCCCAAAGTCTAATACAGTGGTCTGCAGACCACACTGACTGCCTGGAGGAATACTGAAGCACAACTGGCACCCCAGCTTTGCAGAAAGGGACGTGTCACAGCTGCGAGTTCTTAAGTACATCTTGCATGAACAGCCACAACACAGCTTCACTTGTGCTTGGTGTCATACACCTGAGAAAACTGCCTGAGATGTCTATGCAAAAGAAAACATTTCAGTGAGTCTGACTAATTAATATATTTGAAGAACTAATAAGTGGTTGAATAGCACAAATATTTTAACCACTACTTTACAAAAGTAAAAAAGCAAAAGTCTTGCCTAAGAGATTTTTAGAATATATAAAAAACCTCCAGACTTCAGTATCATTTTCCACAAGAAGGAACAGAAAAATATTTTCAAATACATTTTTTCCACTTTTAAGAATTTCTTAGAACTTTGGAATTTCTTTCCACTGCTCTTGTAGTCTAAACAAGAACAATCACACAACCACTACAGAATGCCATGTACATCAGCAATCTGTTATTATCCACTTTTCTAAACAACAGCACACAATACACCAGAGCTTTGCAGTATGATCTTACTTTTCCAGTTGTTATTGACCTCTCTGAAGTATACCCACAACAGATAACAATCCAAGTACAAATCCACATATAACTTTTTCCCAGGAAAAAAGGTAAAAGAAAAAAAGACTGTCCAACCAACATCTGCCTAGCATGTCTAACAAACCATAGGCTGCATACAAGTGAGATAAAAATTTAAATAAAATCTGGGCAGATCATCTTCCAAGAGTCCATGGGGAGTTGCATTACGATTTATTGAGCTTTGCCCCATTTCCATATCAATTATTATATCATTTGGGGCATTAAGTAGATAATACTGTTTACACAACTTTCTAAAATAACTGAAGAAGCCCATGAGGATGCCTAGTTACTTATGAAACATATGCAGACAAGATGCTCTCTGTGCAATGCAGCATCTTGTTTACAGGGAATCCTGTGATCTTTATCACATACTTGTTATTAACTCCTGTTATCTGCTGCATCACTGGAGGATAATATTTGCTTTCCTGAATCTTAATAAGACTAAATACATTTATTGAATTGAACAGATTTGTACAATCAGCATGGGATTCGAGTTCAGGACACAAGATGAAATCTAGATTTCGTGGCTCAGACAGCAGCTGAGCAAATCAAATCAAGAATGTTTATTTTTTTATCAGATCAAAGGCAGGAGCAAGATGTGTTGAAAAACTAAACACAGTTGTAATGGTGTAAAATACTGGATGTCAATTCCCATCTGGATGAGGTGAGAACCCCAAAGAACCAGTCTATTTACATTAAGATCACATTACAACGTATGTTCTTCATGCTTTGTGAATATATATATATATATATGCTCTGTAGATGCACAAGACACAAATTTTCATGTCAGACCAGTAAGAGCTGAGAGTGGCTACACTGAAATAAAGTAAGTTATAATGAGTTGAGAGCAGAATAAGTTCCACTGTCTGTATAAACATGTGCACAACCTCTACACTCAGTGGATGTGTGGATGGACAGATGGTTGATGAGGGGAAAGAGCAAACAAATTTGAATGTTTTTGTGCTTAATAAATGTTTGCCAAGTGTTTAAGGAATTCAGATCAAAGCTACTTTTACAAGTACCACATGGTTTTATATACATATATATATAAATAGAGAGAGAGAGTGCGAGTTTTAAACATACAATCTTCTTTTATTAGGGATAGAACTACATTTGTAAATCTGTAATTATTCAGAAAAATGCTGCAGAAAAGTACACTGGATGAACTTTAATATACTAATCTCTCAAAACTAGTGTAATTTAAATATTTTTCATTCCAGACAGTGCGAGACTCTGAGATAACCGAAAGGAAATCTTAAAGAATTTTACTGAAAATACGGGTTTAAATCCCACTATTTTTCCTGGTTAGCAGTGATTCTAAAGGCTTCGCATGCCCTGACAGGGGCTGCAGTGCCACTAGATGGAGCCGCAGCATTTTCAAGAGCTCAGGACCCCGCGAGCTCAAGGGAATGGAAAACTTTTTTTAATGACTTGAATTTTATTTTTTTTAAAAAATCTACTCTAAAGTCTAACATTTAAATTTTAATATGATTAAACTAAATATATATCTCTCAACTCCATTGTGGGTTCAGACTGTAGTGCCTTGCTTTCCAGCTGTCCTTCAGGACAATTTACCACAGCCCTTTATCAGGCAGCTCTAGGAGCCGGCTGGAAAGCTGAAAGAGAAAATGTTCTTGCAGGCTTTTAGACCTGGTGAGTTCAAAGCCAGAGTCACTGCAGCGTCTCAGTTCCTACAGTACCTTTTCCTTCTGATCAAAAGGAACCAAGTAAAACTTACAACTCTTAAAAGAACTATCAAATAATGGGGGGAGGGAAGTAAAAATAAGTGGGTCCATAATGCCTTCTGAATAGTGCTGGGGAAAGTTCAATGACTCCATTTTAAAAAGCTGCACTCCCAAGTATGAGGACGAGACCTGATTCTGTTTTGAGTCCAACTGCTGTGAAATATCTCTGTTAATTTACGTACACGCATAAATATACTGCAAACAGTGTCCATGGGCATGTTTTGATTCTGAGCTATGTTCTCTGGTTGATAGCATGGAAGGGGAAGATGTGATGACTAAACCTGGACCATAGTTCCCAGTCACCTCCTTTATCTGTGCTTGATGCAGCAAAACACAGAAATGTTCTTGGAAGCAGCCCCTGAGAAACACAGCAGATCCAGCATGGGCCTGCAGTTCCTTGAGCTGTGCTCGTGATTTTTATCAAATTGCTGGGATGGCCTGGATTTAGAGACTGGCTTCTCCCCCCATGGAGTGCCAGCTGCAGACCAGAGTTTGAAAGCAGCCTCCCCCTGCATCAAGATATTTTTTTTCCAAAAGGTTTCTGCAGAATCTGCTAGCTGTTAGGAACAGCATGAGGGAACTGGGCAGTCCAGAGGCAGTAAAAAGCAGGAAGACTTTGCCAAAGTCTTTGAAAGAATAGTCTCAGGAGGTGAAATCTTTGAAGAGGTGTCTGCCTCCTTTCTATTCAGTTTCTTCCAGAAATCATGGAAGGAAAAGGGGAAAAAAAAAAAAAAAACAGGNNAAAAAAAAAAAAAAGACAGGAAGAAAGAGAAGAAAGAGACACACAGTCTCAGAAGAAAAGACATGGATTTGGTTGTTTCTGTCACTGCACCTCACCTCCAGAAACAGCACTTTAAATGTGTGCTGAGTTAGCAGGGGGGGGCACTTCCATGGACTCAATAATAATATACAGTGCTTTTATAGTGCTTCATATGTTCAGAACATTTTATAAATACTGGGCCAGATTAATCCAGGCTTTAAATCTGCATAAACCTTGGCAGAGGGCTCTGCTGCCCATGAGATTATAAGGTCTGCCATGAAACTAAATTGTGATGATCAAAAAAGGAGACTCAAAAAGGTGTAGCCAGGAAAAAAAAAAGTTTGCTATTTGTGAACCAAGATGACAGAGAAAAAAATCTAGGAAAAGAACCAAATGGTTGGTCAGTTGCATAAGGGTATAAGTTTTCATTCATTTCATCTCCTGTGGAGAACAAAGGGTCATGCAGATCTTTGTGGTAAAAACAGTACCCCAGAGAGACTGACAGGGAAAACTGGTTTTGGGTTATGCATTTATACTTTTCTTATCCTAAGAAGATAACAGTGAGGAAACTTGGCTATAAGTAAACATAAACAACAGTATAAATTATATAGTCTTTACAGGCAGCAGTAAGCCCAGCTAACTTATTCCCTGATTATTATGCTCCACATTCATCTGACTGGTCCACATAGCAACTGTAAGAGGCTTGATTTGTACTGCATCAGAATGTATTTTACACGTACTTAGATTTGAAATGTATTTAAAATTATGATTTGTCCTGCTGTGCAGTAGCTTAATGATAACTGACCTAATTTGCCATATAAATCTCCTGTATAGGAAAGGAATTAATTTTCCTTTTGGGAGGCAGAGCACTCTGAATCAACCTTTGTTTGCTTCTGCCACCCCAAGCCCCTTCAAAACCTAAGGGAGAGGCAGAGCATGAAGGCAGAAGGATATTCTTTATCTCATCTCAGCTTGTTTTCTCTATTTTGGCCACTGATGCTCACAATAGAGAGGATGAGGGAGCAGTAAACACGGCAAAAAGCATCAAGTGGAAAGTTGAGACAAAGCACAATTACACAGCTAACCACTGTCAGAGGAACCATGTGGTAGAGCTGGGCAGAGTATGTGTCACTCCAGAGGTTCAGCCATGCCCCTGGATGCATTTATAGCTGCTATTTTGCATCTGTTTCACACCATCACCCTGTGGCTCCAGAGACCTCTGTGCTCCCTCCTCCCATGCCATTCTCTCTGCCTCAGACGCTGCAATTCTTTTCGGAGCAAAATAGATTTACTAGCTATGGAAAGGTCTCTAAATCTAGAACCACCTCTCACCTCATCATTGTCACATTTGACAGCTGATTCACTACAGCATAAAGATAGGACTGGCTGCAGCAGGACAAGCCCCAGAGGTGCCCTTAACTTCCCAGCTGACCTGTGCTACTGGTCTGTCCTCAGGCCCAGATAGGATTTACTCACTGAACACTGTAGTCTGAATGCATTCCCTCTCCACAAGTTTTCTTCTTGTTTTGGTAAACTTTTTAATTTCACAACAGCACACACAGCCTTAGAAACATAAAAGCTCAGCCTCTGAGTTTTTTTCAGACATACACGCTCCCTGCCCATCCTGCAGTACAACTCAGCTGCACCCTGTAGTAAATGCTCAGCTACAGTCTGGGCCATCAAGTGTTAGAAGGCACATCTCTGCAGAAAATGCAACTTGCTTAATCTACTAGCTGTGGTTACAAGAGCTTATGTCTCCCTGTACAGCTGCATTTAAAAATCTGATTTTCCTCTACATATTTTTTCATTCTTTGTAACAAATGCCATACTGCAAATGCTGTCTTTCCTAACAGTGCAGCTTTAATATTTCTCTTCCTTTTTTTCACTGCCACTTAAGGTTTTCCTGACTGTTGAGGATGCCCCTGAAGCATCTGCACTAGTGGTACAGTTGCTGTGAGCTGAGGTTGCCACTGACACCCTTTGTGTCACTGCTCAGAAAGCAGCAGGGACGAGCCATGGAGGTGGAATTCCACCAGTCTGACGTGCCGGACAGGCAGAGCTGTTACCAAACATGCAGGACCACTGTTAGTAAGAGCACTGAACTAACTACATCCAGTTCCCTTCATGTTAGTCTAGACCACCAGCACCTATTTCAGGCACCATCTCTCTTCTATTTTGATCTATCTTCACAACCTACAACTTCTCTTCCATGAAGACACAATGGTGATAATCAAATTACTGCCTTAAGGAAACATTCTACGTTATTTAAAAAAAAAAAGGATCAAAGGATGTCTTGCAACAATGAAAGATGTCATATGCTAGTCTGATTTTCATTCAGATCTCCAAGTCTAGGAAAAAAAAATTTAACTCTCATCCTCCTTCCTCAGCATGTCACCCTGTCCCTCCTGACAACTTCTGGCAACCATCTTCTTTTTTCAATCCTGAGAAGCCAATTGAAGTTTCCTTTATCTCTAAGCCCCTTGCTCTGCAAAAACATTTGTATCATTTTGGATCCATGAGTCATGTCCCTCAAAGCTATTTGTTTATTTCTCCCGCTGTCTTCCTTATGGATGACTGAGGCCAGGTATCACAAAGAATTGTGTGGCTTTCCCGTTTCTTATCAGAAGCAGCAAATATTAGGACAATGTGTATATAAAGGGAGATCTGATAACCCACCCATGTATTGCTTCACCTGCCACCTCCAGGTCACTCACAGCACTCATGCAATTCATCGTGGCCAGCAGAGCTGGTGCTGTGCATTGCTCTGCCTGGAGAATCACCCCCCAAACTTGCTAGAAAGCAATAAGCTGAATTACCTCATCCTCTTACTCTGCCTTAAGAGAGAACTTGCCCCTCTGCCTGTTTTAACTTTGAACTGAACACATAAACTTCTACATTCTCTTTACCAGCTGGTGGGGTTTTTTTAGTCGTTTTGTTGTTTTGTTTTTTTTTTTTTAACTAATCTTTTTGGAATTTGTACGCAGTTCAGAGCTAATTTTAGCTTGATCAGAAACTGCTCTGGGATGCTTGCATAAAAGGTGCTATAGAAATGTATTGCATTGCATTGTATCCAAATCAAATTCAACATAGTTAAAAATTAGCTATGGTAGTAAAAAACACTGCAGGGACAAGGCTGGCACAGAGTCCGTGCTGAAAAAAAATGCCTAAATAGTTGTGATCTCTGTATTGTCACAGGCTGAGTTATGGACCTTCAAGGGCAATTTGAATCTGATGCTTTGAGATCTGAGCTGATCACCCCATAGAAATTGAGAAGGGAATTTTAATCAGTGGAAAACTGAGCTGCAGCCGTACAGAGAAATATCAGTGGATCTAGAGTACCTAATGCTCACTAGCTGTGGGTAGGAGATTCACTGGTCTTTGTCCATGCCCTGATGGGTAATGATGTAAGGCACAAGACAAGGACATCATGGTGGGTGAATCAATACTCAGAACCACTGGAAAAAGTCTTATTTTCTCCATAGAATGAAGAAGCAGCAGCACTCTGAGGTCAGAGCTCGGCAGTCAGGTATACACGGATAATTGCGAGCATTGCAGTTCCTATATGCAGTCTTCACAAACATGCATTGATTCACCACAGAATGCCTCCTAAAGAAAAAGAATTCTTAAGGTTTCTTAACATTCTCCCATGAGAGCAAGTTTCTTTTTCAATCCATTGTGTTACCGTTACAACCTTATTTTTATTTTCAAGAATTTTCATTGAATCACAGAATTCTCTCTGACACAGCTCACCTTTTAGAGGTATTTTTCAATTGATCTAATCCATCCATTCTACCTAAGAACTCCTTTGCCTGTTAAAAAAAAACAACAAACCAAAACAAAAACCAAAGACCTAAGGATGCATGTAAAATGTAGCATCATTAAAAATTCTTTAATATATACAAGCAAATCTGGCAACTTTAAATCATGTTACTACTTTGAAACATGCCACAGACTGTCTTTTCCACTTTCTACTTAGTGAATCTTCATAGGGTTTTTAATACTCTTTCTACTTTTGCCATGATCAAAGGAATTGCTCTCCGTTTGCTTGTTCCTCTGATAAGTGATAAAAGATGTCAGTGAGACTAATGAGAACTGCCTCCAGCTTCCTTCATAAAGCCCTGTAGAAAAGAAATCACAATGCATCGTCAAACCTGCTAGTCTTTTAGGAAATAAAGTGTGGAAAAATACTAAGCACAAAGACAACAGGGGGATGGGAGCGGGGGAGGAGGGGGGAAAAAGCTTTGACAAAAGAAACAAGGATTTTGGTGTGTAAGCAGAAATGTTACTCCCATCAATAGTCCATACTGGGGTAAATCCTGAAACAACTGCATATGCAAATGTGGAACTGCAGTTCTTCCACACACACACATTGCACATGTTGGAAAGGTCACATAACAGCTTCCCCCCCAGCCCGTGGCACAGCAGCATTAAAAATCAGAATCCAAATCCAGGTTAGGCCTTTACCCTGCAGTGCTCAATGACAGTTCACTTTACTTGTTTCAGGATCTGCCAGGATCTTTTCAGTTCCGAAGTGAATTTTACCTGCTAGTGCAAAGGCTGTCAGTGAGGCCTGAAGGCAGATTGAGCACACCCTCAGGTCCTACAACCACGGACATGTCCTCATTTACTGACACTGAAAACAACTCTAATAAACTCAATGGATCAAATAAAATGTGCATGCATCCAGACCAGTCCCAAACAAGTGGCAAGATTTTAATTTGTGCTGTGAAGAGCTGCTCTGCCTTCTGAGCAAATTCTTCCTCCCATGTGTGTTTCCTGCAGGTTTGCTGACCAATATCTCACCCACAGGGGCTGCTGTGTTTTCTCTAGCCCAGATAATGGTCAAATGCACACAGGCAGGTGTCTCGCTGAGGAAGGACAGGTGGTCTCACTCCTCGGAATGAAAGGGAAATCCAGGATGTGTGCGAATCAAACAGCAGGCTCTGCCCCCATACCATCCTCCTCCAGGGCAGATGGATAGAGAATGGGCTCCTGGTTTTCAAGGGTGACACGGACATGGCAAAAGGTGGTGGCACTGTCATTTTTCCAGTGAATAACCTGTCCTATAACATGTTTTTGGTTGATTGCACATTAAACCCTGAAGAGCTGGACCTGGGGCTGTGTTAGCAAGTTATATGAAGGCTGAGGACAGAACAGAGTGACAGAGAATCACAACCTTTAAGCCAGAAAGCAGAAAACAGATTTGGTTTTGTCTTGTTTTGCATCAATGCTCCTGTTTCCTAAAATGAGATTGGTTATCTCAGGCTGGTCATTTTTAGAGCATGCTGATCTCTGACTAAGTACAGCCATTTCATTTTGTCTGCAGACAGGGCTTCCTAACTGTACACATCTATTGAAGCAACTATAGAATGTAATAATGTACAAAACCATGGATTATAATATTTATAAATACAAATTAATCCAAGGAGAAAATATAAAGTTATCAAATGACATCTTCCTTTTCAAATGAATTGTTTTAATCAACAAAGGAAGGCTTGATTTGCAGTGGTTGTTTCCAACAGTCTCATGGTAAATAAATATCCTGCTTTTTCAGAGACTCGGTGACAGACACAGCAAAATGGATATATTTAATTTTGAGACAAAATTTTAATATCGTTATCTTTTTTAGGAAGATAACTGAAAAGAACACAATGAAAGCATATCTCAGTGTTGACTTTAATCACTGAATGATATTAAGGAAATGAAATGTAGAAGAACTGTGTGCTCTTCACTGGTAATGATGTGAACACCTTGCCAGCCACACATTTTGGGTTTGGGGTTTTTTTTAACTTTGAATGATTTAATACGTCAGAATAAATTGGGCTCAATGTGGGTTTAAAAGTTAATTTTAAAGTTTTACTCAAGACTTTTTTGAACTTAAATTAAAAGCCCAATTTATTTTTAAGTCATTGATTTTTTATCCATCCTGCTGTTTCTCTTCATTAAGGGAAGAATGACTCTGATGCCTCAACAGAACAGAAACTCTGATCTTTCTCCTGGGGCTCTGCTTCCTCTTTATACTAATACTAAATATGAAGGGTCTACGGAATCTTAAATGAGGAAAAGAAATGCATTTCTAAGGTGGATAGGAGAGGGGAAGTAGCCTGGGGGAGAGCGGAGCTACAGGAACAGATAGACACCCTGAGGCAGCTTCTATCACCATTAGCTTCACTGGGCTGAACACAATTACCACCAGCCCCGAGTCTGGGCCGTACCTCCAAAGCCACAATCACACCTACTCTTAGGGCTGCATTCTTCTAAAATAGTACAATTACAGTGTTAACCACCAACACCCCGCAGAAGTTGCTTTTGATTCTGTTAGGATTACTGTTATCTTGTGAGAGAGCCAGTGAGTGCACTAATTAGCATGGGAATAAGCTGATGTTTGAATTCAATTTCCTTCGTGATCGTATTCGCTGGAAGAATCATCGGTAAGGGAAGATACACAGTTCTGTGCTTATTATTTAAGCTGACAAATGCTACCCTTGCAGCTTTCCCTCATGCAAACACCTGCAGAGAAACAGTGCCTCTTGTATTCAAAACAAAAGCTCTTTTATGGCTTTTGTCACGTGTCCATTTCATGCATTTCACTAAAAAAACAGGACACATTTTTGGCCTATTTTTACAAATCTCAAAGTTAAGTATTGAAAAGGGTGTTTAGCAGCAACTTGCTGGTAGAGATTGAAACTCACAAAGAATTTCAGCAACACGAGTTTGATTATAACATCCAGTCCTGCTCCAAAACAGCCATTTCTAAGAGATTCCACAGGTGTTTGCCTGCGCAGGAGTCAGTGATGACTTTAAGGTTTGTAGCCTCAAAAGACTGACCTGGAAGCTCTAGACTGTTGAAAAAGAAGCCTGCTCTTCAATCTTTATGACTCTGGGAACAATACTGATGTTGTTTTAGGGCCACCTCAGAAAGAGCTAAATACCAGGTGAAAAAATGTCTATTTGTCAAAACTTTCCAGAGCATTTCAAGGGATACTGTTTGAGGAAAATGTATGGATAATTTCCGCACCTATACAGCAAAACCCATTGTCAAATCTGCATTAGGGAGAAAAGAAACCTGCAATTTAGGAAAGATAAAGAGTAAATATAAAGAGTGACCTTCAGAGAAGGAAGAAAGGGGGTTGTTGAGACACCCAGCTATGCACATTAGCCCTGCCCAGCACTCAGCCAGCCAAGTCCCTTCTGCTGTCCACAGGTTGGCTTGCCCCTGAATTCCAGCCCCTCCACATCTCTCCAATTCTGCTAACTACAGGCTGCAGGACTCTGAAACGCACAATTAAATTAAATCGTTTGTGCAAAAAGAAGGAACCAAACGCTCAGTATCTGCTAGCCGAGATAGCTGCTTAGTTTGGCACAGGCTAAGCTGCAGCCTGCAGTTTGCTACTCCAGTTCCCATCCCTCAGCACTCTCTTCCCCAAGGGAGCAGGTGTGGTAAACCGACAGAAATGGTTTATCCCTTCCCACCCTCAGCTGGACAGGGGAGAGGAAATGTAACAAAAGGCTTGTGGCTCAATAGTGAAAGACAAAGACTAAACCTTAAAACACTTTTCCCCTACCCTCCCTTCTTCCCAGGCTTAACTTTGCTCCTGAATTCTCTACCTGTTCCCCCACAGCCTTGGCCAGGGGTGGATCTCTCTTGGATCCAGCTGGTGTTGCCTTCACTGGACGTGGGGGAAGCTTCTGGCAGCTTCTCAAGGAAGCCGCCTCTGGAGACCCCCCACTACCAAAACCCTGCCATGCACACCCAAAATACCTACGTGACCTACTCAGACAGCAACAGTCTCTTCACTATTTCTCTTTCATTGGGAAAGAAAAGCATACAAAAACTGCAGAATCTTTAAAAAAAGAACTTATGCCAAAAAAAAAAAAAATTATGAAAGAAGAAAAGAAAGAAAGGAAGAAGATAAAGACCTGTGGAAAAAATGAAGGAAAGCAGTCAAACAAATCTAGCAAGGTTTAAAATTACGAGGGAAGAAGGAAAGGATTTAAAAGAATAATGAAATACTGACATAGAGATGAACTTTAACAAATAAAGTGCATGGGGAGGAAAAAAAAAAGAAGGTGGCAGCTATTGAAATAAAAAAACCCAAGTAAAAAATAAAAGAAAATAAAGAAGACTAGTATGAGATTCACACGTCTCAGTTATTGTCACATTATAGGGAGAAATACAGAATGGATTTCTTAAAGCTGCATTGTGAATCAAAAACTGGATCTCAATTTCTATTCATTTTAGGCAAGAAAATCATTATTCTTTTCACCATACTCTTTTTCTTCAAAAAAAAATCTCACTGGAAACTTCCCAGTATCCTACAAATGGCAAGAATTTTCTTCTTGAAAATGAAATTTTACAAATGAAAGTTACTTCAGCACCACATCAAAATATTTTTGACAACTCTAAGAACACCACCAACTTTCCTCTAGCAAAGGAAAACAGAAAATCTCAAAAGTTTGCTTAGAAAATGCTTAAAACTTATAGGGAAAGCTGGCAGCTTTCCAAAGATGTTTTTGTTATCCTCACACAGAAAACATAAAGGCAGCTGAATGATCACATCTCAAGTCTAGCAGAAATTAGATCCTAGATGTCTGCACCACCTGCTCAGCATATTTTGCTTATTATTCATTCAGGTAACGTCTCCTTCCTTCAGTGGTTTCTGTGAAAACTATTCCAAAAAGCTATTCCTGAAATGATATTAAACCTAGAGAAACACGTTGAAGAATTGCTGCAATGACATGTATTAGAGTTTTTCCAGGGAAATCAGTTGGTTTAAATTTTGTTGTATCGCTTCTGGGAAACATCTTGGCCAAAGCAACTTTTTATACTTGTTCATTTATTATGGTATTCCTTTCATTTAGTAGGTTTTTCAATATGTGTAAAAGACTGAGGATTTATCTGTGTTATTTTCAGGATATAGAAGCTGGGAGTTCAAGGAAAAATACTGGTGGTGAGGGCTTGTAGCAGGAATGTCATAGAAATGCTTATTCTTGTGATCAGTTCCATTTCAGGGCTGTTAGCCAGACCTCTTGTAATAAATTTAGGCTTTCCTAAACAGGAAACCTCAGAAAAATTCATTTGAATGAACTATAGCTGTGAATTAATGTTCCCAAGTGCCTTTACACAGACATGCACTTAAGGGTTTAACAGACCACAGTGCAGTAGAGTTTGGGGATGTGTCTGATGCAGCTGGGAGATACAACAACCTCAGCAGTAATTATTTTTTAACAACATTATTCAAATTGGAAGACTCACACTGCTTTTAGTATCTTCAATGCTTCAATTTCACTTAAGTTGTACTTGTTTTTATCCTTGAGAGACCCAAGGTAATGAAGTGGAGAAATGGTTTTTCCTAGTACTGCATGGAAATGAGGAATAAGACTCCATCACCATAAAAACCAACCATGCAAAGCCTGGAAGGTGGAATCCTTGTCCCTTAAAGCTCTCGCCAGAATGAAGAACAGGGAGCATTCCTTTGTTTTAGAGCTGCCTGGACAGACACAGGAAACCCCATGGAAAAAGGCTCTGTGAGGACTCAGGATCAGTAACAGATCCTGTGGCAAGAGCCCCACTGAGCCTGTATATGTTCTTCCTTGCTATTCAGTGCCTACATTTTACCAATTTGTAGCATAATTTTACAAATCTGATGCTGGAACTGCAGGCTGCAGTCCTGTGCCCCCTCAGAAGTACTGAGCACAGACGTGAGTGCCCTCTCCAGTGCCACTTCCCGCTGCCCTGCTCACCTTGTGTGCTCAGCTGCTTCCCCACCGTGGTACCCACGCACGTTTCACAGTATCTGCTTTCACAGCACCACTCGTAATCACCAGGCCCAGATCGTAATCCCTGCTGCTTGATTTGTTACTTTGCTTCTGGTTAAATAACAAAACATTTTACTTTTCTGGTTCCAACCCTGCTTTGCCACCCAGGTCACCCGGAAGGACAGGTGCCTTTGGCTGGAATCCTGCCACCAACAGCGTCACAGCAGTGATGCTGCAGTGAGAAATACAGGCCAACAGCAGTGTTCACACTGATGCACGCCATTCCTGGAAACTGCTACTGGATGAGAATTTCTTTTGACAACTATTGCAAAATAAATCTCTAAGTTATTAATTTATTTCATGTTTTCTATAGATTTACTAGAATATTTTTTATGTAATAGTAACAAAATTTACAGAAGCCTAAACAGATTCAACTGTTGTGTAAACAAACATTTTCATTCACTTCACTGGACTGATACATGAAAATCAGTAGGTGCAGGAGGCAGCTTGTGGTATATTCTGATTTCAGATACTTAAATTTCAGTTTGAAACATCCTCAGAATGATACTTGCTACAGAATGAAAATATTTGAGACTCTGCTGTAGAAACCAACACTATGGAGCACAGGGGCAAGAGAGGCATTTAGGTCAGCATTTGGTGTAACATTCTGGGGCACACAGTCTGGAAGTACCACTTCCCACTCACAGAATGAGCATGGACCCAGCATTAGCTAAAATTGGGAACTATCAGCATAAATATGGAGAGTGTGCTCTGTCATTTTTTGTGTACGCAGGCTTTTAGATCCAGTATGTTTTTTCTTATCCATATAATTTATAATCTCATACGTGAAAACAAGACTTTCCTAAAATATTTTAAAAGCTGTTCTTAGCTGAGGTACAGTTTAGTTCTGTTTAGTGCTGTTCAGCTCAACAGCAAAACTTGTACTGATGGTGAGGATAATTCTTAGCAAGCTTTTCAAAGGGAAGGGGTTTTTTATGGCTGATAAAGCACTGATCTCAGCTGTGAGAACCAGGGTTTACTTCTCACTCTCCATCATCCTCAGAGCAAAGCAAAAAAGAATTTAGGCCTTTCAAAACATTCACTGCTCAGAAGCTCTAGAGAATACAAACACACACAGAACACCAAGGCAAAAGCCTGGTGTGCTAAAACTGTGTCTCATCCATCTGTACCTTATGCACAAATTCCTCCAGAAAAATTAATACCCCCCATCTGGCAAAGGAGGGTGCTTTGAGCACTTTGGAGCAAAAAGGCCATTATAGCTTTAAGCTCATTATATAAAATAAAACATATTTTTTAAATTTATAAATAAACTTAATGTGCTCAGAGAAGAGAGCAAATTATTAAATATTAGGAACAGATGGGGAAATGTCAGACCACAGCTACTTGTATTTCCTGCATTTCACAGCTGGTTTTCAAGTACGAAGCATGCAAAG
Organism: Machaerirhynchus nigripectus; assembly: GCA_013397975.1. Taxonomy (NCBI): domain Eukaryota; kingdom Metazoa; phylum Chordata; class Aves; order Passeriformes; family Dicruridae; genus Machaerirhynchus; species Machaerirhynchus nigripectus. Next base: position 489,203 of record VZRQ01008602.1, on the reverse strand, counting down.
CCTTAAGCCACTCAGATCAAATGATCACAGTGGACCAAATTCTGTGTCCTTTACTCAGGCTATTTATTCTGCATTTGATTCAAGTGTTGTTTTGCCTGAAAGCTACACCTTCTTCTGCAAAGTGCTTTCACTTAGGACTGATTTTAAACCTCTTTAAGATGGTTCAGTAACTGAACCAAGTTTCCAAACCCCTCCAGACCCTTTGCCTTCAACTGCGCATCAAGGAGAGAGGATTGTCCAGGGCATTTCCAGTCCCAAAAATTCCATCTTTTTCCCTAAAGAAAACGGTAGTTACAGCAGGTCTCTTCCTCCTTTCCTTCAGTTTATCATGTATTTTAGCCTCTTCGACATTGTCAGTCTCAGGAAATATGAAAGGCTTCTTTATTTCTTTGGAGAAGAAAAGCAAGAGCTGTTTAGTACTAAGAATATTTTCTCCTTGTTTAGGCTGTTGTAAACACAATTCCTATAAAATAAAAACAAAAAACCCCACAACAAACAAAAAAACCAACAACAAAACACAAGTCAAAATCCTCCCCAAGAACAAATCGCTGGTGTCATTATATTTAAAACAAAAAAACCTAGATGATGGATGCAGCCAGACACTGCATTCCTTTTAACCTGAATCTCTGCCTGTGGGCCATATCATCCTAAAAACTCTTTGATACAAGTTAGGAACTAATGCTAGGGGCGTATCCAGAACTGCACACAGGTACCTGCTGATTTGCCAACTCACAGGTTTCAAAAGTCTCGTAGCCTGCTCCTGGCACCTCTTGTCAGTCACTGACAGGAAGATCTTCCTCTGTGAAGGGCGATTTGCACAGCAGGGGACCTGCAAAGCAGCTGCTGCAGGTACTGAAGGGAAAATATAAGAAGTAAATTATATAAAAATGATCTTTTTTTTTAAAGGATCAGGAGAGAGAGGGGAGGAATTTGCTCTTGTGAAAAATGGGGCACAGAGCAAAGAAGGCAGAAGAGAAGGCAGACATGAAAATGCCATAAAAACCTCAGAGTGCAATTGGTGTAGCCAGTGAAAGATATTAAATGTCCCCTGGTGAGGGATTCGATGGCACACACAGAGGCCACGATGTCTCTGTGCATCCCAGCTGCACACAAAGCACCTGCCTGGGTGTCCTGTCTGTGGTCCCAGTGCAGAAGCAGAGCCTGAGCCACAGCAGCCCCTGCTCTCAATGCTCATCCCACAGGTAAACAGCTCGAGCTCTTGCCAGGATGGCAGAGTCCTGTGCCCTGCAGTCACGTCACCTCACAGTGCTCTGGGGAACATTTCTGTGGCGAGCAGAGGGACCATTTGCACATCTGCTATACTCCCCTCAGAGATAAGCCTGAGTTATTTAAAGGCGTTAAGAGGGAATATTTAAGCTTCAGCTTGTCATATATGGAAAGGAAAAAAACCATAAAATAGTACATTTAGTCTTTACAAGCCACAAATCTAAAACCAAACACAGGATTAATTTAGGTTTTCTGCTTTACAGAGCAATATTAGAGGTTTGTCCAGAACACAGCTTCTCTCTCATCCCCAAACCCAGTTTTCTACTCTTTAGTAACAACAATCAATCTCATCAGCACTTATCCCTTTTCTTGCCTCTTTCCTCTTCCCTAAAGCTGCTGTCACAAAGAATTCTTCTCACACCCGTAAGAAAGAAGCCTGAAAAATCTATTGTAACAATGATATCTTCATACTTTCTTCCTTAAGGGTTTAAAGATAGAAAAACTGGTTTTGTTATGCCACTGTACAATATAAGCAGAAGATGAACAGAGTAAATTAAATAATAAAAAATACACACAGAGATAAAAAGCTAAGTAACAAATTTTTTTTTCCCCAGTTATTTCAGACTGCAGGATTGTAAAATGTTTGCCAGCTCATGCTAGTTGGGGTGCTCATAGCTGTGACTTGTGGGGTCCCAGTTAAAGCCTATTTTCAGGAGATGAAGCAGTCTCTCCCCAGCAGCTGCTGGTGGGGGCTCTGTGGCTGCAGTACCCTTGGGTGGACTCTTGGCTCAGGCTGGCAGTGTGGTGGAAATAATTGTGTTTTACAGTGATGGGAAAGAGGAGTGAGGTGACACCCCTTGACACGTGCCCGTGGAGGGAAGCAGGTCCTGGGGAGAGACGAGCAAAGGGCCTGCTGCTCTTTCACAAGGAACAGCCTAGCAAGAGGGGCCATGAAGTGGCATTACATGTCTCAGCCACAGCTACCTCTTCCTGACTGAGAAAGAGCTAAGGATTGTTTTATTTCAACCTGCTGAGTAGGAAAAGATATTGTTTGCCTCCCTCCCGAAAATCATCAGAAATATTATTTACAGGATAATTTTTATCTAAAAGCATGACTCCAAAGAGTAGCCAAAGGTAATCCAGGCTTTCAAATATAACAACACATAGATTTTGCTATATTTAGGACCTAGATCCAGCCTTGCCATTTGCAGTTTTAAAATCTAAATTTCTGGCCAGAAATTTCTAAATTTCAGTCCAGAGCTGCAGCTTCAGGCACACCAAACAGCAGGCAGATTCAAACGAGTTCTTCATCTTTTGCTAGAAGCTCAAGTAAAAAACTCACAAGAGCTAGAGAAGGAATCATACAAGTTTGATATTTTAAAGATAAACTAGAGTGCTTGCAGGTTTTTTACATGGCTATTCCAAGCTGTCTCCAGCAATGCATACTAACTGCTTAAACCTGAGACTGTGTAATTTCATACAACTGCAGCTGTGTGCCAGCTCTTTCAACAATTCACCTGAACAGCTACAGTTAAAAAGACCCAATTTTCTAAATCAGCTGGGACAGATATTTCATAGTAATACGGAATTACTATTGTCCAACTTGTTAGAATTAGTCATGACTATAATTAAGAGCATACACAGGAGTAGCCATGGGAAAAACAGATCTCTGAAAAGTATTTTTGGAGGTAAAATTACATATTGATCCCTAGTGATAATGGGATAATGCTTCAAGCTTGAAGGCAGAACGACAGGTCTTTTGAACCATGAAAAATGAACACACCAGAAGCTAAGTGAGAAAGTTAATAAGTTGCAGGTGAAGCTGAATATTTTTCTAGGTGGTAGAAGGACATCTTCAATGATACATGTTTTTTTAAAAATAATTTACATTTACTTTTTACTAAGCAAGTGTAGCAGGCAAAGTTTATGATATAGGCAATTCTGAGGGATTGGATGGTCTGCTAGTAAGGAGGAGGGTGCTAAAACTAAAATGAGTCATTAAAAATAGGTCATTTGCTGAGCTGTATGAGATGCCTTAAACTTAGCATTCAAAATGATCAAAAAAGGAAACAAGAAGTAAACCAGAGGTGGAACACACGACTGTCACTGGCTGTCATGGTGACAAAAAAGGAACAAAAAATCAGGCATGCTAGGAAAGAAAAAAGGGTCCAGAGTATCATTAAGTCAACAACCCTCAAAGAGCAGGATTATTTTATAGCAGGAATTCCTGTGCTGCCAGATGCATGTTTTCATTAGGACCAAGAGAGATCAGCTGCACACATTTCAAACCCACTCAGACTTGTGGGCTTAAAAATGTGCTCTGGTAAGCGAGCCTCCTGCATTCCACAGAGAAGCAGAATTCTCACGTTTCCAGAAGCATTAGAGGTTGGAGTTGACCTGGTAACAGTTTATTGTCATAGTTGGGTACCAGAAGCTATGCATGGCAATTCCCAAACCTAACATCACTTGGCACCTCATGGCAGTGTGGAAAAGCGTTCAGGAACAAAATATGCTAGCAAAATATTAAAAAGAGGAGGAAGAAGGGTGAGGTTGATCTAGAAAACTTGTACAATGGCCCTGTTTTTGAAAAGCAAAAAGAGAGATCTGAAATGCACTTGCATTATTTCTTCATTGACCTGTTCTTTACCCAGGTCCCCAGAGAATACATTTTAGCAGCTTGCTTTGTGCCATAAAACTAAAATAATCTTTACTCACCCTTTTCCTTGCTGACAAAGACTCTCAAAGAGACTTTCCAAAAAACCAGTCCTTTCCAGGCATAGAGACAGCAAAGGGGAAAATGAGGAAGTTGACCTGTTTTCAGGCCAAATCCTCAGGTGGTGCACATTGACAGAGCCACTGATTAAATTGCTTTCAGCTCTTCTCTCACTGAATGAAAGAAGCATTTGATAAGATGCAGGTGAGGCACTGCAGCAACAGTTGCTAGCCCAAAACATCAATTAGTGGTTCAATTTATAAAGCAGGATATTCTAGAACTAAGAGAGGAGGAAAGATCAATACAAACCTATAAAATCTAAAATCTGCGACAACAGATTTTTTTGTTAATCCTTCAGAATCAGACATCTACTTTCACCAATTTAGAAGAAATTTGTGTATATCAAAATCATACAAGAGACATTTCTGATCTTTGTGTTTCACACAGAAAAATGTATTTTTGTTTCATTTATCTATGAACAGAAATATCATGTCAGCTTTTCAGCTCTGAAAAATCTGCCTTTAGAGACAGCAATTTTCTCCCAAATGTCTATGTGACTTGGAGAAGATGTACAAGATCATATAAAACCATTTTTTCCTCCCCCTCGGTCATTACATTAGTCCCCCTGTCCTTACTTTATCTAATTTAGAAAGGTGGAAGTAACTAATCCTAGTGTATAGTTTTCATACAGATGGTGATTTAGCCGAAGTGTTTTTTCCCACAGTTTGTCAGCACTGATTATGAAATGCACAACAGCCTCCACAGAGCCCCTTATCCTCCAGCTAAGCTCAAGTGTTTCAGCTTGAAGTTCTACAACATTGTCATGAATCACTGTTACTGCAATAGCAAGACCAAGGCACTTTTCTTCAGCCTTCCTTTCTAAACAGCATATTGACTTATACACAAGTACAGAAAAAATGCTGCAGAAAGCACTTTCTGGAAGATGTTTTTCATTAGGGTTTCACTGCTGGTAGGCAGCTCACTGGAAGGCAGCATCACAGGGATCACTGTGTCTGGCCTCAGTGTCATTGCTGAATTTATGCCTGCTTCCCACGTTCTTCCAGGCATCTGCATTTAGATTGTGTGTGCAGTCCTGGCCCTCTTGATCACTGCCAAAGTTCCCATTGACTTTGATGGGGCCTGGATTTCTCCTCATTAATATTTGAATCACAGAATGGTTTGGGTTGGAAGGGACCCCATTGATTTCTGATCCCCCCTGACAATCCTTTAATTTCATTCCAAGCTAAAAAATGCACGGAACACAATAATTCTCTGCTAATTAACAAATACATCTCTGGAACAAGGCTCCTTTAGCCTTCTGTCCCTATTTCTGTCCTTAATATATTGGCTAGGTTGTACAGTATTTTAGCCTTCAGTGCTTCCGGCTCAGGTAACACAAGTACCTCCAGCGGACAGCCTGTGGGACTACTCATGCCTAAGAGTTAAGTGCAAGTTTAAGTGGTGAAATGTCAGGTTAGCTTTTTCATCAGAGTGTATTTGATAGCCTTCTGTTGAATCAATCTAGAATGCCATTGCCATGAAGAACTTCTGCTATGAATTGACAGAAATCAATAAGAATAACGAGAGGAGCAACCTTTGTGAGGTAATTTATCATTCAACTGCTACAAGTAAAAAATTTTTTTAAAAAATTTTTAAAAAGAGAGTGAATAGGCCTGAACAGGCACATGAGAAATAAACCAGCATGAAGGCAGGTACAAGGGACAGGGAGGCAGCACAAATACAGGAAGCCACTCAGAGGGGGACAATTCCAGAAGACCCCCTACCAACTTTCAGTGCTCACATAAATGTCCAACTCAAGATTACAAAATATGTCATGGACTTTTAAGGGACCATTTCCTTTGCATACAAAAATCCACAGCCATTAACATCCACATTTCTTTCACAAGCCTTTTTGGAGATATGTCTCTAACGCATCTTATTTGAACCACCCAGCCAAAAAGCTGTCCCCACTGCCACACTATATGGAAGAGTCAGATGTCACCATTTGCAGCTTCTGCTCCTGCCTCTCTGTAAGTATCATAAAGATAGTTTTTAAAATCACAAAGCAAAGGTTAAAACTGTTATATGTAAGACATTATTCTTCTGGTCTGTGTTAGTCTATAGAGATTATAAATTCTTTCAAGGAGACTCTGTTTATTTTTAACTGTCTGTCCAGAGCCTATACAGCCATAGCTCTGATGCCTCTGCTCCTACTAACCAAATAGATGTACTGCAGCTGAATGCTGCAAGTATGATTTAAGCTGAAAACCTGAGGACGTGCTAAAAAAGTAGAAAGGTTGCTTATTCTTCCTTTTCTTTTTGCCAGGTCAAAATATGAGGACACAGACTCTAAAAAGAGGACATTTTTTAAAGATTGCTCCTGTGCAGAGCTGAATTGTCTAAATCATAACTAATACAGGTTAATTCAAATCTAACAGTACTGTAATAAAATCAAAGTGGGAAACTGCTACCCCCAAACATTGTCAGAGTAGGGCTCTCCCAAGTGCTTGAATGATTCTTTCTTCCTCCCACAGCACACGTTCACCAGGCACAGCCTGCACTGGACATACCAGTGTCCAACCTAGGAGTTAGACAGGACTGTTCTCAAAAAAATGTCTCATCTGTTTTGAGGCTTTTAAGTTCTTGTTTCAAAGTAAAAATTCACTCTGAAAGCAGGGAAAGAGATTGAACTGCAACAGGTACCCTAAGGGCTCCTCTGTGCCTCTCTTTGGCCATGGACTGTCAATAACCATAACAGTGCAAAACAAAACCCACTTGACACTCCTATAACATCATTGGGTTTCCCTTTGTATCACTGACCACTGGAAAGAATGGAAAAGATTTGATGGATCTTTCCCCACTATTCAATATGGGTTTGGATGTGCATAACACAATCTGGCCCTAATTTTTTTTGAAAAATTCAAAAAATAGGGAGATGTCTGAACAAAACAATAGCAAGCTTGTTTGACTTAGTGTTGTCATGTCCAAATAGTTCAGTACTTGTCCTATGACATTTTAGTTATTTAAAGCTTTAGTTCTTTGCTTATTTGTCTCAGCTTTCAGTGAAAAAAAAGGGGAAGGGTTCATTTAAATTCCTCCTGCTTGCAAGGAAGAACATAAACTCCAGAAAAACTCATGGGGAGCCCAACAATATTCTTTTAGATCTCCTGATACAAAACCTCATGCTTTTTGTGGCCTACTCGGTTTTGATTCCTTAGGCTTCCTGAAAATTTAAATTCACTCAGAGATTTTCAGTAATATATACAAGATGTACGGTGTTATGACTGATGGATGACTCTATGACATCTGTTCAAGCATCTTGTGCAATATACTAATAGTGATGCAAAGTAAAACTTAGATTAATGCACTTTATTTCACACAATAGACAAGAAAGACAGACATTCAAACAATTTTATAACCAAGTTTTCAGGCTGGTTTTAACTTTGCATCTTAGCAGAAAACTCTCATCCCATAACTGTATTTTTGTTTGCCAGGCTGCCAGGAATGCCTCACAGGTACTATGATTAGCTCTACCTGTGTATACAGACTTATATATATATATATTTTTAAGCTTAGTATCACCTGTGGCTGAACAACTTGGATCCATCCATACAGATTTGCAAACATTTGTCCCAAGTGCTCAGAGGCCTTCCCTTTTTGAGTGTAATGTGGAGCTAGACTGTATCCACAGGTCAGGATAATCTGAATGGCCAACACTGGGATTACATTATTTACAATGTAGCTCACAGAAATAGAGATCCTTTGTTAAACCTCCTGTTCCTGTATGTGAGGAGGACAAGATATGTCAAGAAACAAACGGGGTTAAAACATTTGTGGATGCTTTGCAGGGTAAAGTAAGGAGATACTTGTTCAGTAAATTCTGAAATATTTCAAGACTGTCTCAAACTGTACCCTTAGGGTGAAAAAAGAATAGCTTAAAACAGAGACTTATTTTTAGTGAAGAAAAACAGAATAGATATGTCTTTACTGCTCTTTCCCTACTGGCAGGCTTGGAAAGACAATGAGACAATAAATTCAGCCCTGACCTCAAATGCACCTGTCTCTTACAGCTGCAAAAGCCTTGTTAATGTCTGTGTAAGACTAATACAGAAAGCCAGATTATGACATTCTGGTGAGCAATACCAGCAAAACAGCAGGCCATTATGTGGAGCATCAATCAAGATGTTCTATAAGAGAAAATATATCTCACTTTTTCAAAGCACTGGGAAGGAAGGGGGCCTTAGTAGGTATTTGTGAATAGTCCTTTAACCTCTCAGTGCTATTGTGCCAGTCCAGCAAAGACTGAGGAGGCACTAAACTTCATGTGCTGAAAATTCAACAGCTGCACAGAATTTTCCTGCATCAGGAGCTCTGCTGGTTTTCATGGCCTTTGCATGAAAGTATTCTCAGTTTGCAGTTCTAAACTTTCCCAGATCTGCTGGCGATCACTGAGATGTGCAAGAAGATGAGATTCAAACATTCCTTGACTTCATTTACTTCAGTCACTTTACCTTTTCATAAATGGAGAGGTCATAAGCTGCTCTAGAGTATGTCTGTGTCATGTTGGCCATCACTTTGCAGTCCTCTGAGGAGCAAATGGAGTGTTCACTCACAGTTCTTGACAATTCCTACTATTTTCACAGTCGTGACTGTTAGTGCCCCATTTCCTTTCATTTTCTAAATCCTTCTACAGTAATTTGAGAGGAGTGCTGATCCAAGGACAGGAAACACAAAGAAGAATTTTGGACTCTGGGCCTTGCTCTACAGCTAACACAGCAACAAAGGACCTGCTCCAAAGTGCTGTTCCTGTGATCACACGTGTGTGTGCTGTCAGTGTCAGTTTTTCCACCTTGCTTTAAGAGTCTCCAAAATATATTCTATAATATACACCAAGTTAATAGAGAAATATTTGGAGGATTACTTAATTTCTAAGACCACCAAGGACCTCAGAGAACAGGTACTAGTTGAGCCCAAAGTATTTGCAGGAATATCTGTGGATTCCATTGCTAATAAAACCTCAGACCAGACAGAGATAATCTTACTTGGCTTTCAGCATCCAGTCTTAAGAGGTGAGTGGTGATAATACTGTTCCTACTGAGCTTTCGCCTTGTAGAAAGGATATTTAACACCACACAGTGCATCAAGCCTCATATTAATAAATGATGCAATTCATTTCAGTCAGAATTATTGCCACAAGCACCAAGAAGTGTAATTAATATTTTCTGATGTGCCTTGTCTCATAATAGTTTTTATTCAACGTGAAGGATCATTAGGAGCTGTATCATTCTGAACAGAATGCTGCCTCACAAATTCCTTGTGCTAAGCTTTACTTTAAGGATTTTCCACCATAAGAAAATCAGGTGTAAAATACTTATTACGATGCTTTAAAATATGTTAAAATGAAGGGTGATATTTCACTCAGTATGGCAAACACATTTAAAAAGGTTTCATGTTGCTGAGAGGCAGCTTTCTGAAACTGGTAAATGAGCAGGTAGACACATTTCTTCACCTGCAACACCACTGCCACAGGCTGCCAAGTCGTGTCCACCTCTGCATTAATGTAAAGCTGCAGGATGGAATGAAATTCTCTGTCATCACATCAAGGCACACACACAAATTCTGAATCTCCTATGTATAACCATTTCCCTGGATATAGTGGTGGAAAATACATAGGTTTTGCTATGCAAGCTGTAACATTAATGTCCGAGGAAGTCAGTGCCAAATGAAATCAATGGAAATTGGATTTACTGTCGAGGATTTTCCAGTGAGAAGAGCTCGAGCTGCCGCGTGGGATTTTCTGGGTTTGGTGTGACGCTAGGTGGCAGTAGTTGTTTTAGAAGCCTATTTTCTTTCTTTCTTTTTTAATTTCGAGCCATAAATAGAAGTGGAAAAGCACACGCAATAAAATCAGTGCTGATTCCACTGCCAGTTGACGAGGTTGGGAAATTCAGAGTCTCATTACCAGACAGCAGCATAGCTCAGCTTGAGAGCCAAGACAAAGGGTGCATCCAAAAGAGTGGTGGCCAGTCCCAGGATCGTGCTAAGCAGCCTCTGGGAAGGGCCACAGAAACCCAAGGAGTCGCAGTCTGCCATGGGAAGGCTTCTTCTAAGGCCTCCCCAGAACAAGACATGTTCTTTCCCTTCCTGGGCCAGTCACTACATTATCAGGAGATTCTGGGTTCTTTTCTTACATGTGGGAAAAATTCTGAAAGTTCACCTTTTATTTTTCCTGCACATAAGTTATCCTAGGACAAAAAGAAGTATGTGCATTAATAAAAATTTAAAAGATCCACTTTCTACATTGCAGGCAATCAGGTATTTCTTAACTAACTCTCAGAAAAGGAATATGATATATTCCCATCTCATAATTAATCAAGCAATAAAACAACAATTTATCTTTTTGCAATTCCAGTCCATCAAATCCTTTAATTAAACTGGATTCGAACAGCACTATCTCATGTAATAGTGTACAACAAAAACCTTTTAAATTCCTACACTTTTAGTATGCAAAACCAAGAATTAAATACAATTTGGTCAATCTAAAAACTCAGGAGAGTTCTTAAAAATATAATAGATTTCAGTTTCTTCTGAGCCTGATACTTCCTGATACTATGAAATTATATATAATCAAGTTTTTTTCTCTATATCCATCTTCATAAAATAAGGTGTTTACTTTTACAAAAGCTAAGATTTTTAGTCAAGGAACCAAGGCTTTAAAAAAAATATCTGAGGTTTTCATTTGACTTGCAAGAGTTGTCAATGCTGCATTTCAGGAACTACTGGAATGGTGCTTTTAGAGACCATGCATATCAGCTGTTTCGTGGGACATAACAACACTCTGTAGCCCTTTTGGGCAGCAAGAGAAGCAAGAAATGGCTGTGTCAGTGAGGGGGGTTTAACAGGCACACTATCCTTGCTCTAATCTGGTCCAAAAGTCCCTACTTGTAGAAAAAAGTATTTTTAATAAGTCATCATTGGGAATTTGGTTTTTCTCACCATACTCTGACACACACTGCACCATCACCAGCTGAGTTCCCCCTTGGTTTATGCTGGGATGTTGATCTTGAGCAAGAACTAGTTTAGAACTAGGTTCTTTCTTAAAGATTATTTGAGCACTGGCTAACTAATTAAAGCAGTTGCTGTCATGGCACAAAATATCCTGGCTAAAATGGGGCCAATCTCTCCACAAGATTTCACTTTTGAAACCATGTCCTAAGAGAAATGAACAATCAGCACCGAGGATCACAGCATCCCAGTAGATAACAACAGGAACAGCAGGAACAACAGGAGTTCTAGCAAATGTGGAATTTCTGATCGGAGTTCGTACAGCATTTTCATTTCTCTGATCCCAGGGTAATTTGCCATCAGACCAGATATTTGAACTCATCTATCCTAATCTAGTTCTTGCATTCTTCTCTTCTCAAAGAAAAAAGAAAACAGCACGTTGATTTTTTTTTTGTCTTCAGACTGACAATGACACTGTGCAGACTAATAGTGATACAGTTATGAACTCCAGCTGTCTTTGGTAAGGAAAAGCCATTAACATTGGCTTTTCCTTTATCCTTTCCTTTTATATCTATTTGCTTGTTAGCTGAACTTTCTTTGTACCTCTTGAAACCCACTGTAATAATTCATACTGATTGCAAAAGACATGCTAGAAGAAAAGGCTGCAAAGCCACTTATTTGTAGTTATCTCAGTTGTTGATCTTAGCCAATAAACTCCTGACTGATCACTGCAAATGTTTCTGCTTATAGCAGGTATGCAAGCGGCTGATGCTTAATTCATTGTAGCTTCTGTTGCTGCTGGTCTGTTGGCATGGCAGCTGGAAGGCTGAGCAGTGCCCCAGCTCAGGCACAGCAGAGTGACAGGCCGTGTCTCGGGGTGCAGGGGTGCCCGTGCTGCTCTGGAACCCACCACCCTGGCCTGTGCAGCACTGGCATCCCCTCAGAAGTGCACAGGGATCTGCACAAGCAGCTGTTTCAGCTGCACAGGGAAATGTGCAGCCCCACTTACAGGCCTGTCCATCACAGCCAGAGCATTTTAAAGGAGATGGGGAGGAGGAAAGTCGCACAGCTGTGTGCACGTAGTGGGAGGTAAATGGGTATCTTAGGAACTATTCTGGTTTCCATTGGCAGCCTTCTACCATCTACAGTAGTGCCCTGGGCTTTCCCCCTCTCAGTTCTACCTTTATAGTGTTCAGGGTGATGTCCCTTCTCTACCAGGATAACAAGGTGCACCATTCTTGTGCTTCAGGGGTTCAGCTCTCTGCCACAGCTCAGAGCTCTTTCTGGCATTTTGTGAACAACCTGTGGTGCATCACTGCTTGGAGATGTGCTCTGCCCTAATCTGTAGGATTCCAACACACAACAATTTAAAAAGCTAAGAGGGTAGAATTTGGATGTTTAAAACGCTCCATCTGTGCTTCTCCCTCATCTCTAGACAGGCACTCCTAGCTACCCACAGGCACTTTTATCTCTGAAGGCCAAGTGGGAATTTTATCCTTCATATGCCCTCAGTTTTGAGCCAACTATCCCAGTGCAAAACTGAGCCAGCCTGTGTAAAAATACCCCTGCACAGCCCTCACACACTGGGATGGAGACAGCTAAGCACAGCATGCAGTGGTGTGCACAGTTGCACAGAGCAGTACTGTCATTCCTTCTCTTTATTCCCTGCCTTTCCCCTTCCATCTGCTTTTTCTTGTCTTAGAATGGTGGATTTTGGCAAATGGACTGGCTTGATATTCTTACTTTGAGCTAGATATGGGGTTAGCAAGCCTCAATTAGATCTTTTACATACCTCAGGAATCCAGGTGATGAACACCAGCCCAGAGAAGCACAGAGAGAGACTCACTCCGAGCTCCTGCCCTGTGCACAGTGCCCACGCAAGCCCTGTGTGGCACTGCAGCTTCAGTGTCTTAGATAAGGGTGCAAGTGCTGCAGGTCCAGAGCAAAGGGATAAATTTCAGACACGTGGAGAATGCCTAATATAAATAAAATAAACTGTATAAATCAAATATTTAGCTTTTGAAATGCTAGCTGTTCCAGATGTAAAAATCTAAACAATTATCCCTGAGATAAGCATCACAAAGCATATTTATATTTCCCCCTAGGTTTTATTTTGTGTTCATTAATATATACAACATTTTCCTTTTTAAAAACACTTTATGAGCCACATGCTCTCTTTGTGTACTTTAATGGAATTGCTGTTGGAGTTGGATGAAGCTGCATTTGCATTCAAGGGACAACTCAACTCACTGTAATCATGCCTAATTTGTTGGAGCACGGAGTATTTAAATCAGATTATTATAATGTTTACAGCTCCCACAACCCCCAAATTGCATGATAATTGTCATGTCATGCAATTTATAGCTGTGCAGGCTCTGCACTAAGACTGACACAACCATTGTGTATATTATTAGTCAAACATTTGTGAATCTGAAGAAATTATGAGGAATCCAAAAGAAATGTGAGGAGCTGACATTACCACAGGCAAATGCAGTTTAAAGTAAACCCCTTCCAGTTCACTACTGAAAATGTGCAGTCTTTCTGCCCTTTTTGATCCCAGAGGCTTCAGCTGATACAGAGGTTCAGGTTGTAGAGAGCCCCCTTCAAGCCCCCAAGTAAACAAAGACTGGCCAAAGTTGAAACTCTCTCTGCAAGCACATATTCAGCTATTAGGCACATTTACTTCCTCAAGTTTATTCCTGATATCAGACAATTATAAAAGCAGGAGTGTGATTCAGAAAGGAGCTGCTAAGTACCTGGACAACAACGTGCATGAAGCTTGAGTTTCAGCTCTGCTTCCTCTGCAGAAGCAGCTCTATGTGGAATTCAGCAGCTGAATTGCAGACTTGTAAGCAAATATGTGACACTGAAAGAAACACACCCTGCTCATTTGACAGCACTTAGCACAGCGTGGTAATGCTTCGTAAGTAAGTTTGTAGATGCCACCATAAAATCACTAAGAATAGTACTTTCTCATTAAGAGCGGGGAGGGAAAGGAAACGACAAGGCAATTTTTCCGTCCCCAAACGGTAATTCCCACCGGCAGAAAACGCACACAGCTGCTACAAACTCAGTGGTGATGCCACTGCTATGGTTCTCTTCCAGAAAGCTGGGAGAAATGTGGTCCCCATTTTCCATTTCTCAGATGCAGATCCCACTCCACAGGGCAGTAGCTGCTGCTCACATCCTGAGATGTGCAGCCAGTGGCAGCTCCATGTTCTCCTCTTTTAACCCGGTAATGCCAAATTAGTGCGGGAGAAAAATGAAGGCAACTGCAATGATCAAAGAGGAAATTTTGGAAAGAGGCATGTGTGGTTGGTTGCTAACTGAAACACAATGTCAGCGGTTCTTTGAAAGCAGGAAGTCAATTCTCCTGTCACTTGTGGGAAGGCTGAGGGAAATTTGTGCGGCCTTTGAGAGTGGTTGTTCTGGAACATCCTCTTGGAGGGACCTCAGGCCAGCTGCTGGCAGTGAGATGGAGCAGTGGCAGAAGGGGCTTCCTTGTGGCTTGTAAGGAAATCGATTACAACTGCACCCCGGGCAGGGGCAGGCTCTGCACCCCCTGCGGGAGGGGGTGGCAGCCATGGGGCCCAAAGGGCTGAGGAACAGGTGGTCAGCAGCCACTGCCAAATCACCATCTTGACCTCATCAATAGGCAATAAAGAAATAGAACAGAAACACATTACAGATGGCAAATAGCTAAATAAAAAGACATAAAACTGCAAAGAGGAGCTCTTCTGGGGAATAAACTGGCCCTTACACCACCAATCCTGACTAAGAAAAAGAGATTAAATTGCTTGCCTAATTTACCCTGTGTATTCAAGGCATGGTTCATATGCCCTAGCATTTTAAATAGTTTGAAGTATTTAGATGGTCAATGATTATTACAAGGCAAATAATTTTTATGAAGACATAAAAATATTCTCATTCAAGAAAACACAGCTGGGGAGACACAATAAGAAATAGATCCTAGAGACCAGTTTCTAATAAAAGTTGATTCTAAGACAAAATGGAGAGTGGGAAAATGATACGTTAAAAATCAGAGTATTAGATTACTTCAAAAATCAATAATGCAAATAAGTAAAACCACTGTAATTTTTTTAGAACTGAAAAAAATTCAACTTCAAACACACCTGCCAAAGATTCAAAATTGAAATTAACCTGTGGGACAGAAGCAGCAGACAAGCATGGCCTTTGGAATGTGCTACCGGAAAAATGTGTAAGATAAATGAAACACAACAGTCAAAACATCCAACTCTCCTTTGAGTCATCATAGATAATCGTCAGGAACGTGGTGGATGGTGATAGCCAGAGAGCCCAGCAGCTTCAAAAGACATGGATAAACCATTCGTTTAGTGACAGCTTTTTACAAAAAAGGAGGGACTATTTGCCCAGGCAGATAAGAAGTTGTTAGATGAGCATCTTATCGTGATGAGGAAATAAAGATGGGAGCTTATGAAGGAGAAAATGACAACAGTGGAGTTATGATAATACTGCCTTGCTAACATTGATTCGTAAGACAGAATTAAGCACAGCACGTTAGACTTTTCTAATACAGCAATCCAGAGAGAAGAGGGGTGGAGGGCTGTAGGATTTTGTGCATCCACAATGCCCTAGGGTAGCTACATCAAAGAGCAAATGGAAGCAGTGTCCAACAGGATTCCCAGGTGCTAAAGCAGAAATACCAGATCTGGGAAAGTGTCCATATGTGTAAACTATTATCACTAAAATACACAAGAGAACAACTCTTGAGAACTGCCTCATGCTTAGCAAATGTGATGCTGAAGATCTGCCTGGCCTGTCAGCCTTACCAGGACATTCCTCCCTTGAGAATCTCTGAAACAATAACATTTATTAAACTTCTTTTGTTAACACCAGTTTTCTTGCTGTTTTGTGCTTGTTTGTTTGGTTTACCATCCAGCAGAAACAAAACAAGTTTGGTACCTAAATTGGAGGGCCTGGTTAAATCGGAAGGGTACGTGAGAACAAGTCTCCAGGAACCAGAGCCAGCCCCAGCAGGCACAGGAAGCTTGGTAGGGACTGAGCTCTGCGCTGAGGGCCTGCCCAGGGCTCCTCCACTCCTGCCTTACAGCCCAGCTGGGACCGGCACAGTCCCTATGGGAGATGCCAAACTCGAGCAAACCCCACCCCCATCTGCACGTATTTCTGTGTCAGAGAACAGTGCAATCTCCCTTAAATCCCACAGTTGAGACTCCCTGTGCTCCTTCCAGCCTGCTGTTGTAGGAGCAGGGTCTCCCACCAACGAGGAACCACACCAGGGTGGTTGTGTGAGCCACTGCGCTCCCAGACAGCTCTGCCTGCAGCTCTCCCTTGGCATTTCCCTGATGAGGTGACAAATCCACAGCTGAGCTTAGGCCTTGGAGGTGGCCACTTCTGCATGGGCTGTGCCACAGCTGTCGGGTCAGCTTGTGAGCATGGCTGCTGGGCTGGGCTCAGCTCAGAGAAGTGGCCATGCACACAGACCTCACGGTTTATGGACGCTCAAAAGCACACAAACCCTTCCCTGCAGCATGTGATCCCCGGTTCCAAGATGTCTCTGTGCACCGAATGTTACCAGGCCCAAAAGTTCTCTGATTTTCTTTTAAAAACTTGTAACTACTTATTAAAGGTAATTATTAAACTTTAAGTTTCAGCAAATGTTCAAAATACAGTGTGTTGTAGGAGCTCATATAAACTGCACCTGTAAGTGACATCTTTGCAATACTCTCGTACATAGGCGGCTCAAAGCTATTTCTTGCCAGCAGCAGTGATCCGCAGACTTTAGATGTTGTTAAAAAGCTTACAATATCAGCAGGGCAACTGCTGCCTCCATTAGAAACATGATACTAAGATGCTGATTAATACCAGGAGGGGGCTTTAATCAGCCAAAGCCATATGCTATTTCACTTAAGATGAAAGTGCAAATGATAATCATTATTTCAGAAAGGATGTATTTAAAAGAAGAGCAGAACAGCAAGTGGCATCTTTTTATCATTAGAACTTCTTCATGCAGCTCCTTTTTTTCTAAAGCTTTATAAGCTTTTATGAACATCTGGATCATTTCTTCATTATATAGGCTTCCAATATCATTATGTTTGATGTAGTGTTTTTAGCGGAGCTATGCTAAATGTCTAAATATACAATTAATTCCTATTAATTATAGTTTTCAAATGGTGAAATTATCCATCGTTAACTTAATCACTTGTATTTTATCTTAAAATTGTATTCACTCTTTTATAATCCCTACATCTAAAGCCATTTCTTCCCTGGGCTTTGTGTGATGTTTTGCATGCTGTTTGTATAAAGGTTTGCCAGCCATTTTCAACTGCTTGTGGAACTGAGGCTGTCAGCGGCAGACCATTTTAAAATAGAACCTAATTCAGCTTAGTTGTTTTACCAAGAAGTGCTTCAGAGAGAAAGGGAAAAAAGAGGTGAATTTGGATCTGTAAAGGGCAAGACTTCATTAGACCTGATGAATCTTTAGTTCTGTATTCCTTACACCAAGGCGAGGGGGGTGAGGGAGGCTTAACAAGAGCAGAGTAAGGGAAGAGAGTTATTCACTGGTTTCCACTTCATGTGGCAGTAATTCAGCATGAAAAGAGCCAAATGATTTGGAAGTCTACATTGACTGTACTTGAAGAATTTGGAGCATCTTTAATGTCAAGTTACAACACATCTAAAGAAAAAAACATCTCCAAAGCTTTTTTTGAACACTCTGGCCTCATTTTAGGCTTCTTCTGTGGCTTAAACTGGAACTTATATTATGACACATTAGTCAAATGCCTCCCCTAGGTTCAAAGCCTCAAGTTGGATGGATATTCCCTTTTCTTTCATATGGCATTTGCAGCATGAAAAGAAAAAGAATCAAAGGATTAAAAACACCAGAACAGACCTGCTTGGCTCTCATCAGTCTCCTTTCAGGCACTGGCAGTCAGCAAGAGTGCAGCAGACCAGAACTGCTGTTAGCACCGATGAGACACAAGTATCAGCTTTGTGGGGTGTGGTATGTCCAGCATGCAACAACCCAGCTATTGCCATGGTCACTCATTTAGTTCCCAGCTCTCCTCCTCCTGCAGAAACACCTGGAGTGGGTGGCCACCATGGTTTTCACTCCAGTCAAGAGGTTCCTAAGCCCTGATTGCTCTGGGGCTCTCTCCATCCACAGCCATTGACCCTGTACTGCACACAGCTGCAGAGCACAGCCACGAGGAGTTACACAGACTCCGGCACAGCACAGACTCTGTGCAGTGTGGCAGTTCATCCTGCCAACCCAAACTTCCCTGACAGCACGTTTTTGGTTAGATCTGAGGCCCACAGAAAGTTGTTCATCTTCTGGACCCTTACCCACCACAGCCCAGGACATACCTCAGGTGCCTAGTTTGACACACCTTAAGGAATGAAGCCACTGGAAAAGACAATTCTCTTAGAGGTTCATCATCCTGAGCAGCTATTTTCTAATCCCATCACTCTTCTCCACTATTGTAGATTTTTCTCACCTGGACCTGAAGGAGCTTAAATGACATTCATATGCACCTTTTACAAGGAATGTAGTATTATCCTGGTTTTGTACTAAGGGCTCACAGAATGCCTCCTCTCCTTGAATTTACATAAGAACTGTTAAATACATCAAGAGCACAAAGACCTCTAATTCTCACAAATAAAGCTGTCTTGTCTTTGCTTTCACTGGCATTTTGTGGTAGCAAATACTTTCTGCAATTTCAAATCTTTAATTTACATGTCTCCTATAATTTCAGAGAAGTCTTGTCACAGCTCTGGATGTCCCATTCCACTAGTCAGGTCATTTAGGGCATTCTTCTCTTTACTCATGATATGATGCGATATCAAATGATCCTTTGGGGCTCAAGGTTCCTTAAACATTGCATTTACATTGCATTTACAGTTCCAGCTGCCTTGGAGTCACAAAACCATGTGCTCATGCTCTGCTTGTCTTCCAGGCTCCCATTTTAGGATGCTAACATACTTAAAACTACAGTTCCCCGTGCCTCAGATTACAAAGAAGGAGATTCTACCTTGTTCCCCCTCTTCCATAATATGCTGGAAAATTCTTACTTCCGTCAAATGGAAAGAACCAGCTTGACTGACACTGAAAATTTTTGTTCCAGGAGAGACACAGAGCAGGAGCTAAAGTTTGTTTTATTCCTTCTGTAGTGAGACAAGGTTGTTGCTGGCTTTGAAAACTTGTGGCAGCATGTGAGACCCAGCAGCGAAGTTGTGCCAGCTGGGATGGGATCCTTAGGTCTGTTTTAATCACTGCTCCATTTCCTTTTAGCTCCTGCCCCTCCTTTGGCTTTGCTCTCATTTTTACCCCCCTCCTCTAAATGGAAAATCTAAAATATAAGACTCAGGCATCCGACCCATGGCTCACCTCCAGGTGTGCCACAATATGCCTGCTCATCACAGGGGCTGCTTTGGCTCCAGAGGGCAAAGCTTTTACCTTTGATCACTCCAGATGTATTTGCTCCTCATAATAAACTGAAAATTCCTATCATCCCTTTTGGGCCTCCAACAGCTCATTTGCCCTTTATTTCTTCAGTAAAGCATACAATGAATATAGCGGCAAAAAGCTACACAGACTAATGCAGTTTTAAACCAAAATTCAGAAACAGTAAAAATGGACTGTCTCTCCACAAGTAAATTAGCTGCCAGGTGCTCCAAGATCAAGATAGCAACATGTGGATCCTGCAGGGCTGGAATTTAGGATTTACTTCAGAAGTTTTTAGGTTAGGCTAAGAAGGATGGCCCAAAGTTGACTCTTTGTAGTTCTGCATAATGTACATACCACTCCTTTGCAAATCCCTCCCGACTAAACGCAGAGAGGAGAATACTCTCAGTTGCTTCTAAGCAATGCAGAAGACATTCATATGACCACTTTTCAAACTTACTCTGGAAAAGAGACCATGACTGATTCCAGAATATAAGAAATACTGAACAAGGCCAGTGGTGCACCTAGACCAGTATTCTGTCTCCAGCAATGGGGAAGTGACCTTTAAGCCCAGCTCTTTATTTCCTGTATTTTAGCCAGTTTTCAGTAAAATAACATGTCCACTAATATTCTTGCAATGCAGTTTCTTCAATAGCCTTTTGTGTGTAATGTTCAGAAAGGTTTTCTGAAAATTGAAGTATTGATGTGCACGTGCTTATTGACACCTCATTGAACTGTAGCAGGTCAGGGGCAGGATTTGCTTTTCCAGAAACTCTTGCCTACTCTGCTCTCACTGTTCTGTTTATCCCAGGATCCCCTCTAAAGCTCTTATCATTTCATTTACTCACCGTTTGGGTAACCTCAGACAGAAGCACTCAGGCGGAGTCTGAAATTTCTCATGTTCTTCAGGCACAGTTCACTCCATGAACACCACAGCTGCAGTGTGAATGGTCTCTGAGCATTAGTACAACCTGCAGCATCCCACGGGCTCAGTCCATTTGGTGGTGCAATGGGTAACGAAAAGCTTGCAGCTGCACCTAGACATATGATATAAACACAACACCTTGTACCTTCACTGCTGCCACAAATCAGCCTCTTTTGGAGACCTTATTTTTCCATTTTTTTCCACAATAAGATTCTTTAGAATGAATACACAGAGCCTTTAAAAGATGAAGGTGCTTGGCTCCTACTGATCCCTTTGTTTACAGAAAGAAGTGGGGGTGCAGCCTCAGGGATCTACAGGATCCAGGGCAAATAAACAAACCAGTCAATTTAGAAAACAGCAGCAAAGACTAATGACCAAGAGGCTCAGTTTGTATTAAGATGCCTGGAGCTAGAGTCCCAGCTCTGGCAGGCTGCAGGACCTTTGAAAGTCTGTCTGTATCCACTGCAGTCTGTAATTATCTTGTCTGTTTAGATTGAGATCTCCTCATGTCAGTGATTGACATGATACATTTGTACAGTGCCAGTAAAACAGGAGTCACAGCACAGCCCAGGTTAGGACCCTGAGGTGCTGTTTTAGTAACAACATCACTCTCCTCTGGCATTGCAGCAATCCATAGCTACATTATCATAGCCACCTGCTTTGGGCCATCTGGTATACATAAATGTCCCTGCGTCTTTTTACATGTAAATATAACTCTTTGAAGACTCTTCTTATTGTTACCAGTCACTGCTTGTTAAGTGCTGTCAGAGTTTTCTGCCCTGCAGGAGAGAGAGGTGGATCCAAGGAGCCCTACAGTCTGAGGAGAGCAGCAAACAATCATGGGTGAGCCAAGAGTTGGTTCCCGTTTGAGTGTTCCCAGGAGGGGACTGCACGGGAGCTGCTGCAGCTTTCAGGGAACTGGGAAAGGGGACAGACTGTACACTCGGTTAACAGCCGTGCTTTTGAGAGTGGAGGGAAGTTGCAGGTTCAGGAGGCACAACACACAACACTGTGCTGAACAAGGAAGGAGATACAAAGAGAGAAGAGTGTGAAGCAGGCAAAAGAGGAGGGACAGAACAAAACCATGGCTGTTCTGTAAGGACAAAACAGACCAAAGCTCTTAAGGCTAAAAAATTTAAAAATTAAAAGATTATATAAAAGGGATTAAAGGGATGGAAAGTTTCAAAATTGGGATATGGGGAGGCTTTGGTTGTCACATACCTTCTAGTGTCAGAAAATGTAAGAAGATCCCCACTGCTATTGCAGTGACATGTGCCTTCCTGTGACAACGGCCCCAAACTGCAGAGCTCGAGTATGACAGAACTCAGATTCCATAACAGATCTGCTCTACTAAGCAGGGATTATCTTTGCATGAGATTTGTATGAAGTGCCTCACACAACTGAAGCTGAATAGGGCTTTTAGACCCAACTACAGAACACAGGATACCAAAAAAATCAATCATCATCACCCCCACTTTAGGCTGAAGCAGTGTGCACCCCGTTGAAGCATGCTGCAGTCTGGCAGAGGGATATACTTTGAACTAATTAATCTACTGGTTCTTCTATCTTTTAAAGGTTCAAATGCCAACATCACCCCATACTTGCCAGTCCTATTTCAATTCCCTTTGTCTGAAGAAATTGAACTGAGAGAGAATCATAACAAAATGAGGTGATTAAGCCTCCTAGAACAAATACAGTTCCTCCTGCACAAGTGTTGAGGGGTAAAACTTTCTTACTTCCAAAGTCTTTTGAGAGTCCTGAAATTCTTTTCTTCTGCATTGCATTTTGAAGTTGCTCCACATGAATATCACTGTCAGACAATAGTAACTCTCCACCTACTGACTGTCAGTATTTTCACAGAGATGACATTTAAAAGACTCAGAGTTTGAAAGCTAATCTCTCTTCTCAAAAGTTATATTTCTCAGCAAATATTTGGATATATACTACACAAATAAAGTGAATGCAGGTGTTCCTTGCAACTGTTCAACAAAATACTGAAAACTGTATAAGAATGGGACTTAATTTGACTAAAAAATACTTTTGACAAAATCATGTCAGTTTCAGACTTGAGTTCTATGTAACTGCAATTCTTTAGAAAAACAACAATAAAAATCTGAATTAAAAATTTTCTTCTGCAAATGCAATACTAAGGTTGACACTGTTGTCTGCTGAATCCAGAGTTTCTATGAATAGTGGATCAAATCCTTCAGCATACTAGCATGGCTCTCAGCAATGAAAATATCCACAGTGCCATGAGAGGTGTGATGGTTGCATTCAGACTATCAAACAATTCTTAACCCAGTCCGGCTACAGCTCAGTGCTTTTGTGACAGGATAGACTTGAGTGTGCTCAGCAGCCCAGAGGAGTTCTACAGGCTGGGCTGAATTTCACTCTGTGACAGCTTCCCTGGCACCTGCCCCAGAGGCAGCTAAGGTGAACTTGAGTGTGAATTGAAACTGCACTGTATCAAAACACATCTGAAATCCTTGACAATGTCTTAGGAATATTTTTGCCATCTATTTTCTTAGGTGTTGTGATTACTTTTTAGAACTATCCAATCCAATTGCACTTCAAATTAAGCCCACGTTTTGAATGGCATCAAGAGACTTCAGGCATTCCTTTTAGACCTTAAGTTGAAAGGTCTCAGATGTTGCACATCATCTGGTCAGACACATTATTTCAGCTGTTCCTCTTGCTCTGGGTCATCGCTTTGGCCTAATCAGTCAGATTCCTGCAAAAACATTTTCTGTAGCTGTGCACCTACACCTGAGAGCATGAGATGTGATTACAGACCCTTGTGAGAGCTTGATGCAAGAATGAAGAAGCCACCCTGTATTTTACTGTTCCTATACAAAGGCTGGTGTTAGTTCTGCTCCTGTAATCACTGCTGCTCGAGGATCTTCTTTCTCACTCCCATGTTCTGTTCAAACACCAAAACATGGTCCTGAAGCTTTGGCTCAGTGAGGCTCTATCTGTGTGCAACGACATTCAGTAGGAATTTTTCCAGGAGCTCTCCAAAGGGTAGTGCAGTTGCACACCATCTGCAGGAAAGCTTTCCCATTCTAAACTTTCCAAGGCATTTCTTTACTGGATGTGAAATCCACAGGTTGATGATAAAACTATGAAAAAAATATCCAGTTAAGAGGAATTATTTAGCAGTTGAGAATTAAAATTGTGTTAGATCTCCCTTGCTTACAGCCATGATCTCTAGGTTAGCAGGTACTATAGCCAGCTCGCAGAACTCGCAGTCAGATGATCTCTGTTCACTTTTATCCCACCTTAACTGGGACAAAAAACATATCTCAGTGTTGACTTTGGACTTTCCCTGAGCCTCTTCCACACTTAATCCTCTTCAGTCAAAATAGTCTGAATCTGGCAAGGAGATCTGGAAGGAAGTAAAGGTCCCCTTTTATCCAGATTTTCTTTTTCGTCTCTGCACATTATTTTGTTAAAGTAGAATACAGAGCAAGAAAAATTCAAGAAATACAAGAGATGATTCTTAGGAGTGATAGCTTTCCAGAGAAAATGTAGGCATTCTCTTTAATAACACTGTTATCTTCTCACAAGATGTCCCTCATGTAAGAATGAAAACAGTTAAGGTGTCAATATTCCCATTCATTACACCCTAATTTTTCTTTTATAAGTTATCATCCCAAAGCTACAAAATTTCTAGAGAGTTTTGGGCAGTTCTGAATATGTGTTCTTAAACAGAAAAAGTCACTCCATGTTTATGATTGTCTCTCCCCCATATTCAAAGTGCTAGTAAATGCTGTTCTCTTATGGTTACTCTCAACTAACAGAAGAAAAGCTGGATAAGTGCCTTGACAGAAGCTATGGAGTTTTACCTCCAGTTTCCCTGGGCTGCTGTGGATATCCATTCCTCAACTATCACACCTGAAACATCCAGTCATTTCTATGTTCTGACAGGTATTTCTGATATTGATGGGCAAGACTCAGTGTCATACAGGTTAATACTCACCTATGTACATTCCTTATTCAGATACACCCCACTACAACAGGCACCCTTTTAAAGGTTTCTATGTCCTGTTTGTTAATATAAACTATTTTGCATTCTCAGTCCAGTTTGCAGCAGAGAGACTCTAATATTAAGACATTGCTATATTTCAGACTCGACCCCTGCAGAGCTGTCTGAGCAAAGCAAAAGCCTGGCTGGCGCAGAGCCCGGGCTCCCCTCGCAGCCCCTGTGGGTGCTCCCTTTCCAGGGCAGCGTGCCCGGTGCACTTGCTCTGCGAGTAAATCAAGCAAAGCACATGCAGTTCATCAAACCAACTTTTTACAGCTTCAGAAATAATGGAAAGGAAGCATAAATTCAGTGCTAGCAGCTAGAAGATACAGTAGAAACACCCTCTTCTGCAGCTAAATTTCTAATAACATCACTGGATGTCCTGGTCCTAAAACTTATGGGGTTTGGGTGCAGAAAGTGCCTTCCCCTTCATCCCAACACTGCTCAGCCTCCCCAAGTGACTATCACTCCATTAGAGTTTCTAGATCCTCAGAACAAACCGAGTTAAATAATTGACACTTTCCTTTGTTTGATCCAGCATACAACTTTTGCCAGCGTTCAGACACTAGAGACCACAAAGCAGCCACTATAAATTTCCAAAAGGCACTGTGCTGGTTTAGACTTTGTCTCTGATGCTTTTCCCAGTATTAACTCTGTATCTTCTCAAAATTACACATTGTCAAATTAAGCACAGTTGGTGGCACATTTATTATTGTTAAGTAAAGCCAATGAAAGAACATTCATTTCTTATAGAACAACAAGGATTTTCACAGAATTCCTGTCTTGGTTCCACGCTTTTTAAAAAATCCACTTTTTCTTAATGTCTTAAACTTGGGCTAAGCAGAGTTTTGAGGTTTGCAGAGCTGTTCTCCAGCTGAGTGTTTCCTTTTAGATATGCACACCTCCTTGTTGGACATTCATTATCAAACCTTGTGTTTGCCTTTTATCTACAAGTCCTCTTCAGTGTTCAGCATAAACTACATGGACACCTTGCAGATTGACATTTCTTCATTCATGCTTTACCTTAAACAGCATGCGAAGACATCAAAGAAGAGGAGCCGACTTTGATGTTACAAAATGAAAAACGCCTCATGATTTGCCAAGACCAGGGGAACTTGTAGTTTGCTCTTTTTTTCCCTTAAAGAAATACTACTGCTTTCCCCATGAATATGTGAAAATTTGCCATTTTCACCAAACCTGTATAAACATTTTGCTTCCAGTAAAAAAACAAGCCACATCTCATTGCAGTCTGTTAAATATGGGCCCCAGAGCCTAAACTACAGTGGCTTGAAGGAACACACACACTTTATTTAAAGAGCTTATTTGTTTCTCACCTGTGGCTTTGCACTACTACACAACTACTGCACAACTACAGTTGTCACGACCCCCAGCATCACCTCACTAATAATGGCAATGATAGTGCATGTGCTCTGTTTTTCATTCACAGGTCACTGAGAGGGATTTAGAAAAACATGGTCATTCCTATGCTGTAGATAAAGGAATTGTGCAATGAGAGATGTTATTTGGTTTGGCCATGGTAGCAAATAGCCAGCAATAAAACAGAGCTGTCCCAATTCCTTGTGGACACTTGGCTCGGCAGCTCACTCTGATCGTGAAATCAAAGGTGATTTCCTCAGCATCACAACAGACACAAAAAGTGCCAGTAACCCTGGGAGGAGGCCGGGCATACCTTGTCAGAAGGTGCCACACACCACAAGAGGAAAGACCAGATTTGGTTCAGAACTCACGTTCCTATTGTTTTGAATACTGGGAAGGGAGGTTTGCTTTGCCTGTTTTCTTTCATTGTTCGAAGTGAAGAGCTGCCCTGTCCTTATAAGGACAGAAGGAATGTGCATAATTAGTCCAAGGCTAGAGAACAGAGACATTCAAAATGAACATTTGTTATTGATTTCCCAGGCTGCACTGGAACTGAGAAGAATATCATGAGAGGAAAAGATACGTAATTAAATGTGATTTGTTCGAATGCTGCCAAGCTAGGTCATTGCATATGTATCATTCAAGTGCATTGCTTCAACATAAAGTGCACAGTCCCTCTCCCTGGCACAAAATCCTTTGATTAACCAGCCTCTCTTCACTGGTGGAAGGGACCAGCCCTTTTGTTGTTTTGCTGCCGGCAGTGCTGCTTGTGCTATTTCTTTAAGACTCTTCATCAGATGCGGTTTGTCAGGAACATGCCTAGACTGTAAGTCAGAACAGAGCTCATTTTCTTTGATGTGCATTTGTAATGTGCCTGCTCCAAAACGAGGGGAATGAAAACTTTGGTTGCACTGTTAATCTGCAGGAACTACATTTTAAGCAACTTGATGTGAATAGATTATGCACAAACTGTAATGTTGGCTACTCCTTTCAAACAGAATTTTATCAATAATTGGTGCCAACACAAGAACATATGTCAAACACTTAACCACAACCAGTTCAGGAGGAATGTGTTTAGTCCAGACCTTCTGCTATAGAAGGACTTTTTATTTCCAGTTTAGGACCTGAATTTTTCCAAAACAACACAAATAGTTCCTTTAACCTCATTTATTGTTGTATTGTGCTTAAGACCAGCTCAGATATGATCAGTTTGTCTGTTTGGCTCCAGTTTTGTACTCAAGTTTTTATAGGTTTTGTACTCAAGGCTTTTACCCTTGAGCAAGCGTTTTGCATACTAAAAAAATCTGAAAGTGAAAGGGTTACACTTCCTTGAAGGTCCACTTGAATGGCTGTGAGAAGAGAGCCAAAAT
Source organism: Machaerirhynchus nigripectus (assembly GCA_013397975.1). Taxonomy (NCBI): domain Eukaryota; kingdom Metazoa; phylum Chordata; class Aves; order Passeriformes; family Dicruridae; genus Machaerirhynchus; species Machaerirhynchus nigripectus. Next base: position 462,119 of record VZRQ01008602.1, on the reverse strand, counting down.
GGTAATCAGATCCCTATGAGATCATATTGAAAGCAGCCATGCCTATTGCACAGAGTCTTCTGATGTTGCAGGGGTCTGTAAAACATTTAATCACTGGAGTTTCAATAAGTTGAGATTTGTTGTGAGTACTGTAGAGAGCACTCGCCTTAGATAAAATGCTGCCTGGTAATGCTCTTACAGCTACATGAGCCAGAATGCAATCGAATATCCATGGTGATTTAGCCTTGCACCGTCATCCCAGAGAAGGGGATGCAGGATTTTCACAGCTACATAGCAGTGGATTAATATAACTGTTCATTACAATTCATGGGAGGCCTGATCCAGCTTCTGTCAGTAGAAGGAAAGATGCCATTTCATTTTACTGTGAGTTTGGATGGGGTTTTGTGTGTCTAACCCTGTAACTGCCCTCCACTACCACAGAAGCTTCTCCAGGGCTCTCTATTACGCTGCTGCCCAGGTGGCACCTCCACAGCTGCTGGTCTACTCTTATTACTCAGTGGAGCCCAGGTGATCCTAACTCTGCCAGGCAGCTGAGCATTGCTACAGAGAGGTTTAATAGCTAAACCTTGTCTACCTTGCTTTTATTTATTCAAGCTTGTGAAGTTCGGACTGACCTAAAATTTAAGTTTGGCATAAACCATGCCAATGCCTGTCGTGGAAGAAATGAATAATGGGGTTTTGAAGATGGCTCTGCAAAAACTCACAGATGAGACTGCGTGTGGAAGAAACCCAAGCAGCTTCACTCACAATGTACCTTCTCCTCTGGCTCAAAGTGTGCAGGGGGCCAGGAGACAATCCTCATTAGGCTACCTTCATTAAACAGCCAGCAATTTCTATCCAGTTAAGCTTGCACCGAATAAACCCTTTAATAATGCTATATTTTGAGGAAGCCCTTCTCCACCAATGGCATGGTTTGAAGCTCACTTTGAAAGATGCAGAAACCAAGCTAAAAGTGCACCAAGATTAAAGAGCAAATCACTAACACAGGTCAATCCAAATGACCCCTTCCAGTTTCTTGCAAAGATCCAAACCTGTACACTGTCAATAGAACTTGAAACACTGAAGAAATCTGAAAGGTAGTTTATGTCTTTCAAGTGGTTGAAACAAAACAAAACCTGAGCCCATTTTATGGTACAGGTTCTGTCCTTGCTGCCACTACTGAGCAGCAGAACGAGCAAGTTTGTAGGGACCAAGGGTAAAAAATGGCTCAGTAGATGGTTGTATTGTGTCCTTTGTGCCTATACAATCAAAATACACATTAAATAAAAAAAAAATCTACCTGGGCTGCCAGAGCCAAACAAATGAAAAGGATGCCTCTGACCAAGGTGCACTGAGTTTTCAGAGACGGCTCCTGAAATATGCCAGGTTTGAGAATGGAAGCCTCAGAGCATCAGTCCTTTTCCCTTGGCTGACAGGCTCTTGCAAAAGAACAGAAGAGGTTTTCCAGCAGATATTTTGAGTGTCAGGGAAAAAAAAACTCACGAATTAATGTGGATTTTGAGGAGAATGATATTGCCCTAAAAATACCATTGTTAGTACAGGCTTTTTTGACAGACTTGGCAGGTTTCTACAGCACCCTCTGACTATATGAAGTTGTGTGTGTGACTTAACCTTTTTATTTCTGCCTTTTGGAGTTTAGTCTCTGTCACTGTTGCCCTCTGCATTCAACTCCTCAGAACCCTCAGTGCTCCTGACACTCATTGTTATTCTGCTTTCTGCTTTCAACAATAGTCCAGTGAGATTCCCTCCCTGTCAAAGCACTGACTCAGTCTACCTTAGAAAACTCTCTGTTGATCTCTGAGAGACAAGTGAATATTTCTAGTTTCACTATCATTATTAACTGGCCATAAGAGCCAGGATTAAAGTGTTTATCAGAAAAAAAATGTGTTCTCAACATTATTTATATCACTCTCTGCAAAAGAAATTTCACAACATTTTAGTGTTTTCTTGTGCTTGAAGGGTGAACATTATTAAGAACTGTTTGTCAGCATCACATTCACTTCCCACCTGCTTTGCTGCTACTGCCCAAGTCCCACACCGTGGCCCCAATTTCAGGCTGCCTATCAGATGTTGCTGAAAAGAACTGTTTAGAGGCATAAGGATTAGCCAGGTGAAATCCTGTGTGATCCCTTTGTTTCCCAGGCCAAACACTGAAAAGCACACCATCTAGAAGCCATTCTTATCCCCCTTTTTTCTTGAGCCTGAAATAAGGCCTGGTCAAATCACTATAAATATTCTCATTAAGCATTAGCTCGTTCTTAAGGAAATAGTTGTGAGTATCAAGTCAGCTGTGAGAAGCCCTTTTTAGTTTTGTAAAGGCTGTGTAGCAGCAGGCTAGAGATGGGAAGGTAAAGGAAGCAGATTAAGTTCTCAAGCAGTGTTGTGCCAGTTTAAGATGCCCACATCCTGTCGCAAACTGCACCCTCGTCTGCAGCAGCAGCAGTCACTTCTCCACCACTTTTGATGTATTCAGACATCAGGGAAATTCCCCAGCCTGAAAGGGCCTTATTTCTAGGCATGGTTTCAGCCAGCCCCAGGACTGTCTGAGCTGCAGCCAACAGGGACTGCAGCACCCCGAGGCCAGGCTGCAGCTTCTGCTGCTCCTGCACTCCTCGCAGCCTCCTTGCAGCACTGCCAGGACCCTCTGACACCCAGTATCTTGCTTGAACACACTCAGTAGCTCCCCAAGAGAAAGAGCAGTGTGTCCTACCCTCTCTGAAATCCCACCCCATACTAGAAGACTAAACAAGCCACAGACAAAAGTAGAGGACTAAATACTCTGAAGTCAATAAGAGCAAAAAGAATCACCAGAATTATAACAGCAAGACCATCACCCAGCACAAGGGGCTGGGAGCTCTGGAAAGGACAGGACCACCTGTTTGCTGCACACCTCAAGGCACTCTCTGTCTGCTGAGAAGCCTTGGGAAGTAACTTTGCAACACTCAGGAGTTTATCCCATCCCTTAAACACAAGCAGCACTGGCTGCTGTCAGAACTGTACTGCTGTGCTGAAATACCTGCTAGCATTGCCTATTTTGGTAATATTTTTTAGTGCAGACTTGGGACCTTTATGATGCATCATGATCTCCAAAATTTTCATAAATAAACCTGTACATTATTGGCATAATTAACCGATCTCATGTAGCTGTAAACTCTGGTTAAGGAAACTGGTCCATTTCCTCCACCCTGGCAAATAACAAGCATTACACAGCAGTGAGCCAAACTCTTCTGTGAAATCTTCCAGAAAACAAGGGCTGTGTTGTGTTTTTCACTTGCTACTACAGCTCTAGGACATAGTGCCACTGTAATAACAGATTCTCATTTATCTTTCCCCAGTTGCACTTCTGCAATTTAGAGAGAAAACCACTTCACCTGTCTTTAAAGACCTAAGAAATGCTACAGCACTTCGAATTATTATACACATCAATCTAAAAATATCATCTACACACTTCTCTCCTTACCTGAGAAGCTCAGAAGTACAACTTAGACATGTGAACTCCACCAGCCATAAGCAAACAAGAAAGAGGAAAAAAAAATCAATCTATTGCAAATGGCCAATACAACAAGTAAGAGCTGACACGCTTATTGCTCACTGAGGTACTATAATATCAAACAAAATGATTGAGGACTTAGCTGGGTCAAACAAAATACATGAGCAATTTAGACTCTTACTGGAAAAAAATAGCAGTCATTTTATTTGATTCATGCACAGCACAGCAGCCTTAAGAGTGTGTTTGTATGCTCCAGTGAGATCTGACAGCTTACAGGACATCAGGTCTCCTGTGCGTGATATAGCGTTGTTCATCCATAATTCCCTCGAGGAGTCAGTAGCTTGTGGGTTGAAGTGAAACAAGTTTGGGTTGAGCACTTAGATCTCAAAGACTTAAAAATGGGACTGTTAAAAGATTAAATCAGGAACACCTTAGAAAAAGGCCACAATGCAGGAAGTGTGTTTATCTCATCATAACTTGATTGCTGGTGATCAGGCATGAAGTAGCCCTCAATGATACAACCTTCTGAAAACTCAAGGTTTCAGCAGAGGGATCAAGTTTGGAATTAAAATAGAGTAAAATTTAAATTCCAGAGTTCACTGGATACTGTACTGGAGTAAAAGAAAGTCTGTCCTATGCTTCTCATTGAGGCAGCTTAGCCATGCAAACTTAGAGCTGACTATTACACTTAGAAAAAATAGCATCTCTCCACACTGAGCATTTTCATCCTACAGCCTCTATTTGAGCATCATTACAGGCAAACAATTCAAACCTGTCCCAGCCCCTCAAGCTTTACAACTTATAACCTGCTGCAAAAGCACACTTGAGCCAAGCCTTTCCTGGAACTTGCTAGAGCAGCTCATGGGATTACTGCCCCAAAGTGTCCCTTCTGCCTCCTGCTGGAGCATAAGAGACCTCGAAACATCACAAATTCATTTTCCACATGGAAGATGATTTTCAGATTAATATTTCTCTTCATGTTTATCCTCAAGGTATTTTTCCACTCAGAACTCTGAGAAAAAAAAAAAGGGGGGGGGGGGGGAGTGGGGGTGGGGGGCGTGCATTCCAGCCCATATGCAGTCTACATCAAAAGTTACCAGGGCTACAAACCAGTTAGGAAGCCAGCTAACAGACCTAACCAAGAGTCTGCTGTGCCCCCTGAAGGAAAAATGAAATGACTGAAAGACATCAGAGGAGGAAAAATAAAAAATTTAAGTCCATCCTGTTGTGCTAAGCTGGTCAGAGCATGCCCACTTCATCCTATTTAGGGTGAAAGTGTCTAATGCTATATCTGTCTGGAAAAAAAAAATAAAGCAAGAAACTTAATTCAAAAGTTCTGAACATTTGTCACGCTTTTCCCCTGACACTTGGTGCTGCTGAGGGCCCCCCTTGCAGACAGGGGCAGCCACAGCCACGCCTGGATTATGGGATGGCTGCCACGAGGGCAGCAGCAGCAGAGCCTGGGATGTGAGGGATCCCTTGCAGCCACAGCCAGCGACAAATCAAGTGGTTATTTTCATCAAAGTGATAGAAACAGAGTTGATCAAAACAAGCAGAAGGCACTGTTCTGTTTGGTCTGTACACTTTGTACACTGCCACTTGGGAACTTAATTAGTCCACATGCTTCATGTTTCTATCTTTAGTCTGATGGCATACAGCTGTTCTTTTCAGCATCGCTGCCTACTGCCCTTTCCCTGCTGTTGGGGTACGCTTGGAAATAGAAAGGGTGGGATTGCCTCAAGTTTAACCCTCTGCCAGCCTTTGCTGATTGCCTAAAACAGAACATTTTGGCCCAAATCATGAAGTAAACTGTTTCATTACCTCATGGGAGTTTTCCCACATGGCCAGGGAAGGGGAGGAATCCCACAGTCTCAGAGCGCTCATCGCATCACAGGGCCACCCTTCAGAGCCAAAATGCTGGGAAAAAAAATGAACCCTTTTCAGGGCAATCTTACCTGCTGGGGTGAGAGGGAAGAATTTTTGAGTCACTGTCAGCATGAGGTGAGAGGACAGAGCTGGTTCTGCTTCCCACCTCAGCTGAGGTGGTTTTGTGGCAGAAGAACAAGCCCTGGACACGAAGTATGAAGGGATATAGATTATTTCAGGGTACAGGGACCTGGCACTTTCCACATGGCCTGCCACGACAGACAGTGACCAAGACCGTGCAAGGATTTAGGAATAAAAAAAATACCCCAGGACTGAGGTTGTCATGGTCCATTCATACTAAAATGCAGGAAAAAATATCTACTGAAGATGCCCTGCAGGCCAGTGAAGCCAAAATTGGGGAAAGACTCAGGAATGAGGCGTGAGCTCCCACTCCTGGTTGCCTCTGTGTTCAGCATCAGGTTAAGCCTCGTGCGCCCCTATTTACAGCACAGGAAGGAGGACAAAGCTGGCTTTATAGTCCGAGTCTGCCCAGGGAGGAAGGGAATGCCCCTATGCACTGCATCTAATAAATGAAGGTCTTCAAAATCCCTTTGCTGATGTCATTTCTTGCCCAGGGTGTCACAGCCTTGGCCTTTCAGCTGGGGCATTCATATCTCCCAGCTGGAATGCAGCCGGCATCCCCAAGCCTGGCTGTAACCTCCCAGCTCAGAGAGCAACTCATTTTTCTGAGCAGTTAAGAAGTTACACATTCATCTACTGCCAAGGTTTAACCATATCAGTATCCTCCACCTCCTGCCTCCCCCCACTAGTTTTTGTCTCTTGTAATCATTTTTTTCTCGTATTCTAGAAATCCCTGTTTCACGACCTTGACAGTGAGGTGCTGCATATCATGCCACACTCATGAGTTTTACATTCCTACGACATGGCAGACTTTGATGCAATTACAGCTTGGCTACATATCTTAATTTATGTTACAATATTGCTGTAGTGATATCAGAGACAAATGTTTAATTCACAGAAACTCAGTTTCAAACTACAGTCCCTGAATGCAAACAGCAGACTTCAATATTTTTTCATCAATTTCTTAGTTCATAAAAATCAATTTTTGTAGAGTTTTTACACTGTACATAAAAGACTGTGGCATCAATTAGCCTTAATTCTTTTTTTTTTTTCTTTTTTGGAAACCTCTTTGTAGGAAAATCTCATATTTCAGCAATTTGCATTATCCACACAATCTGCTTTGAAGTTCTAAGTTATGGTAAGAAAAGGATCCACTTATCTGCACATAAAAAATGTTCAAAGCTTATAAATTCCCTGAAACAGATGTACATTATCATTGGATTTGCCTTTCTCTCTTTGCTGTTGCATGGCTAATAGAGTTTCATGTGCCCCCTCACATCCTCCCCATTTAGCATCTTTTCTCTACAGAAGCATGCACCCTACTGTGCCAATCCACACTTCAAAGATTTCTGTCTATCTATTAGAAACAAAGCACAAAGTGAGAACATATGGCCCCTTTTAAATTTCCCACATTTAAGTCAATATCGTTTCTTTTCTCCTTTGGCAAAGAAACATAATAAGGTTTATCTTCTCCCTTCCTAAATCTGCTGGCTCTCTCAAACTGCTTGTGCCAATTCAGCAGTTACTTTCCAGTATCAGAATTGGCAGCACATATGAAAACAAAATCTCTAATTTCTAAAATTGCTTTTATTTCTTCAGATCAAGAAGATGCATTTAAAAGATGAAAAAGGACAAAATGTAACTGCACACTTTCAGATAAGTGGATTTTAAACCCATGAAAGGGCACAACAGAAAGTCAACAGCAAAAAATTATCTTGTTCGAGTTCTTTTCATGGTGACATCCTTCCAAACTGACTAAAGGGATGGAAGAGTGTTCTGGAATCTAAGGCCTTACTGCACCTGCTTGTCACACGTGCCAGAGCTGCTACAGAAACTCAGCACTGAGGCTGAGGGGGGTGATCAGGCACTGTGAGACGCTGAAACCCCTCTTGAGGACAGGGAACAGTTACCTGTCTCAGTGACTGTGGCTCCTCAGTTTTCTCTGCTGGTGTTACAGACACAATGAACATACCTCTTGTGTGCCGGGAAGAAGAAATTTTGGACCATTCCTTCGGAGTGACTCCATCCCGCACATCCCTGGGGAGATGAGTAACAGGGCACGCAGGATGCTCATGGGGAGATCTGCTGTTTGGTGGCGTTCCTTGGCAGTTGCGGGCTACAGAAGCAATATCCAAAGGAACAAAGGCTCCAAGTAAAACAAACTCCATTAACTATTGTTAGAAAGATCAGCAGACACATAATAGCCTGTGAATGCCGAATTCCTGATTTAATTATAATGAAAGAGATTGCAGTAATGATGTTTTTAGCAGAGAAAGGAATGAAAGTCTTGCCCTGCTCCTAAAAACACAACTTTAATTCCTTTAATTCAGTTACCAGCTAAAATGACGTCGTGTTTCAGACTCGTAAGATATCAAGATTGTTATCTTTAAATTTATTGATTTTAGCATCCATTTATTAGACCAGGAAAGTTCTAATAAAAACCTGTCCCTAACCAGGGCAAGCTATCAGTGTCCCAGGGCCCTGAGTCCACAAGAGTATAAATTGAAGTACTTCTGCTGATCCAGTAAAGCTGCACAAAATTTCCAGTGAAACCTATGGAAGTCACATGCTCAGACCCATTGAGGGTTGTGGCCCTAGCAGATGGCACACTCAAACAGCAAGCTGTGATTATAGACATCAAAAGTAAAAAATATTCCCCGAAAAGGCTGTAAAGAGACCAGAGGACTGTGAGGCCCACAGTGCTGCCTTATTGCTTCCCTTCATACTTTTGCACTTACTGGAAACTCCGAGTCCCTTTAATTGGGCTTTTCCTCCCCTCCACTCCTCACAGGGCGAGAGGGTTAATTGCTTTGGACTGAAACATTACAGTTTTTGTACTCCTGCTTCCTACTGGCATGTTGAGTATGCAGAGATGCCGTGTGCTCACACCTCACAGGAGTGCCCCAGCGCTCAGAGCAGGGATGAGAACAGCTCCAGACCTCCCAGCCATGGGATGAGAACAGCTCCAGACCTCCCCGCCGTGGGTATCTATAGAGCACCGTATCTACGGCTTTCAAAATCAGCACTGGCCAAGTGAGACTTTAATGCTAATTGCCATAGCATTTCAGTGTTTATCTTAGTTGAACTAGCATTACCAGTCATGGTTGTTAACAACCTCAAGTGGCACTTTATTCATCTATCAACAGCCTTACCCTTCGAACAAGCAAGCAAAGAACTATAAACACCCACTCCAAAGTCACTTTGTAGGTTTAAGCTGAAGCCCACAGAAAAAGGCTATTCACAGATCGTCAGTAAGAACAGACAAAATACAACCTCCAAACCAATGTTTTAATCTACAAAGTTTTATTTGTCTTTTTAAACTTGTAAACCATAAAAAGAGCTTATCAAATATCTGAAATTAGTACAAGAAAGAATGATGACTCATAGCAAACTGCATTTGTAAGGTCCAAATTCCAAAACATGCATGGGGCTCTTCTGCTTCCATTTATGAAGCTGAAAACAAATTTGGCCCAGTTTGTCAGGTTTTTTATTAAAAAATTCACAAAGCCTCAGCATGCTGTACTTCGTGACTAGAACAGAATGGGAAGGATTAAGTGCAAGAATGAGCGCTCAGCACCAGAAGGATCTGAACCCCCTATCTTCACCCACAAAATACAACACCAAAGGAGTACATCTCTCAACTGGTAGTAATTACAGGCAGCTTTGTCTCTGCGGACTAGGCACTCAAAGGAAGACACACACCCCTCACAGACACGTCCTAAAAACCAGAAAGCACAATGCACATCATCACCAGTATGCCTGATATTGTTAATGTTCGCCCATTGCCAAATTTATGAAGCCCCTTAACATTATGTCTTCAACATTCTTAAAAAAACTTCTGGAACTTCCTACACTCAGACCCCCCAGAATACCAGCCTGGTGAGACAACCAACAGGCCCAGTCTGCCATTCCTTGTGGTATACAGATTATCCTTTGTGTCAGTAGATTTCACAGGCATAGTTAGTGTTTAGTGTTTCGAAAAATCAGGACAGATACTGAAGCTTTGGGTAACATTTACCATTAACTTACATGTGTTTGTAACCAAAGAGAAAAGGAACTGATGTCACTATTCAAAATGTGTTCTAAGAAATACGCAAAACATCTGTAGAAACACCTCTGCTTCCACAAACGTTTGGACAGGGACTTAGGAAAATGGGGATCCTTCCTTATTCTGCCATAGCCCCAGTGATTACCTGCAACCTTCCTGCCTTGTGCCCCCCCTGCATGCTGGAGATTCACCTCTTATAGAAAGTCTTTCAAGTTTTCCCAGTGAAAAGCATTCTACAAACTACTGTTGCTGTTTTATGAGCAAAATATGAACCATAAGAGATTCATAAAAGTATTATGAATAAAAACTTCTCCATACAGCATTTTCCTGCCTCTGGTGTGTCTCCCCCAGCCCCTCTGTTGGACAGTTCTATGCTATCCCTACACTTCTCAAATCTTTCCATCCTTCCCTTGCCAGTCTTTCCACACAGCTCTAACCCCCACAAGTAATCTGCCTGAATAGACCTTAAATCCTGCTTGTTTAAAACAAAGAAATCGGAAGACTTCATCTGTGTGATTCCTATCATTTTCGCTCATTTAGGATTGAATTATCTAGAAATATATAGAAAAGTAAAAGTAAATTAAAGCATCATTGAAAACCTTATTAAATAACTATAATTCAAGCTTCAAATAAGATGCATTTCAATGTATAGTGAATAACTGCAATATAAAGTTATTTGCTTTTCTGTATCTGTTCCTTTTAGACCATTTTGAGCACATTTTAATGTGCACAGAACAACAAAAAAAATCCCAGAACAGACCCTTCCAAATCAAATCAACATCTGTTCAAATATGCAAACAAAATACATTGTTATGTCATAAATAGGGGCTGGTTTTGCTGTTAAGTGTGTTAGGAAAGAAATCTTCTTCCAGGAGCTATTCAGAAAACACATTAAGTTCAATTTTTAGTTCATGGATTTTCAAACATGTTTCTGCTAGTATATTAAAAAAAAAACAAAACCAAAGAAGTCTGACAACTAATAGGATGCTGAATAAGACTTGGTTCCCAGCAAAGCTACGAATAAGTCATGTTTGAATCTGATATTTTCAGATCTTGATGAATTGCATCAAGGTAATTAAAGGTGAGACTTGATTAGCTGACATGTTTCCAAACATGAACATTCTTGCCTGTACTCCAGGCAAAAATTATGGTGAATGTTTTTGCAAATTTTCTAGCATGATGAATTTCTCTCAAGTATAATCCAGGCCCAAAGGGGCCCAACTTTCCTGTTAATTGGAATACAAATGAAATCTGTCATTCAGTAATTGAGGTACACGATGACATATGGAGAACAGTATGCATTCATCACAGCTGTGTGTTTGTGTGGCAACTTGTGGACCGTCAGAATACACCATGCTCTTCTCCTTAGCAAAAATCACCTCTGTCAGAATCCCTCTTGTTCCACTCACTAATTCCTGCCGGAGGACACACACACACGCACAGACACATCTTTCAAGTTCTTCTCCAGCTAAACATTGCTGTTCTATGCTCACGATGACGCGAGTAGAAAGACCATAACAGAGGTCAAATATCTGGCTTTTTCATTTGGTAGGGCCTCAAGGGGCTGGTCTGCCAATATGCCAGGAGAATCTGTACCTCATCATCCAAGGGCAGAACGGGGTCTCCATTTTTGAAATGACTAAATGACATGAGGATGTTTCAAAGACATTTGGAAGTGCCTTGAGGTCCTTCAATGACATCAGTATAAAGACAGTATTTGCTGCTAATCTTAATTAATTTACCAGCTTAATCTCTTACAGCAAAACTTCCATTTACTATTAGCAAACCCATCAGCAGTATGATGCAGAAAAAATAAATACTGAAGTTACTGGCTGCACATTATATAGACTTCAAACCCACCTTCCTGGAATGAAATTATAGGCACCCTGCAGCCAGTGGGAACCTGGCAGTCTTGCCAGAGATTTCACTGGGACAGAGATTTTACTTCACAGCCTTAGCTGAGGTTACTTTGTATTGTGGTCATGAAGTTGTGAGAAGAGCTTAGCAATCCTTCTTTTCAAAAAACTGTCCTCCCCAGAATTGCAGCTGGTAAAGATGAGCAAAATTTTTCAACTGAATTTTTTCAGCAAATAGTGCAAACTTCAGGACTGACTTCATTTTGCTGAACTGCCTTGTTTGTAAAAAGAGAAAAAGTGAAAAGTCTAGAGTTTTCATGTGAAATTACTTAATGCCACTCCATTTTACTTTTCAATATTAACAACATACTCAACTCTGATATTTTTTCTTTGGAAATAAAATGTTTTGTTTAACCAGAAACTAAACTCTTTCAAATTTTGATTCAGCTACGGTTTTGAACAACTTAAAACAATATTTTTTTTTTTAAGGAAAAGTTTTCAGAATTAATAGCAAGATGAAATATCAGTTACTCAACACAGGTCCAACAGCAGGGGACAAGAAATTTAACTTTGAAACTTGATAGTTTAAATATTAGACCAAAGCATACCCAGTCCATACGTAATTTCCTGATCCTGTTCCCAAAAATGTTAATGCAAGCTCTTTCATCAGTGGGACCTGCAAGCACTGACAGCAATTGCAATAGGCCCCTGAAATCCACAACAAGAAGAAAGAAATATACTTTCTGAACTAGTAAAACTTTAATTAACAGGGGGTTCTCTTGGCACAGTTTTTGCTGTTAAATAAATAAAGCATTTAGTCAAAACCATCTATATTTACTATACAAAATACTGAAAAGCAAACATATTTAAAAGATACGGAAATTTAAGGTTCTGTGAAAAGAAACTGTGCTACATGTTATTCACACTTATAATGCACATAACACAACTGCAACACAGTATTTAGATACTGTATATTCATACATGGCTGGTGTAAAGTTTTTGTAAGGGGATGCCATGTTATTAAAACATATGTGTGTTTCACAGACTGTGAGCAAGGCAGAATTTGTCTTTTGAATGTCCAAATGTAATAAACCAAAACAGATCAATGCCAGGCTGTAACCAATGGTCAGTCATGTTCCATGTCAGAGCTCACCTGGCACAGCCAGTGCTGCACACTTCTCAATCAGATGGGATTTTGGTAGTGCTGCTGTTTTCTTTTCCAGCAAAATATCTTTGGGTGAAGGAGCATTTTTACCCCTTTGCTGCCCTTTCTTAGAAAATCCCACAGTTCTGAAAGCACTCGAGTTTTCCAGAATGTTTACTGGTTTTCAGCAACAATCTGCATTAAAAAAATTGACTAAGAACAATTTGCACCTCCCAGTCCTTCTGGCATATGCTCTACTGAAAAGAGAACAGCTTTAATTACTTCTTCAAAACAAATAGCATGGCATCCCTTCTTAGACGGAATGTACGCTGTGTGTTTGCATGCGGTATAATGTAAGTCACTTGAATACATCAGACTTTTTTAACACTATAATATAAATAAGCTTATTCCTTCTACTAGACATATAAATGCCTTTTTTTTTGCAGTCCATAATAATATATACATTGAAAAAGAATGATACACAAGCAGCAAAAAAGGCTTAGACTAGAACAACTCAGTGGTAACTAACCAAATTCGTGGCCTTTTCATATTTTCAACACAGAAAATTCTGCATATAAATATTTTTGGACTTTAGGAATTTTAAAATAAACAGAACAGTATAGTTGTCACACAGATCAAACACATTTTAAAAACATTTTGTTAGATTTTACAGAACACGCTGCTGACAGCTAAAAAAAGTAAAATAAAATAAACCAGATTTTTTAAAAGGGACAATAAGTCTAAACATCTGCTGATCCAGGGAGACAAGAGATGGACCTAATTACCATGAAGCAGTGATTCTATTCCAATTCCACAAGAAGGCAAGGCTTCCCACTGTTCTTTACAAGGTGATGTCTCTGTTCTTAGAAAGGACAACATCCCTCTAAAACTGGTCAGCAGTAAGGTAAGACCCCATTTTGGACTGAACAAAACTCTAGTCAGAAAACAAAACATACCCTAATCATGAAGGGCTTATAACAATGTTAGATAGTTACATTTTACAATATATACTATTGACAAAATACCACAACATTAAAATAATTAAAACCAAAAGCAAATATGTTTATAGAACAATTATGATTTGATGTAGGAGTTCTCTACTTTCAGGTTCCAAAAGAAATGTAGGTGTTTTCCAGTCACTTTCTACCTGCAAAATGGTGATCTGTACAAACCCCAACTGAATCTATGATAAATCTGGGCTCCACAGAAAGCAAAATGTGAATGTACTAACCCTTTTTTTTTCTTCACTTTTCCACTTTTCTTTTGACCTTCAAATTTCTCAGCAGCCGTTAAGGTCTTGTGAGTGTGGTCTGATTCTCCTTCATGGAATGGAAGCCCTTTGATACAGAAAATGTAGAAGAATCCAGAATGATTGTGGATGATATTTTTTATACACGTCTCTAAAATGGGAGAAGCACAAATTGATACGTGCTTGGGAAATTTAAATTGGAGGCACCAAGAAAATGCCATGGCATATGTTTCTAAAAAATCACTGTTGTGGAAAAAACAAATATAATGTTAATATTCAAACCACAGATTTCTAAAACACAACAAAATGTACCTGAGAGTGTGCATATTTATATATATATATATTTATATTTATATTTTATATATATTTGCCAACATTTAAAGTGAGAAAGTATATTTTCCTCAATTCTTTCTCAAAACAAAGAACTGTGGATTTAAACAAAACAAACCCTCCCAGTCAAACCCTCTCCTTCTCAAACCCCCATGAATGATACTTATGGCCCAAGCACTAAAGTCTAGTGATGCTTTGGAAAACCCTATTTCACATCCTCCTCTTCAAATGGATACCCCAAACAGAGTGGAGAACAAGCAAGAGAAAAACCAAAAATAAAAGAAGTATATTTAAATATTACCCGGTATATAACAGACTGTACTTGTGTCAATGAAGAATCTCCAAGAAAATAAAGTGTAAGTCATACAAATGTAGCCCTGTTGACAAGTTTAGCTAATAGTTCCTTGTAATTAAGATGATTTGAAAGGATGTGAACACAAACAGGCTATGTGAACACAGTATATTAAATTTCCCCCCTGTAGCACATTACAATCAATAAAAAGAAAATAAAATCTGAATAATACTAGAGGTAGCAGCTGTTTGTATTTTCCATTATCTGAGTATCTCTGGAGTCCAACCCTTGGAACATTGCTCCCCTGATGAAAGGCTTGTGTGTGACCAGCCGACGTACAGCAGAGTGGAAAGCTAGATGTCTGCAAGAGTGTTTGAAGTATCTTCCCGAGTACAATGGAAGTAGTACTTGTACAGAAGTGCGTTGACAACCTGTATTAAATCACAGCTCAAAAAGCTATGGCTGTTTGCTGTTTTACAAGCCACTTAAAAAAAAAATTTCCACAAGGTGTTTGAGTAAGCTATGCGGTTCCACAACATATAAATAGGGTAAGTTTCAAGAGTTCCATATAACCTCTAAAATATATGCTAGCTGAATATTAATGGAGTAATGATAACATTAATCATAGTAATGCCTTAGTTCTGGTATTACAACACATTTCCTTCATTTGGGATGATTCTTGGAGGATGTTGGTGGGATCTCTTCTATGTCTGGTAGAAGTGGTGGTAGTGGTGGTGGTGCTCGTGGTGGTGGTGGTGCTCATGTCTTTGTATCATTTGTCCCACTTGACCTTCGTATAAAATGACTGTGGGCAGGTCTCTCACATGTTCCTTTTCCACAACTGTCCCCGGAGACTGGAAGGTTTTGCACATTTGGTGATTCTCCTTTGCCCTCTGCTTATGCTTCTTATGGATCTGCTGGGATTGCAAGGGAAGGTACGGGAGGTTCTGGCCCACCCGTGCACTTGGGGAAGCCATGGGCAAGGGCACCCCTTGAAAAGGTTTATTCCTAACTGCCCTTCCAGGATGCACAGGGGCGACATTTTTGCCCTGGGCTTTGGGAGACCTCACAAAGTGCTTGTTTGAGTCTTGGTTCCGGAGCCTCTGTTGGATTTCTGCAATCTTGGCATATGAACTGTCAGCCAGATTGATGTGGTTTGGATCCACCACCTGAGATTTCCTATGGTGAGCATGGAAGGTCTCAGGCTCATGAGAACGGGATCTAGTTTGATTCACAGTTCTGCCTGGTGGGTCATGTTTTTGAGCTGCTGGAGGAGATCCTAGGAAATAACAAGCTGAGTTAGTCATCTAGTATTTCAAAGTTTTAATTAGTAGCATGCAGTTGGCAGGGATAGCATTATCGGCAGAACAAATTTTTCCTAAGGAAGTGAATGCAATTATAGCTGTCTAGTTTAATTACATGTAATAATTCTGGCCAGTAAATAATACACACACAAATATAAATACATATTTAGAGAGGAGTGAATGTGCATGTGTGTGCGCGTGCGTGTGTGTGTATAAAAATCTTTATGTTCCCAACTCCTGGTCATCAAATTAACTGTGAGGGGAATAGTAAAACCCTGGCAGAGGGCAGGGAAATGAAGGGAAAAGGAATCTCTTTAATTTAGGGACTGAATCCAAAATTCCAGGTATGAACACACATTCTCCTATTTTTGGGTCAGTAGTGAGTATAAAATATGTGCTGGTATCATCTTGGGAACAAGCTCCAACATCCAAAAGTCAATCCTTGCCTCACCCGTAGACTAAACTTAATAATTTAGATGTAAAGATTGTTCTCCTAGGCTCAGCTCCAAGTTTAGCTACACAAACAAGTACATTAAAGCAGCCTTGCAGCACATTCGCCACTCTGTTGTGATACCACCTTCACCAGTACCTTGCAGTATTCACAGTCCTATTCCTAAGTCACTGCAGACAAATCACGCAGCTTCACAATTCACTGCCCCTGATATGGAACGTGCAACTGAAGAAAGAAAAGATTATGATAATATTATATATTACAATGTAAATTACCTGGCCCAAACTTTGACGTGTAGTTCTCTATTCCTGCAAGATCCAAATAGTGGTTTCTCCTTTCAATGTTCTCATCAACGCAATGACGATAGCACCCACTTTGCTCTGGATTGTTCTCACTCTGGTGGTATCTGTCAGCAGGAAGCAAAATTACAGATCAGCAGAACTTCTTTTAAGTTGTTATCACCATCTGCAAACCAACAACTAATGGACCCTTTGAAGTGACAGGAGCTGCTCACAAAGAAACAACAAATGCTTGAAATTCTGGATGACCAGATTTGCTAAGTTGATAGGCCTGAACTGACTGTTCCTTCCCCTCATATAAATCAACCACAATGTTGCAAAGCAAAGGAGGCTTTCAAATTGCATCACACATACAAAAGCAAATAAAACCACTCCTAGCATTTGTAACTTTCTGTCTTAGGGCCAAATCATTCAAGTGATTCTCCGATTTGGACATGTCAAAGAAAATCTGCTGTTTGATTCATGACCATTCCCACTGCTGTGAGGAAGTGCTGGGGTAATCCAGATAAATGTTCCTGTGTTCCTGCTTCAGAAAGACAGGCAACAGCACAGGTGTAGTAACTAGAGAGAGACTGGGAAGAGAAGGTGTTGGTAGGACAGTCAGAGATAACTGCTGCTTTCCAAAATATAATTAATAAGGTCAGATCAGACACTGGCTTTACAATCTCAACTCCTTTTCCTGCTCAGCTTTGCAATTTTATTTATAGCAGAACTATTTCCTGAGAATGAATATCTGAAATACCATTCATTTATGAGGCAGAAAAAAGTCAGGCAGAAGTTTATAGTATTGTAGCCCATAATGCCAAACAATTTAATTCAGCAATTTAAATGGAAGTCTGCAAATATGAACAATATTTTCAATATAACAAACAGGATAAGCAGAAAACTCTTGATTAAGTTGCTGCCTGTCATCCAGACAGTTCAGTCTCCAAGACGACGAGATTGGCTTTGCTATTTCTCTGTGCAAGTGCACTGATGTCAACCTAACACCAGAATTTGGCCTTGTATCCTACACCAGTTGCTAAATATGGGCCCTGTACTCTATGGGCCCCAGTACTCTGCTTTTAGTCTTTTAACACATTTCCAAGTTTCCAGAGGTTGCTGATCCCACCGAGCTTTGGCACAAATGGCTTTCCTGGTCTAGCTTGCACTGCTCAGGGACATTACAGAACTGAGTCCCCTTGTGTCTCTGTCAGACACAGGTCTGCAGTTTCTTTGATAAAAGTCACAAGGCTTGACCTACCTGGAAGATCATTTTTGCTCTACTTTGACAGAGGTAGAGTCTCCTGAAGGGAGGGGAGTTTGCCTGGAAAGCAGGTAAGGTTTAAAGACTCTGAGTGAGCTTTGAACTCCAGAAGTGACATGGGGTACTCTCAAAAAAAAAAAAGGGAATGTCCAGATATTCTCTATTTTTTGGATACCTAGCCCACTCAGTCCCTTTCCTATCTCAGACACACCTTTACAGGTTGTTACACTTTAGCATGTCAACATAAAAGATCTCTGGGGCTAGAACTTGCCCAACTGCAGTTGCCAGGCATGAATCACCTGCAGAAACCACTGGGACTTCTCACATGTGCTGAAGACAACAACCCAGAAAAAACATCACTGAATGTGATCCAACACAATTAAGCAACACGGTATACAGCACTGTCTGTCGGAAATGAAGTTACCAGGGAACCTGTTATTTTGTTACTGTAATAAATTCAATCTCTCATCAAGACAAAGAAGAAAAATGATGCCAGTACTGCCACAGCCCTACAATCTAATAAGTTTCTTACATGCAAGATGACGTTCAACAATATTCATGCAAATATACACAGTGAAGCAATTATATACTGATGAGAGATGTGCTCCACTGTCAAAGAGAACTTCAAGTAGTTTTGAGAACTGAAGTGTCTGGCATCCAGCCCCACAACGCTGTCCTGCAAACACATGGGAATACAGGGGCAGCTATCAACCATGCATCAAGGACAGTGTAAAAATACAGCGTTGTATGTTTGGGCTTGGTTCAGTTTTTGTTTTAATAAAAATGGCATTTGCTGAAGTGTTTGTGGAGTCTGTGGAAGTTCTTTCTAAAATTCCCGTGCTGATGAGTCATCCTGATGGCACGAAGCACACAACAATATAGCAGGAAAGGGGAATAGAGCAGTGACAGAGCACAGGGCAGAAAAATGCCGGGACGTCTCCTGAAAGCCTCACTCACTGAGAACACAGAGTCTAAGTCAGTCAGGGAGAACCAGGCTATCTAGCCATGAATCTAGCTACTTATCTTAATACTCATATTAGCCCTACAGGTGAAAACTCCTGCCTGTAGCTTCCAGCAAATGAAAAATCTAACCCATCTATCTCCCAACCTTCAGGATAAAAACATTTCTACCCATTTTATCTTGAATATTAATCACATCTTGCCCAGAATTCCTAAGTGACTGAATATATGAAATGTGCGCACTTCTCACAAGTCCCCATTGCTGCTTTCAAAGGGGAAGCAACTGCATTAATATCCTGAGATTCTGATCTGAGCTTTCCTGAGGGCTGTCAGCTTGACCAGAGTGCATAAACATCCCTAAAACACACACAGTGTGAACAGCACTCTCTTCATCCTGTCTGCAGCTAGTGGGATGCAACAAAAACTACCAGATGCTGACCACTGTCTGATGCTGATCTACTCAGCTCAAGATACTGATTTGTTTTGTCTACGAAGTCTCTCACCAAAGGGATGAGAAGGACGAACATTTTGTCCCAACATTTGATGCTTCTATGACTGTGGATTTAATTGGAAATGCCTGCTGTTCATAAAAACACTACATTTGCAGAGCCAGGACTTTAAGGTGGGTAAGAGGGGGACTTTAAACTGAAAGGGGATTTTTGCACTAGATTATCAAACAAAAACAGTCTATTGAATTCACACAGGGCAAAACCTTGCTAATGGGCAGAGGGAATCTGCACACCACATCCAGGCCAGCAAGTAAAACCACAGAGTATTCTTCAGTTCATAGAAGATTTTGTACAGAGTTGCTGACACAATATTAATACTGATTTTATTCTTCTTTTAATCTGAAATTTGATTGTACTGGGATTTTCTCACTGGGATAACTCACTAGCATTTTTTCTCCATCCAAAAAAGGGAGGTACTGTTCTCTTGTCAGTTTTAATAACACTGAATACTCCTTTTCCTAATAAATTTGTTATGTATTCAGAC
This sequence comes from Machaerirhynchus nigripectus, assembly GCA_013397975.1. Lineage (NCBI taxonomy): Eukaryota > Metazoa > Chordata > Aves > Passeriformes > Dicruridae > Machaerirhynchus > Machaerirhynchus nigripectus. The sequence goes on along the minus strand of VZRQ01008602.1, from coordinate 442,450 downwards.
AAATATCCCTAAATCCAAGGAAAGCCAAAAGTTTGTTGCTTTTTTTCTTTTTTGAATTTGCAGCTGAAGAAATAAACACAACTAATGAGTCAATGTCATTACTGTAACATTTCAGCAAAAACTTCCCCCTGCCTTAGTATGAAACATAAAATGCTAAAATATACCAAATATACACCAAGATGACCTGTTAGCACTCTGGTCTAACACCAAGTTAGATTTTATAAAGCTTGGCACTGTTTGAGTTGAGTTGAGATGAGTGAAAAAGATGGGCTGGAAGGGGGACAGAGAAAGGCAGGAGCTGGCCGCTAAGGAGATGAAAAGGCTTTAGGGCACTTTTAGCCAAAAAGCTATGCTATTAACCTCCTTTATTTGCAGATGGCATCTAAAAAGACAATTCAGATCCTTCAAAGAGCTCACAGAAGAAGAAAATGTCAGAACTTTTTTCTTATTAATGTAAGTATCCAGCTATGGAATCTGCTCCTAAGTCCACGACGAAAACTCTTGTAATTCCTCTATTTTAAAATAATTTTTTAAAATAAAACAAGCAAGAAAGAAATCAATGGTCGAGGTTTCCTCAGAGCTACCCAGTGGCTGCCAGGAGTCAGGGTTCACTCCCCGTACCTGAGAGAAGCCCTCTGCTTCTTCTCAGAGCTTCTTGCTTCTTCATTAGCTTTGTTTTCAGCTCTGTGCCTGGCACTCTGCAAATCTGCCAAGAGAAAGCACATTATTGTCAATCACTGCCCTTGCTGATCAGCGTAACTAACATTCTACCTTGCAAATCCATTTGTTGGTGTCAGTAGATCAGGATGTGACGTATCATTTCATGGATCCTTCTCAAACGTGCTTTTGCCCACACGACAGATTTTAGTCAGATGTAACCTTGACTGTAGGACATCAGTCAGGGTTAGGCTGCACTCCTTGTGGCAGCCCAAGTGGAGCCACGTTCACACTGACAGGCTCAGTAGCTGGCAATTCACTGCCGTACTAATGCATCATGTAGCACCCCAGCAGTGAGAATTTGCTTGTGTCTGCTCTTGATGGAGTGAGTGTTTTATTAAAACTGAGGTAACCAGGCTCTCCTTTTAGATCTGATGCCTACATTTTCTACTGAAGTATTATTTTAAATACTTTTAAGTATTTCAATGTAGTACTACTCTACCTACTGAAGGAATTATTCTGATACAACTATCATTACAGTGAAGATAAGTTGGATAAGCCATCATGGTACAAGCATTTTATAGTGGCAGACTCTGCCAGCATGGAAAAATGCACAATTTTTATGCATAGATTCTTTTTACTTATGCTTAATTGTTTATTTTTACCCAGCAGCCGTGGCAGCTATGAACTGGCAAGAAACATTTTATACCCCTACATCTGCTTCCACACAAACCAAGAGCTGTAATATCAGCAGAGATAAAGTGGTCAAAAAGGCCTTAGATCTGCCTTGCAGTGCACAAAGACAATTACACAACATATGGGTTACTGCTGCTTCCAAAAGAAGCAATCCATCAGGAGAGAGAACCCTCATTTGCTAATGAGACACTGAAAGGAGGGCAGCTAATTTTACAACCAAGATCATAAAGCAGGTTTATGGGGTTTAATATACCCACATAATTATTTGCTTTTAAGTATATATGTATTTGTATTAACAAAACATAGAGATGGGCTTTCAAGGGACTCTGGAAGTTTTTTGTGTTTTTTCCAACGGCTGATTGCACATCCTTACCAGTATGATTTAACAAGATGCTCTTTTTCTTCTGGCTGCCATCTGGTGCCACAGTAAGCTTCACTCGCAGAGTTTTGCTGGAACTAGGAGAATGGTTTACTGATGCATCAACTACCTCATAGATGGTATGAAGCAAGCTGGTAATATCCTGGAGTTGGATTGAAACACAAAAGAACACAGCACTGTGAAAATGGCCTGAAACCTACAGCTTTGATGCTTACAATTGTTTTGGACTTGGGACTATTAAATGCTGAAGTTTCCTCAGAAGTCACTGAATTTAGAAGACTTCAACTTGCACAGAGCGTTACAATCTTCGCCAAATGGATTTATGAACTGGGGCGAAGCAAAACCAAAACACTAACAAACAACAGCACAAGATATTCAGGCTTCCCAAGCTCTGATTCAGCAAAATGGTGTTCTGCCTTTTCTTAGATTTACACAGAACCCAGGGACGATACAGCACAAAGGAAACACCTAAATTATCTTTTATTAAGTATAACTGGTTCTGAGGATTAAGAGCCAGGTCTATAAAAATTCAAAACCTCTACAACTTTTTCTTTGCTCAGGGGTCACACGTGTAACAAGGGCAGCTCAAAGTTTAGTATGCCCTAATGGGGCCCAACACTTACCGATACACCACACAGTCCTCATTACGGAACCAGTTTTAAAGATGACACAGAAATACTAATTTCTACTCACTCAGAATTTAGGGAAATACTGACCTTATGGCCAGAACCAATGACATTACAGTAGATGACTTTCCAGCTCAATAGAAAGAATGAATAACTAAACACTAGGGGGTCCAGACTTTATCTTAACATGTAACCTCTCTAACTTTTCTGCACTCAGGGGCATTTCTCCAGACTTGTAAGTTCAAGACAACATAATCATAAAAAGAGAGCAGAATTTGTAGTGTCCTGTTTATTTTCCCACTGATATTTTTCCTCTCACTGCGGCAGGAGTCTGCATGGGCTATAACTACCATGTCAGTAGCTGCTTTCCATGCTCTTGACAATCACTGTCTAAAGCTTGAGTGTGGGACAGAACGCTCTGTGTCAACCTGGTGGACACCTCACAGCTTTTTAACACATCTCCCTTCTCACACTTCCACCCTAATTTGAAACCTAGCCAGACCTCTAAATAGACAGAGCCATATCCAGCAGCCAGCTTGAAGGGCTGGATTTTTATTTCCTCTAAGAGGACAAACCCAAGCAAGCACATGAACAGACAAACGAGCCATATCTGTTGTTATACACACCCTTCATAAGTCATGTTTTAGGAGTGTTGTGCTACAATCCTACACTTTGATAAGCCAAACCTTCTCCTTCAGCAGAATACTTAGGCACAGTATTTTTCCTTAACTGGGCTCCATACACTCAGCATTTGGGTGAATGGAGCTTTTCCCGTACATTCCTGGACAAGTGTTGGTTAGCCAACATGTCATCTTTCCACACAAGCCTGCTATCAAGAGATTATCAACTCTTTCATTCACAATAATCTGCCCTTCTTCCTTTTTTCAGCTATGCCAGATATTTGTAAAGCCAGATGTTTGTACATCTAGTCTATTTCAGCTTCAATAACCAAAGACAAAAAATCCCCCACTGTCCTTTTACATTATTTTTTTTCAGGGTTGAGGTCTAACTTGCTAACTGGCTGACAGTCTGAGCCTTGTGTTCTGTGAGGGTCTTTCTCAACAAGCTGCTTGACTCAGCAGTTTAAAAAGTATTCCCAAAGGCTGTCAGGGAAGGCCAAACGTGGCATTTGTGTGACACATACTTGGCAAGTCACAAATATGTGCACACACATATCACATCAGGACAAGTTACATCTCTCGGCCACACAGGCCCGAATTAACCCAAACTAATGCCCAGGCTGTGAAATGACTGCACAGAGGACTCAGTACTCTTGTGGACTTACACACTGCTGCCTTTGCATTTTATTATGTGCTTAAGAGGCAGCTTCCTCCACGGTGCTCTGAACTGCTCTGCATTCTGGCACTGGAGGAACGTGGTTGTCACACTGGATGAGAACCAAGATCGAGGTTAGGGATAGCCATGAGCAACCACTTAGTGCTTATGCTGATCTTTTAAATACTGACAACAACACTTTTATTATAGGATTCATTTACTTGTGGTCCTATTTTGGGGTTGGGAATTTCAGCAAATTGACAGTTCTGATTTGGTCAAACAAGGCTGCTTGGGTCGTTCTGTCTCATGCGCCACGGTCCTGGCAGAGCAGGTACCAGTGACAAGGCAGCTTGAGCCTCCTGTTGCTCCACAATTATTGCTTCACAATTATAACATACAAATTTCTGAGGCATTGATCTACTGGGAATGGTCTTTGTCAATAAGATTTGAACTGTGACTAGAACTGCCTTCTCACAGCCCTGTTTTGGCAGCTAATATGGTAATGGTTTCTTGTCAAGTTGGTAGCAATAGGCCATTAAGATATGTTACACACTCTGTGTTTTATAGTTACATGTATATTTACCCCCAAAAGTATTTTCATCTCCCAGTAGCATGCCAGCAGGCTTGTTTCCCTTGAAACCTGTCCCACTGAACATTGTCTGTATTTAAATTCCTTTAAAAACTGCCTAAATCCATTGAGACAGCTTTACCTTCTACACACCACCTTGTCCATTTCGCCATCCTCAAGAAATTTAGCATCAAAGATTAAGAATTAAACCTAGTTAAATGTCCCTCTTGTCTGATACATCAACCAGCATGACTCAGAGCCCACCTACCAAAGAATCAAACTTTTGTGCACAATGAATTATGAGTTTTACAAGTCATGTGATTTTGCAACTGTTTTGCTTTAGACTGCTTGGCACCTCCCCCACAGAAAGTGGATTTTTAGACTACTATTTTAAATGGCTAAAGGGAAACAAGAACAAACAAACAAAAAACATTTCTCTCCTTTATAGCAAATGGATTATATTTAGAGGGGAAGTACGCTGCATGACTCTAACTTCTGAGGGGCTTCTGGTATGCAGAATTTCTGCTGGGATCTCTAGTTTAATCAAGTACAAAAACTGAAACTATGATATTTTTCCACAGAGAGGAAAACAAATGCTTGTTGAGTAGTATTCAAACAGCCAGCACATGCCATATCCAGATTTGTCTTTTGCTTATTGAACACCATGGTTGGTTTTTCCAGGGTGAAAACCCCATCCTTTTTTATCAAGCAGCCAATGCAACAAAGTATATTAAGAGAAAATTTAATAGATTGCCAGCAATATTTCCATTCAAAATATTAAAAAGCAAACAGTTAAGCCCACACATGTATGCTGCACTCACACATGGATCTGCAGAATACTTTTTTGCATCTCCAGTAGGAGATTAACAGTAATTTAGAACATTCAGAGGAAACCAATGGCTCTGAAAAAAGAACGAGAGCACTGAAGTATTCCTCATTCTTTCCAGAACTTATGTGAGACTGAGAAAGACCCTATTCCAGGCATTATTTTCTATTTTTAAGGAATTTTAGTGGTACAGGGATGACCTTATTTTTCCCTGTTAATAAACTATTAGCATAGCTTATCATCACAAGACTAGTTAGCAAATTAGAGATTTTTGTAGAAGCCACTAACAGGCTTTTCCATTAGAATTAATTTACTAGAATGAGATATTTGTACCAAAAAACTCCAACCAACAAAACACCCCCAAAAAACCCTGAACTACCAGCCTCCCCTCAAATAAAAAAAAAAAAAAAACAAACCACGACACCCCCAAAACCAAAGTTTAGTAACACTGAAAGAAAAGATTCAGTTTGAGTTTTTGTAGCTTGCCTGAGAGAGAATTCTTTGACTCCCCTTAAAACCAAAAGAGAAAGTTATATTTTCTCTTAATATTTCTATCTGACATGAAGCCACCATTTCTAATGGCTGAAATGATGGCCACAGACAGGCACTGCCCCTCTATCCACTGGTTTAATTGTTCTTTCCCTGTCCTGAGTTAGTACAATGCTGACAAACACAGTAAAAACCAACAAATTTCAAGATAAGGGTCAGGCTGATAAATGGTTGTCCCAAAAAAGCCAATATCCTTCCCCAAGTCAATGACTTGGTGGTGAGTTCTGAATGCAGATATAACCTCAAACCTTTGTATTCCTCAGAGCACAGGAGTAAAAAAATCTAAAAAGGGAAAGAACAAGTCACAAAGGAAACATAAGAGGAAAAACTGGGTATTTAATGTAAGACACAAAGAACATTTTTAGCATTAAAAATGCATGAAGAGAAACATCAATATCAGTTCATTACCTTTCCCTTGGAAAAAGATAAATACAAATGTCTCATTTGTACTTTGTTTGTAGTCTGATTTCTACATACAGCAGGATGTTTTTATTGCAACATCAGCTCTGTTTGATCACATACATTTCTGAATCATTTTTAGTTGGAACGTGAAAGGAGCTTCACTTGCTATCTGCTCAAAAGCTACTCTAGAAGAAATTCCTTTTTTTTTTTGTCCTGACAAGGAACTTTCTTTTGTGCTTATTCCTGTGCAGCCGCTCACCAAAGAAACCCAATTTTACAAGGAAGAACTGATTAAAAAAAAAAAAAAAGAGCTTGTGTTTATGAAGTATAATTACATTCAGAGAGCTCAATATAAAACCGCATGGATCAAAACACATTAGTTCAATTATCCAAGTTTCAAGTCCAATTACAAATATTCGTGTGAAGATAATTACAGCGCAGCTGTCAGTTCTAAAAAGGCCTGCTGCACATAATGAATTGTCCTCTTATGGCTTATGGAATGAAGGGAAACATTATTAGCCAAGTTTTGTAATATACATATTAGAGCAGGAAAAGTTATCTCTCCCTAAACCAAAAAGGACAGAAAACTGGTCATCCTTATGGCAGAAAAAGCAGAAGTTTAGTAACATACAGTAATGCTAATTTATAATTTGCCATCCCAATAATTATGCTTTCATAATGGATGCTTCTCTTCAAGCAGCCTGACTAGATGTGAATTTCTAATTATAAGGACCACAGAATAAGTCATACGGATTCTAGGAGGAAATCAAAGCAGCATTACATTCTGAAGATGTTGTTAAGATCCAGAAGAAATTTCAGTAACATGGAATTTGAATGCTGTTGCAGCAATCTATCATTCTGTAGAACCCAAGGGAAGTTGTGTCAACTAAGTACACACCTTATTTACAATTTTTAAACATTTGAATGAAAAAAATCCGTTCAGTCCATTAGTAAAATTGGTCCCCACCAGTATGTGTCTTACAAACTTAATTTAACACTGTGGATTCCTTTGGAAACTCTCTGGACACAAGGTACAATGTTTTAAACACAATGATTTTGAATCAAATGAAATGGATGTGGGTGGGCAAGCCACTTCTTTTCCAGTGTCTCACTTTTACAATGTGGTGAAAAGCAAGAATAATACTACTGACTTCTTTTTGTAAAGCACCTCCAGGTCTACAGGTAAAAAACTAACTTAAAAAATTTCATCTCTCTGTTAAATCCAGCTATAAATCCAGGAGACATTAAAGGGAAATTTTCCAAGAAGGAGAAAAGGTCCATATTAAGCTTTTCTCACCGGAACAGTGGACCTTTGTTAAGAAAAGCTGACTGGTTATGAATGCATTTTCATCAGCTCACTAAAGGGCACTGGTACAGATCAGCCTCTTCCTCAGACTGCCCATTCTGTCCCTGATCCAGCAACGTACTTCACCTACTTTTAACTGAAAACATGTCTCTTATTCATTTTAACTGAAACTATTAAAATGTTTAATGTTCCCCCTCGTTAAGTCATTTGCTGGAACAGGGGCAGAGTTGCTTAGCAAAGGACAGTATCAGGCACACTATGTCTACCCAGCTCCCAGGGGCCAAGAGAACAAGAAATTCTATGTCATATTAAGAGACTAAAATTCCTCTTTTGTGGCCACGATTATCTATGAGCTGCTATTGTTGGTCATTCTTGCTCAAAAAAAAACCTCATAAATTGCACCTGGGTTCAGCAGAAGGCAACCAAGAAGATGGCTTATACAAATGGTCCTGGAACAATTTGCAAAAGAAGAGTGTGACATAAATGGGAAGATTTGCAATGGTGCATACTACTTGTTTCTATCTTTGGTCACATGTAAAGAGCTGAAAATTATCAACCTATTTGGTCCCTTGGTTGAAAGAATTTTTTTTGGCACAGGTTCAAGCCTGAATGTAGCAATCTCCAGACCTCAAACTAGTATAATACTCAATCCCTGCACAGATTTGGTTTCAGTTAAGCTGTAGTCTGCTCTTGTAACAGGGAGAAGTAGAATTTGGCTGTAACATATTCTCGAAGTACAGTCAAATTAAGCTCTTTGGTGTACCACATAATCACAAATAATTATTGTATACATACTTGAAAGCATAGTCTCATTATGTTCAGCACATGGAACTCCCACTGACATTAATGGGAATTCCATGCCTGAATGTAAAAGACACCCATGTGTGTGGGTTTGGGTTTTGTGTGTTTTCCCCTATTTCTGAGAGTCACGATAATCTTGTAATGAAGACTTAGCCTTGGGTCTTGAAAGACCTGGGTTCAATCTGCCACTAGGTTCTGGTGAGACTTCAAGCAAGTTATTTCATTTTTCTAGTCTCTGTTCCACAAACATTAACAAATACAACACCACTTCCTCACCTCACCCCTCCTTTTCTTGCCCTCTCTATCTCATCTTCCTACGTGAAACTCTGGACTTGGCCTGCAACTTTTCATCTGCTTGTTCTCATGCATGAGGGGCACAGATTTCACTTAACTATCCAAAACACTGTCAGAGCAGAGACAATAAAAATAGCTTTGTAATGACATTCAAATACATGTTAAAAACCCTGAACAACCACCACATTTGGCAATGTCAAAAGAAACTTGCTTCAGGCTTCCAGGAAAAAATTTTGCCCTCAGTTGGTGTCTAAGGCTACTACACTTTCAGTATTTGCCCTATTGCTTTCAAACAGTTTTTAGCAATTATCACAGGCACCAGCATTAGATCTAAGAGAGAAAAAGCCTTTGATTTTTGGTTGATTATCTAAATGCATGGGAGCCAGTAAACACACATCACAAAAATCAATGACAGCACACAGCAGTAAATCCCAAGTAAAAGACATTCTTCTAGAAGAAGTGTTATTCAATTTGGGCAGAAATAGTTCTCAAGAAAGACTATATCCTAATCTATACACCCTCTTACTTGGCTTCTCATTTGCACAGGAAATGTGACTTGAAGATATCCTGATAATAAAAAATACACACAGGTACGATTTGACAGCCATTCTTTATGGTCCTCCAGAGAACATCATCAGTGTTAACTATACTTGGAGGGGAAAGGCAGAGATCAGCCCAATATTCATGAAAACAATAGAACAGTATAGTTAGTACTACTGGAAAGAATGTCAGCAAGCAACCTTGCTATTTGGTTAGCTTAACTCTGAAAAGCAGGAGAGAAGCCAGAACAATATACATTTGCAGTGGTTTATTTTGACAATGTGTTTAGCTGTTCAGTTGTTTCAGATATTTTTCCTCCTCAAATGCCAGTACTATTTTTTAAAGGCTAATCTCAGGTATTAAACAACAACCATCTTAAAAAATGGTACAGTACATCTGAAAGCAGTAAACTACTGGTGGAATTGTTTCTAGGAGGGAAGGGTCCATGGAAACTGCTGTTTAAGTTGGCAGGACACCTCTACTTCATAGTAGAAAAAATGTTCCTGTTATAAAACACTTCTCTTGTTAGCAAGCGCTGCACATAAAGGGGCAGCTGTACTTTGCTTACCTCACGTGTGACTCTTCCGTTGTTATCAAAGTCATACAGTGTGAAGGTCCATTCTTGCCTGTTATCTTCCTCTACAGACACATCACATTGCAATTCCTAAGAAACATGCAAAGAGCAGCTGATTACCTAAAGCAAAAGGCCTGTTTGTAGAGGAGACTCTGTAGAAGAAGGCTGCTTGCTTGCTTTCTTCCTTCCTCCCTCCCCTGTGGGAGGAAACTTTCAGGATATGTCCCGGAGGGGCCTCTGTCCACCAAAACGAAGAGGTCCCATCACAACCACGTAACACTCCTAACTCTCTGGGCCACTCCTCAGGGCATTCACAACATGCTTTCTACTACATTGTGGAAAACAGGAAAAGGTACAAGAAAACTTGTCCCTGAAGCTCTTGAAATGCAGTAAGATACCCCCCTAAAAAGTGAGAAGGAAAACTACTCTTAAGTCAGGAAGAGGAAGACGACAGAAGCCGACTCACAGAAAGAGGTGGCACACCACAGGGCCAGGAGTAAGGATAATGCATTAGGGACACAAATCCCCACCAGAGAGACCTGTCCTCGACACAGTATTTGACAGGCAAAGGCTGTCAGAGTTAGTCCAGTACAACATCATGCCACTGAAGCTCCTGAAATGGATCCTGCCATGGAACTGGCAAGAACAAGCTGGGAGTAGCGCCTGCTCCTTGTTTTAACTATGCTTCTGTTAGTGAGAGTGATCTGTGGAAAACCTGAAAGAATCAATTTGTTAAAGGGGAAATAAATCCCCAAACCAAAATCAAGAACAAAGGATGCACTTTGACTGACTCCAGTCACCTGGGTGCAAATCATTTGCTGTCTCTCAAGGCCTGTGCAATCAGAATTATCCAGAGCCACAAAAAGGCAAAACAGAGAAGTTACAGTGCAATTAAAATGAAAGTCACTGTATGCAAGTAAAATAAACAGCTCCAAAGAGCTCCAGCATGATAGACCTCAAAATACCTGGCTGATCTTCTGACTTGAAACCAATTCCCTACAGCAGTTACGGGTACCCCGTCCCCTGCCGAGTTCAAAGGCAGCCTCCTCTCGGTTGTAACAAGCCCGGCTGAGAGCTGCCAAGTGCCCCACACTCCACTGTGGAAACACAGTTTCCTATTACATAAACATTCCCGGCACCTTTAAAAGCCAAATCACTTTCACCTCAGATTTAGACCTCTTGTTGCAACACTTGAGTTTCTGATTCTTTTATACCCTTGAAGCATTTACCAGTCTCTTAGCTCCCAGCTTACATTGCTGGAAAAGTTTCATTTGTAGAACAAGGGAAAAAAATATCAATACTTGGTTTCTTGCCACATATTAATCCTTCCCTGTGCCACATTGCCTAACATAACATCTTTATGTGAGGATGTGCTCTGCTTAGTTAAGAGCCATGGAAACCTTCCCTGCATTAGTCACGGTGCCTAGAACCAAGTGCTAACCTTTATGGCATGCCAAGAACTACTTGGGAACAAACGCAGACTTTGCTGGTACAGTGGAGCTCCAGCTACTCTGGCACCAGCCATGTTGACAGGTGTCCTCCAACGTTCAAATGTCAAGGCACTGTTAATTGCAATTTATCATGCCTTTCCTGTCTGCAAATGTCTGCTACTCGAGGTGGAATATAAAATGTGCCTAGAAAAAGAGTTATAGCTGTGCAATTTAAAAAAAAAAAAAAAAAGGAAAAGTCACCTCCCCCCAGAAGGCACACAAGCAACACCTGAACTACCCATGGGAAACCTACCTCACCCTAATCTGCTTCAAAACAAGAAAAAAGAAACGGAATAAATTGTACCAGACTGAGAAGGCTGAGACAGAAAAGAACACTTGAGCCATGCTGCAAGGTGGCTGCATGGTCTTCTAAACAGCAATTGATGAGACACAAAGCTCATTACTTAGAGAGCCTGACAGCACTGAAAGGCAGAGGTTTGCCAGATCTGCTGGAGTTCAGTGATGAATATTTGTGCTGTTTCTTGCTGGTACCAGAATATCTTCCTCCTCACAAAAGACAACTCACTAGCTGGATGACTGCATGCTTCCATACTCATATTTATGAACACACTCCCTATAGAAACAAAATCTGCCAACTTCACACAACGTCTGGCAGTTATATGATGTTTCTAAGTCTACAACAAAATAGCCCATAGGACTCATCACCCTCCTTCTCCTCCTGGCATGTGATCAGATGGATTTCCAGTGTAGCAGGTCAGGATTATTTCACTTTGGAGACCTGGGCACAGAAGACCAATCATTGCAGAAGCTTTCACAAGCATCTTTTACATCAGGCAGATTTAACCAAGTGCAATAGTCCATGAAAGTCAATCTAAAGATTTGATAATATGGTAGCTGGCATAACATATAAAGGGTTAAACTGAAAGCTTCATCTTAGCATACAATTCAGATCCTGCAGAGGAATAATCATTTGATTCTCTCCAAATCCAGACATAAATGTCACTAATCACCTCATAAGGAGCACCAATAGTAGGCCACTGATTTGCGCCAGTTCTGCTGCCTCCCGTACCCATTACGAACACTGGCAGCAATAAACGTGCATCAGATGACACTATTTGGTCCACAGGTTATTTTTCTACCATAATTATGTCAGTACAGTGAAACTTTAAAATACAAAGGACTTACTTCAAATTTCAGTTGCTTCTTGGAACTTGTGCGTGTGTCACTTTCTTTTTCTGCTTTCTTTTCATCACCACTGCAAACTCCATCTGTCTTCTCCGGAGGCAAAGCCACTGCGAAAAGCATATTTAAGAAAAAATGGTTATAAGGAAATGTCAAAGCAGTCTCATATTTGCAAATCTGTCTTTATATTTAGGGTGAAATTGGTATCAGCAAACTTGTATGAGAGGATCATTATACTTGATTTGCTTTTGTGTTCACTACACATCTGGGATAATTTCAGCAGACAATCTACCAACAGCTTTTGGTACACAGCCTCTCCTACAAACATCACTACAGTCACAGGAAGTTCAAACACAGTATTATGAGAATATAAAATAGCAGAAGTGTTACTGCAAATAAGTTGAATGATTTGCAAAATATTGAAAGTTTCTGACATATTACAAAAACCCATCACATTCACCAGCAGTGAGAGAAGTAATGAAGCTGAAATAAAGTCCTCATTCTGTTCCAGTTTCACTCTTCAAACACACACAAAGCTTAGTACCTTCCAAGAAGGTAACACTACCTGCCAAAAAGGTTAAGCTGCATTTTTTCAATGCATGAAATAGCATATTCCACTCAAGTTTCAAGTTAAAACATCAGGCACTTGCATAAATCAAAAGCACTCATAAAGAGCACCAATATTAATATCTATCACAACGTATCATAACATATATCAGATATATAACAGAAAGACATATGCTTCTCATGTGGATTAAAAGACAAATGCCTAGAAATTAATAGCTGTTCCTTTGGCTTCTGCAGGGGCGTTCAGCCTTGCACATGATGAAACCCCGCATCTGAAGAAAACTAATTCTATCTTCATTAGCATTATGGAAATATACACAGACTTTTTAACCCTACTCTCAGGCTTTTAGACATGATTTTTTACACATCCACATACCTCTGCCAACATTATGCCCATACTCCATTATGTACAGCAGCAATCCTTCCAACTCCCCAAAATCAAGTATTGCAAGAACATGGGTCCTAAAATCAGCATTTTCTTCTCTTGCACTGCAGCATTTGCATTTACCCAAAGCCTTTACCCTAATGCTATGTAGGAACTGTTTCTTGGGGATGCCTTTGTAAGTAGCATCTCACTAAGTGCCAGTTCAATCAAGTTAGATTCCATACAAAAAAGGTGACATGATCCCCTCCAGTTCAGGGTGACCCATTGGAAACTGGGTTTACTGGCTCTCCTGGTGTTCCACACTGTTGAGCTGCCTCCCAACCATTCTCCCAGGAAAGCAAGTCACTAACATGCTAGAAATTAAGATACTCTATTAGCCATTTCCCAGGACTTTCTTTCATGTTTAAAATAGAAAAATTAGCTTCAAAAACCTAACCAAAAACAAAAAACAACAAAACCCCCCACAAAAAACTCCCACAACTCCCATCACCACAGCTTCACACTCTCAGAAATTCCAGAATTCTGCCACAACATTCACATTGTCACGCTGCAATACATATCACAGTCTCATTTATTTTATTTAAATTTAACATTATTGTATTACTTTTGTTTGTTTGTTTTCAAAACTGTGGTATGCTATACAAGATGGATGTGCAATAAAGAAGGGGAATGAAATAGAAATCCTGACCTTGGGAATGTCCTGATCTTGTTTTGATGTTATACCAGCTTCCCACCACACACATGTAATCTGCATTATACCAATGCAGTGGTGTTTATTATACACATTCTGACATGTTGATATACTTTGATTTCTACTCCAAGTCATGCCAGGATTCCTTACACCAAACATAAGCTAAGTAGGAAGGTCAGACAAAGGAAGACAAAGCTGCTTCATAGCAGTTTCTTCCCTGATTCTTTTAACCCATTGTTGTTGGATGAGCAGGGACTGCTTCTTAGGAGGTTTTGGTATAGTGTTTATCATAGGTAAGACAGGTATTAAAATAAATATTATTTCCAATACAGAACTTTGCAGCATATCTGACAAAGTACCATTTGCTTTATACTCACTTTGCCCATAAATACAACTCAACATTCCTGGAAGCTGAAAGCTAAGGCCACAAAAAGACCCCCATAAAACAAAAGACAACATTTATTTGTCTTCTTTAGTCCAGCTTTGTTGTTTCATTCTAAAATCAACAAGAAATGAAAAGGTAACCTGGGCCTTCATAACAAGGGTAGTTACACTGATAGTGGTTCTTCACAGCTATTAGACACACCCCTAGATTTTCAGTGCCTCATCTGTACCAGTGATTGGTTCTTCACATGCACAGTTATAACCTGACAGAAACTTCTGTAAAAGAGGCTTTTTCAATCCCTCACAATCTTGCTGTAAGGAATGTGAAATAAATGAAAGCTAGGCTGGTATGACCACTATCTTCACTGGGACAGTGAACAGACGTTTGGAAAAAAAAAATCCACTTCTGTTATCACACATTCTTTTAAATGTTTAAAAGTACATGATGGCCAAAAGACTTCTACAGTGGTCTTTTATCTGTTGAGGGTCAGCATCCCAAATGACAGTGGCATGGCAGACTGCATTAGGCACAGCACTGTGAGGCAGATCCTGCACAAGGTGACTATTCCCTGCCACAGTGCTCTTTGTTGGGTTTTCTGTCAAAACAAAGCATCTTCGAGAGTATTCCCTCCTTTCCACCACCGTGCTCCTGCACTGCGTGGGAAGTCCCTGGCAGGTGCACAGAGCACCAGAGTTCCCCAGTCCACCAGGAGCTTCAGAGAGGAACAGCACAGAGTTACCTTCTGCTTTCAGGAGCAGCCCTTCCCCCTGGCACACTTAATAACCTTTCTGGATGCACAGTTTGTGTGTTCAGATAGGAAGCTTTCACTTTAATGTATAATTTATGTAACAGAGGAAAAAACGTGCACTGACAAATTACTCTTCTCAAAAAACAAGGGTTCAGCTATTGGGGAAGGAGGGGATACATCTTGCAGTACACTCCTTGGGAGGGTTTAAATACTGTATGCCAGAAATTATCCTCTTTGAGCTTTGCTGACCTTTGATCTGAAGAACTTATTGGCCTTGCTGCTCCAGGGAATTATCCTTTGAAATCAGTTATACATTTTGGACCTCAAATGAAATGGGGAAATCTGGTGATCTCATCCTGATGTCAAGCTTCATTCAGCAAAGAAAAATTAAATCTAACTAAGGAAACTTTAAAGGGCAAAATGGAGATACTAAAATAGTATTTACAAGTGATCAAATAATGTGTCGGTGCATATATCCCCATGTGTCTTCTCCAAACCCAATGAACATTTAAAAATACATACTGTTTTGTCTGAGAAGAGAGGGAGAAGTGTTTGGTATCTTGCTGCTATACTTAGTTTTGACTATTGACGTGCTCAGTTTCATGAGGGATACAAACACATGCAGAGCCTACTTATAAATAAAATGAGAATGTCTGCTTGGGACAGTTAAAACTGGCAGCCTGTAAACAGAGATCCACCAGTGAGCCGCATGCCAAGGTCCAGATATATTCACAATGTGAACTTCCTTTCAGCTCTGCCAATGATATTAAACTAGACCAGACAAGATAGCTATCTCAAAGGAGTGTGGAGAATTAATAGACTTGAGTTTCCAAAGTCTAGGCCATCAGAAATAGGTCTACACACAATGCATCATCTGTGCAAAAATACTTACTTACCTCCCTGCTCAGATAACAAGTCCTGACAAAAAGAACATGCTACACAGACAAATACACAGAGAAACATACCCTTGTTGTGGGAATCCACAACTGGAGGGGAAAAAAAGTTTATGTACTGCTTCTCATGGGAACAACCATATGCTCTCAAAAACAATGTTCCCTAACAGAATGTTTCATGAATTGAAAGATTGCATATGTTTTCTTTATAATGTTCTTTTCTTGTTCATTATTAATGGTCTTGTATCCACTTCTATAACCTTAAGACACTATAAAAAAGCGTCTGGACAATATTTGAAATTGGAAAGACAATAAAGGAAAAATATTAACTTGGAAAAATTGTGAAATACCATTCTTTCACGAAAAACAAACTGACTGGCTTAAGTGTACTAGCAGATGTTTCTCTCTACAATTCTTAATTACTACCACCCAATTGCTCGTAATTGAAGAAGGGGAGGAAAAGAGTGAGAGAATGAACACCACTTTAAAGATATTAAGACTCATCCCAGAAGAGTTAAGTCTTTTTTTCAGGTTTTTTTTTCATTCCTAAGGAAAGGGGCTAATAATTCAAAATGCTCCTTAGGAATCACCAAAATATCCCAGAAATGAGGTAAACTGATTGCTGTGCTGCGTATGGAATGAGGTTAGAATAGTAGGCACCAGGCAGAAAAAACCATTTTTCTCTTGCCTCCATCCTGCATCTGACAATAAGGGAGAAAAAAAACCCCACCAAAACAGAGCTGCACTCAGGTGGAAAAGTGACTATTTAAACTTTCACCCTCACTCAGGTGGCGTGTCATTCCACATTTCTCAAAGGCTCATTCCAGCAAAGGACCATGCTCTTTGTCAAATGATCTGCCACCTCAAAGTAAGGACAGCTTCATTCCAGTTTTCAACCGTACTTTGCATTTTAGTCAGATGAATTAACAGGATCTCGAGGCCAGAATCAAAGGGTGCAACTCTGATGAATGTTCAAGTCCAGGCTACCAACTCCAAATTTTGCACAGCAGTTAGAAGAACCCAGGCTAAATAGACAAACAACTTCAGAACCTGTTTGGAAGGACAGCCATTCTAAAAGCTGTGTGATTGTTGCATCACCTTAATTCAAAAAGCAGAACTACGGGAGAAGCTCTGCAATTCCACAGTGGTGAATTATGACTGGACATTACCAGTGATATCTCAACCCTATCTTAATGTCAGGGTCATTACTGAGAGAAACCAGAGTAAAGGTAAAACTGAAGAGTTGACAAAAATGCCACCTATGAAAGTCAGCACCTGCCATACAGTAAACCAGACCTTTGAAGTGAACTGTTATTAGCCTTCCTCTCCTGTTGGGTAGACTGGATTCCACAGCAATTCTTTAAAACTACTACCAGAAGCAAAGGGACAGAACTATCTGTAGATGGGGAAAAGAACAACAAACCACACAGTAGAACCTGAGACTTGTGGGGGAATAGGATAAAAGCAAAATTTAAAAATTACCTATTAAGACAAGGAGGTGAAGTCATAAGCACTTCTATAACAGGTCAAATTGAACTTCAGCAGCAATATTTGACTGGTGGAATTGAGCATCAAAGAGCTGGCCAAGATCAGTAGTAAAATTCCTATGGACATCAACAGGGTAAGGGTTTCCCTTCCAATTTACAGATCTAGCAGATGCAGCAGAACTTAGAGACTATGAGAACCAAAGGGAAAGAGAGAGAATTAATTTCATCATTTTATCTGAGGTCTCTGATGTCTTAAGTTATCTGATTCTGCCAGCATTTTTTTCATTGCAAATCAGGTTTGATAAACATAATTGACATTCCTCACTGAGTACACAACAACCAGAGCAATAACAACCATGTTTGAAAGTCTAAATTAAGGAGAAGTCCTTTAATTAACAATTACATTCACATTCAGATTTCACTTTTAAGTTCTGCTGGAGGCCATGGTTTAAGAAACATCCCCATCAAGCACACTTTGTTTTATTCTGCTGATTTGATTGGAATATATTCCTGATGGAGATAACTTTCCTTGAGCAAAGGCCCTCTTCTCCAGTGACAAATGAACATAGGGAGAAGGGGATCAGGGAGGAACATTCCTGTTCCACAGCCACCAGAACAAGCACATAGAAAAACAGGCTCATCCTGGGTCAGTGCCAAAAGCATGCATTCAGCTTTCCCTGTCTCAAAGCTGAAGCTGATGAATTAGACACACCCTTCAAAACAACAAAGATCAAGCTGCCTTCTCTGAAACTTACTGCAGGGAAATTAATTGTCCATTTTACATCCAGTGGGACAAGCCAAAACCAATTCAAGGGAAGCTGTACTACTAGTGCCTCCTACCAATCTGGGAGGGGTATTTCAACCTGCAAATATGGAGAGAAGTCATGTTCTCCTATTTCGTGGTTTCTTGTTGACAGTCACAACACAAATTAAAGGTTCATTTGCACACCATAGGGAAAAAAAAAGTGTCACAAGACCTACTGCCAGCATCTGACCAGGAGGAGACAGAGCAGAGGGACAGTGACTCAGGCCTTGTGACAGCTTCCAAAAAAAAAAAAA
This sequence comes from Machaerirhynchus nigripectus, assembly GCA_013397975.1. NCBI lineage: Eukaryota > Metazoa > Chordata > Aves > Passeriformes > Dicruridae > Machaerirhynchus > Machaerirhynchus nigripectus. The sequence goes on along the minus strand of VZRQ01008602.1, from coordinate 424,109 downwards.
AAGAAAAAAACCCAAAGCAGTACAAAACCAAACAAAAATAGAAAAACAAAGTATGTTTTAAGTACTCAGGCATGGTTTTAACTGACAAGACACCACTAGGACATTGAAGAACAGCTAAACAGAAATTCACTCAGAAAACAGTTTCTCTCCTGAATAAAGCTTAGTCAAACTCACGGTCTATGCAACACCACCTCCCTTAAAGGTTCGATTCCTTTTGCCAATCCCAATAATTTGACATTTCTAAATAGAAGTATTTCCAAGCTTTGATGCAGAATCACAGGTTTCTATCTAGGTCTGGCTTTTTTGGTTTGGTGGGTTTTTTTGGCTGTTACTTTGGGGAGAGGGGGTGGATTTTTTTACTATTTCCTTACAAAAAAAGTTGAGTACTAAAGATGCACATACAAAAGAAAATATGGTCTCTCTCTGCTAGCTAGGGTGTAACTCATACGTGCTTAAACACTAAACCTAGATTTCTCACACTCTCTCTGGAGTGAGTTTGCTAAAGGGAGGGAGTTTGCTGAATTTTGCCAGATTCTGATTCCCTTTTCCAATTAGTTCCCCAATTGGCTGTACTTCATCAACAGAAACTGCCAGATTAAATGCCTTACTTGACCATCTTCACCCAATACACTTTGATGTTCGGTTCTCAAGCTTCAAAATACCTTTTGGATGAAGATCAGACAGCACTAAACAGAATTACTAATTAATTAAGCAAAGTTAAATTTTAAACACTGTTTGTTGTGTTAGCCAAAAGCCTGAACAGAACAGTCTTTTTTTTTTCCTTCCTCATTGGAGATCAAAGAAGATCATTTCTCATTCCCCACCCCTATCTTTAAAAAAAAAAAAAAAAAAAAAAAAAAAGGAGGAGAACACGAAAACAGAAGAATCTCCATAAGCTTTGGTCATAATAGCTCAGGATGATACCTGTAGAACCAAGATTTTTGTTTGATCAGTGGACATATCAAAACCCTCATGAACAGAATGCAATCTGTTGTACCATTTAACATGGGTAAGTGTTCCTTAAGTGAAAACTGTCACTGTCATATGGACCCCTCAGCACTTCCTCCCAGTATTATATGTCCCTGGGGCTCTGAATGGGCTTGTGAAGCGTTGAATTCTGTTACTGAACAGGGACAGATGGGGATATCAACTGATCACTTGTGACTTATAACAAAAGAAAAAACACCTCTCTCCTCTAAAGATGGTCCTACGCTGATTTTGGTTAGCAACTGGTAACAATTTTTCTTTTTAAAAATTCATTCTCTGTGTAAGTTGATGATACGCATGTTCACACAGGATTTGCTATCTTAAATTTCCTTTGTCTTTGTCTCTTAGGATTTTTTTCCCCCTGAGATTCACAGGGGAAGAAAAAGAAGAAAAAAACCCAGCCCTGCATAACCCTTTATTCAAATGAAATCCGAGCAGGTAATGTTATTAATAATGTAAGCTTTGATATTAACTTGCTCCCATCGAACTAGATGATCAATAAGAAAAGCGTGTTTCTACCACCTTTGCTGTGATAACGGGGCCTCTAAAGGTATCTGAACTGTAATATTCAATTAATCAGAATTGCTTCCCATGAGGATGAATGTCACTCTGACCCTCACAGAGCTAACCTTTCATAGAGAGCAATGTTGTTGACCCATACTGTAACATTATTTTGGCTGTGATGAATTAGATACACCTCTGACAACACTTTAATAGTTAATATTCAGTAGTAGGTTCAGTGTTCCCATCCTCACAGCCCTACATATTACTCTGAGAGGGAGGGGCAGAATAGAGACTGATCCACAAAACAAGAGAAAAGCATTATTGCGATTAATATTAGTCCAGCATAGACATATGCATGTCTCTTTCCCTTTTCATATTTATGCATGGGTGAGGAATGGTACTGAGGTGATGCATCACATACTGCTAAACATGCAGAGAAATAAATTTCACCAGGGCTTGACTCAACCACCTGAAGTCTGGAGAATACACAGGATCTCATCAGAGAAACACTTCCCACAGAGCAAAGGGAGGTATCTGCTCACCACTGTTAATTAGCACAGCCTAAAGACCTCAGCCAGAGATAGAAGCCCACATAATGCTCAAACACAGAAGAGGAGATGGTTTGGAGCATGATTTGGAGCACCCTTTCAGGAGGAGCCAGCCCTTCCTGTTGCTCCAGAGAGCCCACGAGTTTGCAGCTCAAGATTCAGCTTCCCACTTTGAGCTACCCCTTTGGTAGAAGATCCTGTAATATTCTCCTAGACACTGTTACTGTGAACTTGCCCTCAGATGTAGCATTTTGAAATCCGGGCAGCAGTAACTATGTGCTAGAGGGGCTGGGCAGCTGTCCCTGCAGGGCACAGGTGCCTGGGACAGGGCAGCTCCCAGGGCATCCTGCAGGAGCAGAGGGAGCAGATTAATCCAAACCCCACTTTGCCCACAGTGTCCTGCCACACCTGGATGGCTCCATTCTCTTGAAAGGCTCCTTGGAATAGTAAAACAAGGGTCTGCAGCACCACACTTCAGCTTTATGCCTCCACATCCTTAGGATGGACTGTAACTCCCTCCTAAAAATATCTTTCATGCACAGAGTCCAGGGCTGCCTTGGCTTCCCTCGGCAACTCCCGTGCCAGCACTGAGCCCTGAGCACAGCCCTGGCTGCCAGGCACAGAAATGCTCTCCCCTCCTCCAGAGCCCTCTGAAAGTTCCTTGGGTAGTGGCTCTTTTACTTCTGGGTATTTTGGTTTACAACTACTATTCCTTTCCTCTCCTTCTGTTACCTTTACAATTTTAAATCCTTTTTGGTACAAAGTTGAGAACTCTGGATGACGTATTTTATTGGTGAAAGGACCTGGATTGCTGGATCAGATTTATAAAGCAAGAAAAAACTGATTGCTAGTGGTAGACTGGGGGTTGGGACTTTCCATCTAACAAGAGCAGCTGGACTCCAAGCTCTTTCAAGAGCAGAAATGTTGCTTCAGGTTCATTTCCACAACCCCATAGTGCTGCATTTATTATTTGCTTTTACTCACAAACTAGTTGTGGTTACAAAAAGAGCTTGTCTTCCAAACAAATGACATTTTATCTCTTTCTCCACAGGAGAATAAGGTTGACTGCTACTTGTGCTTTGAGGTTTGGATGTGATTGAGATGAAACATCTGTTAAGAAAAAAGGTGTGGGGGGACTTTTTTCTGCTAAAAATACCATGCCTTTTTTTTTTTTTCCACCAAACTTGAAACATGTGATGAAATTCAACTTTTAAAATATAACCCTGGAGCTACTTGAAACTATAAAAGTCTCCTCAGTATCTGAGGCAAGTCAGAATTTCCACTGTTCAAGCTGGGCTTTTATGAAGAGCAGACTTTAGAAAAACCTGTAATCTGTCTAGGTAACAAAGGGCACTTGTTCTGCCTAGTGAGGTAAAACTTTGGGTTTCTGTAGCTACTGCAGCAGAAGTGGAGTTGAAACACACAAAAGCACCCTGACTGATACACACTTTGAATTTGGAACAGCAACTGGCAAAGCAACATGCTTGTCATGGAAATTGCCTCCACAGCTCTGCATCTACACACTCGAGTGTTTGCAAGGTTCAGCGAGTTGTTGTGGCTAAACTTACCCACCCCAAATTCAGGCTTCTAACTTTGCTTCTATCAGGCAGGCCATCTCTATAAAACAACAGCTCCTAAATGCAGTCCCAGAAATGCAAGAACTATTTAATCCTGTCATAATGTGTGTCTGCAAATGAGACACTCTGAGATTTGAAATCCCTATGGGCAGGAGAGAAGGGCCTTAACAGAACATGGGATCTAAACAAAAACCTTTTGCAGAAAGCTACCAAAACCCCAGCAAAGGCAGCACTCTAGCTCAGTTGCCTGGTGCTGTCACAGGTCAGTGAAACACAAGAAAACTTGCAACATCAGGAATATTTTGGAGTTGCAGCAGGACATATTGCCTATTAAATGGAGTATTCAAGGTTTCTAAAAATGAATGTAGTGTTTCATGTAAAGGCAAGGGATCTGAAACAAATATGTTGTCTTCTGAAATATCACAGGCCAAAACTTCTTTCAATTATAAAGGAAAAAAATGGAATAATTCTATGAACACCAGCACGAGAGTATTATCTAGTCCAAAATCTTTGACTGGAAATATGCACTAGCTTCACATGGATGAAAAAAAAATAGAAAAGAAAAGAGAGAGTCACAAGAGAGTCAGAGAAGAATAGCATTTTGACTCACTTTTCAAAAACATGTTTAATAAAACCTCCATGAACTGTGGTCAAAGCTACAAGAAAAATAACTGGTAATAATCGTTGCTGGGAAATTAAAAGTAGAAAAGGACCTTTGTTCAAGCAGAATAAATGAAACCACTGGTATTCATCATGTTTCCAGAGAGATTGTTTTCAAACTCCTGACTTGTTCCCATATTTCATTCTTTGTTCTTGGTGGTGGATGTCCTGGGGCAAAGTTCAAGTACATTATTGTACTGCTGCCCATGTACAGTAACACAGCTTTATCTCTGGCTGTGGACAGGGGATCAGCTCCCTCACAGGTACACCCGAGTCCGCCGCTTTGCCGTGGCACATCTGAGCTTGTACCCAGCAGTGCCGAGGCAGGAGAGCAGGACAGCCCCGTGGGGGGACCCAGCCCCCAGGGGGGTCAGGGTTTGGCAGGTGTGCCCACAGGGTGAGAATAAAAGAATATCCTTATTGTTATTTGATTATTTTTTAAATGACCATTCAGGAAGAGCATTAGCTTCTCCATGGAAGAAGAAGTTGCCAATCTTAGGTAGATGGAAAGAACATGGAAAACCAGTATTATTATAAATACCATGCACATAGTATTATTTTAAAGCCTTCTATATACAAGATATGCATAAAGGATACACTCTTTGCATTTTCTGAGGTGCTTATTTACTTCCCTGTTACCATTTGGCTTTCTTCAGTCACCATAAAGAATACAGACCACTTGTAAGTTTGGAAGGCTTTCTTGTGTACTGTACTTTGTAACTCTCTCTCTGTCATATTCTAAGGGACAGACATGGCTGCAGAAAATCCCAGGCTCCAGCCTCAGCCTTGCTATGGTGCTCCTGAACCAACATGCAACTTGCTTGTGTTCATTATAGCAACTTTCCAGCTGTGTAGAAAGATCAATGTGAAACTACTACTTCCAGCAGGTACGATCTTCCCAGTCTAATGCAGAGGATTATAACCCAGAACACTCTCAAACCATAGACAAAACACATCATCTATCACAGCCTGTTAGGCAGCACCAGTAGGAGCTGGTGGGGTGTCAGCTAAAGGGAGTGACACACTGTGCAGGGAGCACACAGGACATGGGGAGGAGAGCACATGCCCTCCACACAGCAGCAGCTCGGTGTGAGGAGGACAGCTCATCCTCTAAGGTGTCCCAACAGCCCACTTTTCACTGCCTTTCTGTGCTCCGCTTGCCAGCATGGGTGGGAGCTGTTAGACACACTGTAAAGGTTCATTTGGAAACACCTGGAGACCGCTAACTCATTACACACAGGCCATGGGCAACCGTTGGATGGCAACAGTCTTTCATCACTACTGACCTGGCTGCACTTGAAACAGCAGCTCTAGAAGTAAAAGCCTCTGATCCAAATACCAACCCCCCTCAACTGGAACAGCTAATGTTAAGAAACACTTGTACAATTTTATATTTTTTTAATTTTTTTTTTAAAGTGCCTCATGCCGTAAGATTTTCCTCCCACTCATGGCAAGCAGCCTACCTGCTTCTTATAATTTCCTGGATCTGTGCACAACCACAGGAAAACTTCTGCTAATCCTACCAGTCTCATGTTCTTTGGTGACTTTTATTCTAACTGCCAAACTAAGCAGTTTTCTCTTGGCACTCTCCACTGCTCCTTCCTCCCCACACCCCCACGTCCTTCGCTGCTCCTTCCAATCCACAGTTACCAGCTTATCAGCTGCCAGCCTCAGCAGGGACCCACTGCTTGTCACATACTGGTGGCTGGTGCCAGCGGGTCACCCTGTGGCCGAAGACATTTTTCAGAGTTTCATGTCATATTGAATAGTAGGAAAGGATACAGCAGAAACCTCTTGAGAGCTGAAAAAAATACAGCCAGTGAGCAAGTGATCACCAGTCTGAGGTGATCACAGAGCATATACTCATGAACAGCAAATCTATCGTAAGTGCACAGGATTAGCAACAAGTCACTGAAGTGCAGAGCTCCCATATAACATCCCAGAAGGCTGACCACAAGAGCACGTCTAAGCTAGAATTGTTAACAGTCTATTTCCAGTGTCAGGGATAAATAGGTATTTTGTTTAAGAACCTGAGAAAGAAGAGACCATAATTTTCTGCAAAGCGCCAAGCCTGCATCAATATTACTATACAGGTAATAACAACAGTGCCAGCATAAAGCAAATTGGCCTGTGTGCAAGATGCAATTGATGCCTTTTCTATAAATACACTGGAATTTCATGTATATAAAATACAAAAAATTATTTAAGCTTTAGAAAATAAATAAATAACCATCATAACTGAAGCATTAACCAGAGAGAGGAATGCAATTTGAAATAATTGCCTTTTATTACTTATTCATAACTCAGCCCAGAACAACAGAATTATTTACTAGAGTTGAGATTAACAAAGTATGGGAAAAAGTGTTTCCCAGGTGAGTAGAAGGTTAGTTAAAACTAGTTAAAATGCTTGTTCAAGTTTTCCTTTGCTGACAAGTTTACAAACAATTTGGCCCCAAGTACCATACCTTACCACCCTTCCTCTGAGCTGACAAGCCAACAAATATTCTTCCAATTACTAATTTTAGAAAAAACTCCGGGAACTCAAGCCTTCACTGAATCTGTCCTGAATGGAGAGAGAGAAGAAAGGGAGTTATCTCACACAGGAGCAGCCCTGCTGTGGGGTGCAGTGGGGAAGGACGCTCCCCCATGCCTCCCCTACCGTTGCAGCCCCAACAAAGGGAAGCATCCAGCTGGAAGCCAACGTGCTCCCGTCACTGGGATGTCTGGAATCAGTGTGGAGGGGGAAGCACATGCAGCTGGGGTGGTCCAGGCAGGCTGTCAGTGCTGGGCACAAGATCAGCAGCCTTAAACCACCAGTTCACTCTTCACTATTGGTTCCTTGTTTGCTTATTGGTTCCCATAAAAGTCCAAAATAAGAACACAGCTCCTCATGCTGGAACACTGCTGACCACACCTCAGCTCCCCCTTGACCACAGAGCCCCTGGATGCTGGGGACGAAGACATGGAGGACAGACTGCACACACTTTTTACACATAGTAAAAAGGTGAAAAACATGTAACATTGTTAAGAACATAATTAATTACTTTTCTGCTTTGCTGCATACAGAATGCCTTAATTGCAGGTTTAATAATTCCATAATGGCTTGTAAATATGTGGAAAGTGCAACAAGTAGCTCTTTTACAGATCTGTTAGATTTTTTTTCAGCAACAACATGTGCTTTGAACTCTGCTGGAGGGCTTTCTAATATTAATGGGCAAGAAGATGACCTGAATAATTTGTCCTTTCTGGTACCAGAACAGGGAACATCTTACATCTAGGGATTTAGATACATCTGTCTTGGGAAATATATAAAAAATTGGGTTTGTTGATTCAGGCCAAGCTCTATCACTACTTTCAGCAGGACTTTGGATATCATGTTCAGATAAGGCACCAGGAAGGCTTGGATCATCTCCAGTCTCCTGCTGAGAGAATAATAATCAAGACATCACCCTCGGCTGACAAATGAAACAGGGAACAGATTGCTATCAGTGTAAGAGGCAGCTCCTCTGACAGGTACAGGACTAGACTGATCTCGAGCGATGCAAGATTTCCAATTAGTAGAAATACTCAGGTCATACTTTTTCATGAGAACAGTGACATGAGAAATCCCATTATTGCATAAATAACTGGGACAATAGGTTAGGTATCAAGGTGAAGCTCAAGACTTCTCTGTGAACTCCAAAAGGCAGCTGTATCCCAAGGGGCTCCAAAGAGCTTGTACTGGGACGAGGAAGAAATCACCCCTTCATACAATCAGTCAGCATCAGAGGACTGCATCAGGAGTTCCTTCCTGAGCTGAACTTTCTTGAGAAGTTTTTAAATGTTGCAGTAGTGATAAGATGGAGAAACCCTAGTTCATTTCAGAAAGACATGGAGTAGTCAAGACAAGAAAGCTCTCCTGGTCTAGAAGCTTTAGCTGCAAAAAATTCCCAAAAGGTCCAGGGAAAGGATGTGAAGAAGGTTCAGAAAAACAAGAACAATTCATTAGAAGCTTACTTATGCCTAGAAGAGTTGAGGGAGAACTTGGATGTTATTATGGAGTACACAAATAGCAGATATCTTTCTGAACCACCTTCTTGTCTCCACGGCAAAAGCGTGACTTGCTGTTAGATCCTGCACTCAATCCCTGCCTGCCATTTTAGCTTTTCCACCGACATCAAATGGAAAATATCTCCCCATGTCTGTGCTAGGTTTTGTGACTTCTTCCAGAGCCACCCCCAGTCACTGGTTGGTTCTGGCAACCCATTATTCTAGCTAGGGACAAGGAAGAGAAAATGGGAGCCCTTTTACCCTACATGTGAAGGGTTTTGAAGCACATCCTTCCTGTGCAGAAACTGGGGGACAAGGAAGTTCGAGCACGAGACATTCCTACACAGCCACAGCAGATTGCACAAGTACTCCAAGTCTGGCAAGTGGAAGGCTCTGAAATGCAGTGGGAAATCACTTGGAATGCAAGATGCAAATGAATCCACTACAGAACCTATATCCAGCATGCCCAATTGCTGTGTTATTAATGAAAGAGGAAGAAGGAAAACAGAGTATGAGTAATATGAGACTGAGGTTTCCATTGGTGTCTCTTATCTAAGGAAATCACTGACCACATAAGAGAAAATCCAAAAATTTCAATTTAGTGACTTGCCCAGCAGCAAAATCAAAGGCAGGTGGTGGATATAATAGACAATGATGGTCAAACCGTTTCTCTCTGCACAGCACTCAATAAACAGAGTTGCCGCTATTGAGTTCTAACCTCTTGTCATGCAGCAACACTGAGTCAACAATCCGCTCTCATGGCTTAATGCTTTTGATGTTTACTTTGTTCTTTGTATAGTTCAAAAGAAAGCACTAATGCACCAGTCCTCTTACCAAATACAATCTTAATCCCAGAATCCCGAGCCTTTTGCTGTTGGCCAGTTAAGTCTGTTAAGACGAAAGGATTTGATCAAGCTTTACATAACAACACAGAAGTTAAATCCAGCAAAGAGAGTTCTTTTTATCTGTACTGCTCAGACAGCTAAGAGGGGGAAAAGAAAGAGAGGGAAGGAAAAAAAAGGTAATGAACTTGGCTATGTAAAACAAAATAAGGAATTCAGTTATTTCTCTTATTGCCACTTTGTCTTTTCAGTGAGAATCTTCTAAAGGACTCAGATTTATTCTCCAATAAAGTTCCTGAGAGCAAAGGCTCTAACATTTCCCCTCAAAACCAGAACTGTAGCACTTGCTGTGCTTTTTTTGCAAATCTGAGAAATGTTTCTGTTTCATCCCTACCACGTATTTATGAAGACAGAATACAGTTCACTGATGCATGGTATTTGGTAAAGCATGGTATTTGCCATTTATGTTCTCTCTGAGCTTAGTCTAATCAACCATTTTCCGTGTTACAAATCCCTGTCTCTGAAGCTGTTGGTGATTTTGATGTTATCTTATGACACATGAGCATATAATCATGCAGCACGTGTGTTACACCAGTACATTTGTAAAGATCACAAGGCAGCAAAATAAAGGCAGAACAAATTTTAAAGATTAATCTATGTTCTAGCATATTAATTACATTTTCCCAAAAAACCATTTCTATGTAGAGAAGAGGTACGACAGTTCCCATCTTGTACCTAAGCTACATTGAATTCAAGCTGTGCCCTATCAAAGACCTCAAATCATGTTTCAGCTTCACTTTATCTAATATCACAATTTTGTGCTAGTACTAGCACAATCATTAAAGTGTAATGCAAGTAAAAAGTATACAGTCACACAAAAAGAATGCTTGAACACAATGCTTGTAGTATTGTCTGATAATTATAAGATTGTCAGTATCTGAATGAAACGGGAAGTGCTTAACACTGTCCCCAGCATGGAAAGCACAGCCTAGAGACCTGAAAGCAGAAGGGATGAGGAGCAAGCTTTGACAACCTGCATGCATTTGCCTGAGCACTGGGTGGGAACAGTCATCTTCCTCCCAGCTGGAAAGATGCCACAGAACAGCTCTTCCCTGGTGACAGCACACAAAGGATGGACCACTGCTGGTATCTAAATCTGGTTTTCACTACTCATCTACTTCATAACAAATGGGACTCATCGAAGTAATAACGTGCAACTGCTGAAAGACCGAAATTACAGTTACCTGAAAGGTTTTACACTCTAATAGAAAGAATCTTGCTGCTGACTAGTTTGAAAACAGAAGATATTGAACACTATGTTTCCTATGCAAGATAATGCTGCACAACAAAGAAAGAAATAATTAGAGGCAAGGAAAGATAGAACAAGACAAAGAAAATTAAATTATTCACCTTACTGTCATTTAATATCCTGTCTGAAGTAGTTTCTCCTATAATTCTAAAATTAAAATCCTACCCTTTATCAGCATTATGTCCTACTAAGGTGAGATTGGAAAACTGTGGTGAAGTTGAATACAAAACCACTCAACAAACACTGATTCCATCATGGCAAGTATAGTTTGCCTTTGTGATTAACAGCAGCCTACAAGCACCAGCTGAAATTGAGTTCCTATGTTATGGCACATACAAGACATGCAGTCTTTGTAAACTACAGAGATGAGAGAAACTTGGAGTCCAAGAATCATGGTATATTAACACATTGCACAGGTAAGGAACTGGAAGGCAGACATTCTTAACAGAGAATCTTTCACATTCTGTTTATACAAAACCTTCTAATACCAGAAACAAATGATTGGATTATAAAAGGATAGAAATTTCCAGATTAAGCTTGACATGGTTCATTGCTCTAAATAAATTGGGCATATTGTTTCCACTAGTGTATAATATAAATCTAGCACACAGCCCATGCAACCACTTTTTATACTAGAGAGTTTCTGAAGTCTTGTTTCCCTGAAAGGAACGAGCAACAAATTAATGTTCTCCGTTCACGAACCCCCAATTGCCCCTGAAGCTCAAGGTACCTCGGATGTGTTCTCTGGCAGAATACAGCACCCATACTCACAGGCACCAAAGGTCCTGCCCACCACAAAAATTATTCCATCTCAACTGCCTGATCACAGGGGAGGAGAAGAGATGGAAAGAGAAATTGTCTGAGGCAATGATTCCATTCATATTCAAGAAAAATGTGTTGAGTAAGAGTCTCCAGTCCTTATTAGAAATTAACGTGGGAGTTTCTAAGGCTGGTTTGTATAACCCGGAAGGGAGTGCAGCATCTCACATAACCCAGTGCTAACAGCTTCACTCATTGCATTTGCCACCTCTGCCAAGGACAATGACATTCACCACTGCTACCAGTGTCAAGGGAAGTACCTGGAGAAAATGGCGAGACCTTGAATTAAAACACTTGGTCCCTGTGGTTCAACTGGGTGACTTTTTTCAATACTAGTAGTAGAAATAATACCCTATTTCCATCTTGACAGCTTTTTCAGGCAAATGACACATCAGTAGATCAAGAACTGGACTCTCAGTATATGCATTCTCACACTGATTTATTCACTAACTTACTCCAATACCCCTTTATATTAACCAAAAGATTTTGTTCTTTAAATACCTTCTAGATGAAAGTGTTCATCACCAATAGTGTCTCTGTAGCCTTCCCCAGATAAATCCTGTTTAAAACAAAACAAAACAAATTAACTACAAATATACTATATACAAAGTATTGAGGTGTTAACAATATTTACTTATTATTGCCAGAATTAATTTAAAACACAAATGAGAGCACAGAAACTGTTTCCCAGGAAAGAAGTCAATCACCTTATTAGTGGTAGTCAATGCATTTGGTGCTATTTAACAATGCTGTGGACATACTTCTGAACAAAGATTTAGTGAAGATGAATTGACTATAGGGAGGAAATAAAAAAAATGTTCATATTCAAATAATCTTACAAAGTAATATTTAGCACTTCAATGTTCTTTCAGTCAAGCAAGATTAAAGAAAACTCCAAATGGAAATGATAAAGGAGAAATACGCCTTTCACTACCCACCGAGGAATGTTATCACTTGGTTCCACCAACAAACAGAAAACTTCCATATGCCAGAGGTCACCCAAGAAAAGCAGATACCAGATTCTGACAAGCTGCCTGAGCCTTCAGTCCTGAAATTAATGAAATTTTGCCAGCCCCCAGTATGTATAGAACAATACAGAAACAGATGCCATAGATATGCAGATGAACTTATCTCAGACCCAAAAACCATTTCTCCAGTGGTGCTGAAGTAGTTATAAAGGGCATCAGTGGGATTTGGAGCTAATCCCAGTCACAAAGACTCTGAAGAGCATTCTCACTCTCTTACGAGCAAACCCTTCCAGCTCCATCACCCCACCCCAGCTAAACCATAAGCAATGGCAGCTATCCTCACGTCCTGCCTCCTCTCAGTCACTCCAAAGCTTTAGCAGCACCACAGTGTCACTGACCTTACACTGTAGTCTGGCTCCCTGGATGCTCCACAAACGCTCCCTGCCTCTGATAAAGTTATGGTGACAAAGAAGGATATGGGTCTAAAAAACTGCTGTGCTGCACTCACAGCCATTCCAGCTGCATCTGCAAAAACAGAGCAGCAGCACAGAGCCAGCATTCTCAGCATCAACCTGGGGGCTGGAAGTTGACCGTGGAGAGCTTTCAGTACAAGATAAGGATAAGGGAATAACCTGTGAAAATTGATGTCTGGTTGTGTTAATTAGCTTTATCGTTAAGGAATTTGATCATGATAAAGACAGTTCACCTCTTCTTCTTGAAAAAGGCTGACAGAGGTCCTTTACCTTCCACATGCCCAAATGTTATTCTTTGAGATTAGTTATAACAGAGTAACTAAGCCACAGAAGCATGTCTTAGGAATTCTTCAGTATCGATTTCTGCAACAGCATGTTAAAAAATTAGATTACACTAACACTTCTGGATACCTAGCCCAGAAACCCTGAAAGTACTGTCTCTTCACAATCACATCCCCTGAAGTAAAGTTAGACCTCGCAGGACAAATGTCTCTGAGAAATGCTGGCAAACTGGCCTGGAATGCTGGGATACAGCACTGCACAATGCTGCTATAAAAGCTGACATTCTGGACCTATCTTTCCAGGTAGAAAATCACAAAAATCTACTTTTGTGCTAATAAAAAAGGTCTCTTTTTCTGGGCACGTGCTGATTAATATCAATCATTACCTTAAAAATTATGGAAGGAACAAATAGAGAATGAAAAAAAGACATAAAAAGGTTAACATGACACATCATACTGCTGCAAGATGATGATTTTTCAGGACCATATAGAAGTTAGCATACTTTTGTTTGATAAAATTCCCACACGTCACAATTTTCCATGAAGCTGTGAGAGCACACCTCTACCTGCTCCCATAGGTAACGATATACAGAAGTGACTCTGCTCTCCCACAATGCTAAATATTGAATAACAGTTTTGTTTGGGGTTTTCTTGTGTTGGAATTCCTGCTCTCTTTGGAAAAAAAAATATTTTCTGTTAACCTGGTCAGCAAATATGCAATGGGTAGGTACTTGTGGTGTATCTCTGAGAATACTGTCTTGATGGTAGCTTTCAGCTCCTAAAATTTTAGCTAAGCAAGCACTGCATCTGGGTATCAAACACTGCCAGATAAAATGATGTCATTAATCTCATGCTCTGCAAAACTCACAAGATGTGAATTGTTGTGATTTTTCATGTCAAAAGACATCATTTAAAAATAAGCGTACATTTGTTGATTAAAAATGCTCTATCAAGTAACTTAAAGGAAAACAGTAGAAGAGAGGAAGTGTAAAACAGCAGAGTGAAGCATTAATATTCCTTACACTAGCTTCCTTATTTCCTCACTTTTAATCATTACATGGTCTTAAGCAAATATGTTTTATATTCCAGTCTAGTTCCACTCCTTCTCTAGCTCCTAGTTATTTAAGTTAAAGTAGTAACTTAATGCAAGCAAATTTCCACTAAGTGTTTCTCCCTTAAACCAAATTATTATAAATTAACACATTCTAAAAATTGTTTTTCATGCTGTTGAACCGCAATATAACTGTTAGACAGCACATAAATTGACAATCCATCCTGAAACTGATGAGAGTATCATTTGTACATTTAGTGACACATTTAAGCAGAAGTCTCAGCTCCCATTCAAAGGTATTCCTCTGTGGAAGATTCTGACATGTATTATCTTTGATAGACAGACATGTATCTGTGAAGGGTGTGGGCAGCTCTTAAGATTTTACAGGAAAAAAATGCAGGAGAAAAAATACATACTCTCTCATTCATCTTATTATCATTAACTTTCTGTCAAAAAAACTGCAAGAGAGTTACCTGAATATTTTCAGCACCACCAAGACAGATGTTGCAACCTGGATAAACACCAAAATGCACCTGCCTGAGAAAAGGTTTCTGGGCAGTGTATGTGAACTCAAACAACAGAAAAGTACAAAAGCTGAGCAAGCATCAGAGAAAACAATTCTGACTGGAGCTCATCCCGCATAATATTCTCCCAGTAAACTACACAAATTGCCTTGAAGCAGATAGAACAGTGCATCTACCCCCAGCAACCCAAATTCATAAGGTGGGCTAGAGTGAAATAAAAGGGTCAATGGGTAAAACAGAACTTGCAGCTCAAGCAATTCTAGTGAGAAGCAAACACTACAGCCAGGTAGGAATACTCGACACTGGGGACAAGTGTGTTCAAGCACAGAGAGGACAGGGGCTTGAGGAGATGAAAAAGCCAGGAGCAGCTCTGCATTTGGCCAGGCTCTGCCACAGGGCCCTCAGCACAGCAGCACCAGTGCCCAAGAGCAACAGCAACAACATTTAGGTCATAGGCAGTTGTATATCACTGTCCTGACACGAGGTTTTAAATCACAACGCTGCATTTTCAAACTGGAACACTGAGTCATGAAACAACCAAAACCAGATGTACCCTGTGAAATACTATATAAATGAGGTCAGCGAGCACTTGAAAGAATAAAGAAAAGAAACATTTACACAGAAGGATTATTCCAGCATGCCATTGCTATGGGTTGCTGAACAGGAACCCATCTAGAGTAAGTGTCTCTACCTCACCAGGAGTTTCCCAGATAAATAAGTTGGCCTCCGTTAGCTACCAACACAAATCACAGTGACTCACTAAGATTCAGGCTCAAACATGTGCTTCAAAACTCAGAACAGCTGGCTGCCTGGCCTGGCCAGAAAGGACCTCGTGTCCCATCTATCCCACTCTTGTAGGTGCCGCTGTGCTCAGCTCAGATTTAAGAGGGCGGGGGTGGAGAGAAGAATTAATTAGTGCAACTCCCTCAGAAATGTTGCTGAGTATATACATACATGAGGAGAAAAACAATCTTTAAAAGCTCCCACACCCCAGGGCTTCTACTCAGCTGGGTACAAGTCCAGCAATCGTCACTCGCTTCCCACCTTCGCTGCGCAATCAGACATCAATAAACTCTGACTCAATAGAAATTTAAAATTTTTAACCTCAACGTCAGCCCTGACAGCCCTGTGCAGTCTTCTTACTGATACAAGTCTCTGGAGACAAAGGCCAGGCATTCACTCTGGGCCTTCCAGATATTGACTTCCTTCTCACAAGCCATCTAAAAATGCTGCAATACAAATACTCGCTCTTCATCCTGCCTCCATCAGCTTTGCTGGCTCCCTTTCTGCGTCTACACTGAGATTAAGCTCCTTGACTTCACCCTCCAGGCTCTGCACAGGCGTATTTGTGGTCACATCTCCTAGTCCCTACACCCACCAGTTGCTCTAACCTTGCTCTGCAGTATTACCCCCTCTCCCTGTCCTGCCCCTGCCTTTCCATGTCACCCCCTGTGACACCCAGCACATTTATGGCACACAAGGGCCAGAACTGCTGATTGCAACCAGAGTGCGTATTTTAGCAGCCTGTGCCTGTCCTAACACAGTGCTCAATACAGTTTTGCTCCAGTGTTAAGTACAGACAGATACATCCATAGATGTATTAGATATTTCAAAGGATAACCTTTGATTTAAGTGGGTTATCATGATAACAAGCACATTTTTTAAAGCTTGGGCCCCCCTATTCCTTGTATTACAACTCAAGTCAATATTGCGTTAATTAACATTTTTCTAAAAGGTGTTGCTCTTCTCAAGTAGAAACAAGTTGCTTTACCTCTCTCCTTCTTCAAACACCTCATTAAAATCCTTTGATTTAGCCTTAAGATACTGAATTTTCCACATTTTTGGCAGAAAATATGCACATATTTCCTGTTCAATGAAGTTTTTGTCGAGGAATCATATATACTTTTTTTTTTCCGCACAACACATGCAGAATGACAAATCATCAACCAAAAACCTTTCCTCCCTATTTTTAAGCATCTGACTGAAACACGGGTTTTTCTTTCTTTATTCTCATATTGATGCAATAACATTTTGGAATGAGCAAAGCTGAAGAAACGCATTTCACAACAGGACTGCAGGGGACAAAATATGTGGCAATTCTAAAGCCTTGTGTAGATTTTAAACAGTTTTAAAGTCATTGCCAACAAGAATGCTGTGTCACCTATGCACAAACTTCAATTCTTGATAAAGAAAAAGCAATCCCAAGCAATAGAGGCTCAAGAGAATGAGGATGCCCTTTGGCCTTTCAACCAAACCACTGAGGGCCTGTCAGGTGCCAAGTGGCCATTCTGAATGTTTCAGTCTCATTTGCAGGAAAGAAGTTTCCAAAATAAATCTGATTTTCCTATAGCAAGTCCTTAGCAGACTGTGGAAACCTCATCTGTTGAAGATGCCTCAGGAAACCCATCCAAATCCCAAAGCAGTCATTATTGTTTTACTTTATTTTTAGTCTTGTCCAGACTTGAAGAGAAAGAGGAAAAAGACTTTCTAGAAACAGTCGATGGAAGGAACCTTGTTCCCCTTTGGGTATCTGAAACCAGATACCAGGGACTAGAAACACAGCCATGTGTAACGATCATCAGCTCAAGCCCAGGCTTCAGCACTAGGAAACCAACTCACACCTCAAAACAATGGTGTAGTTTCTTTTAGGCTAATGTAAGTGGAAGCAGATACTCAGTTATCCTGAGGTGGTCACCATTCTTTAAATACAGGTTTATAGCCAGGCTTAAAACTTGAAAATGAAATAAATAAGGAAATAAATAAATTAACTGCTCATAGTCAGACATGCGTGGAGAGGACATTGTGCCAGGTCAGCAGCTTCCATGCACAGGTACCCAAGCAGTCAAACATACATGAAAGTAGACATTCATGCACACGATTTTGTGCAATCACTACTTATAGACAAAGAGAACAAAGTGCTTTGGGCATGCATCTGGCTCTCTCTGCATTTGGAAATGAAGGCTTCACTGTAATATTCTCTTTCAAAAATGCTTGAAGCTCCTCCTCATAAGCTTTTTCAAATAAACCATACACTCCTGTATTACAGTATTCTATTTAGGACATGAGCTTCCTTTCCTTCTCTGTTCACAAGCAATCTATAAATCCAGGGTATATATGCCAAGTATAAATGCCAAGCCTCACTATAATAAAAATTGAAACCAGGCAAATATATGTAAGAATTAAAGCACATACCATACAGAAAAACACTATAGAGCAATACAGATTTATGCCTTGTTTTAAGCCTAATATTGTTCTTCTACAGCATATTTCACTTTTTCTTCTGCAATCATGAGGTCTTACTTTTTTGAAGTTTGCCATTCTGGATAATTTAATAATAAAGATATTTCACTAGGATGCAACATTCTGTAGAGAATGTATGAAGCAACTCACACTTGAAGAAGTCAAGGTGACTCTGATTTTCAGACCCACATTAAAACACACACTGCAACTCCAATAATGTAGACTGTTCGGCAGAAGAAACAAGCTCAACTTCTATAATGTCTTTCTCTGAAATAAAAACCCGTGTTCTGTCATTACAGAAGAGTTTTATTTCCTCCACCATGCATTAAAGCTTCTCTCAGATAAAATTTCTTCATACTATAATCACAGCAGGTAGAGTTCTTAAGAAAACAGACTCTTCCTCTAAGATCTGTGATAGATGATCTTGGATGGGTTTAACTGCTGTGGCTTAGGATTTTACTGCCTTTATCTGCCTTGTTGGCCTCTCTGTCCAAAGTTATGGTCTTCCTGGCAGACAGAGCAGTACACAATGGGTCTGGTACCACAGATACCAAAATCCATCGCTTGGCACCTTAGCATAAAGATTAAACTAACCTACCAGCTCCAAAAATAAAATGACAAAACACAAATACCTTCCGTGTGGCTGCCACTGCTCTCCAGGAGCAGTAGCTCCCAGCCATAATAACATGGCAGCACTGCTGGAAATCATGCATCTGTATCCACCTATTTGACAGAACTGGCACCCCTGCACTCTCATCTCACAGAAGGTATCTGTAGAGCAGTTCCAGATGCTGATAAATACTGTGATTGATATAGACAGGATGGCCAAAAAACCCCGGCTCTTAAACTCCATTCACAAAAGATCATGGACTATTAGAGGCTTATGAGGCAGAAAACATCCCCAATACCCTCATATCCGTGTTACAGGCCCTCGAGTGGGTACCAGGAGCAATGGCTGTATGATACACTTTTAAGGATAGCCCAGTCATAGGAGGAATTGAACATGCAAGGCAGATGGACACTTGCACAAAAGCCTTCATGGTGGACACCTGAATAAGAAAGAAAACATGGTACTTTTTGTTCCAGGTTCCTTGCAACATGCAGCTGAACCTGAAAACAAACGTGCACCAGGCTTTCCAGCAGGATGAAATACAAATCCTTCTTTCATATTTCAGACCTATTTCTTTTCTCCCGCCTATGGAAACCAGGTAGTGACTACAATGAAACATGCTCTTTGCAAGTAGCTTTGCCATCTCTACTGCAGTGGGCAAATGAGCATCCTCTTTCAGTTGTCAGTCACTGCAACCTGCACCCAGCAAAGGCTACCTGCCTGCTCATTTAACTCAAATTACAGCCTTCACATGTGCTGTGGAACATAGGCATGGTTGTAAACATAAATCAATTTATATCCTGTATATATAGAGAGAGAGGAAAAAAAGACCAGAAATAATAGCTTAAAATTCTAGGAACTTTTATCCAATGTATGTTAAGACCTGTACATGCTCAGAAGATCAATTTGCGGTACAGTTTTATTTAGATTATTCCAGTTTCAAGATGGAACATTACTATTTTTATGTGTTTTAATCCTGGATTTCATGGATCTTTATAAACCCTTGCTAGGTGTTTTCAAAGTGACATCTTCCATTAACACTATTATTGGAATCCTGTAACTATTAAGGCTTCTAATTTTTAAGGTGATAGGATAAAACACAATTTTTCAAGGACTTCTGCCAGATAAGAGATCATATAATTGAAAGCAACTGTTAGAACAGATGTACGGAATCAGCAGTTACTTTCCAGCTGAAGGGTCCAGCCATCTTCAACTAAAAAAGATCATCAGTCTTTGAGATTAAATAGAACTGAAACAAGAAATGACTGCTTTTTGCTATTTTTAAATTCACTTTGAAGCTACTTCAGAAGAATAAATGAACTCTACAGATTCAGCTATTTACCTTATTTTGTTCTAACTATCCTCTAATCTCCTTGCTGATTGGAAAATCAATTGTCCCATGTTCCCCAAGATCTTATTTTCAACATCGATTATACTGATGAACATGTTTAAGGACATGAATGAAAGAGGACAAATCTTCATCTTCCTTCCAGCCTGGAAAAGCTCAATAACTTCTCTGAATTGCTTATTTTGAGCTTCTTCACCACAGCAGACAGATGGGTATAGCTATGTAATAAATCTGATTTTCTGTTCAACTTCCTTTCATGATAGATTTGGTTACCACGAAACTCTTTAACAGACAGGCTTAAGTGCACGGAGGTGATTGTATTCAGGCATGCACTGGGAAGCAAGCTTGCAGAAAATGGCTACAGAGCTTGAGTACAGAGTAACTCGCTCATTTAAGATGTGATTACCAACTCCAGTGATCATTACAGCTTTAACATACTGCATTCTGAACCTTCCTTGTGAGAATAGCCTGTGTCTTCCCTTATGGCTCAGGTTTTCATACAGCACAAGGGCTTAGAGCTCCCCTAGAATGATAATCAATGCTCCTCTATTATGTTTATAGCTCTAAGGCTTTTCCTGCTAATGGATGACGTGTATTTATGCAGCTGGAGGAAACCTGGATTCAATATCTGCTCCACCACAGACTCACTGTGTGGTGTAGGGTAAGTCACTTAAATCTCTCTGTGCCTTCATTTTTCAACTGTAAAACGGAATTCTTGATGCCCACCTTTGCAAAGAGCTCTGAATCCTTAAGATAAAAACATACCCTGCTAAATAATATTACCTTGTTAGGAAGCACAGGTGGGTGACCCTGGACACATATGCTAATGTTGAGCCATAAATCTGTCAACAGGAGGTGCTGGCAAAACAGATGGTTCACATTCCTTTTTAAACCACCTCTTTGTCCCTAGAGCCCAGGTATGTCAACTAATCATTTTATAACTGGTTGGGGTTTTAATGGGCCAGGAAGTCCCAGTAAAGCACAATGCCATCAACATTAAGGCTAAAAGCAGAGCCAACAAGAGGAAAAGACAGACATAGAGGTTTCTTTTACTCTTTTCCTCTGTTGCCTGGCATGTAGGACAAGCACTGTGAGGCTCTGCAGAAAAAGACAAAATAAAAAGCAGAACCTATCTCCACCCATTCCTGTAAGCAGTACAGCATCGGTGACCATGCCTGAATGGTGACTGATGCTGCATGAAAACAGACACGTTTTTTAATTACAGGCAATAAAAAAATATAGACCCACACCATTTAAAAACCTGATTTAGATGAACAATTGCATGTTGATTCACAAAGATGTCAGGAGGATTACAAGCAAATAAAAAGTTCCCTGCTAAACTTTTTTTTTTTAACTTAAGAGTCGCCTATATTATTAGAAATTCCGATTCCCTATCTCAGTAGCTGAAAACTGAGTACATGGCATTTTCCTTGTAGATGTTACTGTAGCAACAAGGACTGGGGCAGGATTTGGGCTGCAGGCTGGGCGGGCAGGTGACAGAGAGTGCTTGGGCAGGGTGGGCAGGGCAAGGCAGCAAGCAGGGCAGCAGGGTAGGGGATGCAAGACAGGGCAGGTAGGACAAACCAGGCAGTAAGAGCAGGCAGGGCAGGGCAGGCAGTCAGAGTAGGCAGGACAAGCAGGCAAGGCAGAGCAGAGCAGGCAGTAAGAGCAGGCAGGGCAGAGCAGGCAGGGCGCAGCAGGCAGGCAGCAAGAGCAGGCAGGACAAACCAGGCAGTAAGAGCAGGCAGGGCAGAGCAGGCAGGACAAACCAGGCAGGACAAACCAGGCAGTAAGAGCAGGACAAACCAGGCAGGACAGGCAGCCGTGCAGGCCCGTCTGCCACGCACATTCCCATAAATGGAATCGCAGGGCCAGCGGCCCACATCAAAGCATGGAGTTTAGCAGATTTCCCCTTCCCCTCCCCCTGAGTCTTTGAGACGGAGACTTCATACTCCAGAATTTAATATCTTTTTCCTCCCTCCCCCCATCAGCCCCTTTGTCTGTGTCTCTGTTCTCTAAGAGCTAACAGATGTTGATGCCATATAGTTTCAAAGAAAACTTTTGATGCCCACATAACTCATTACAACTAATATATTCCAAGAATGCTTGTAGCTCAGGAAACACTGGGGTGAAAAAACAGAGGAGAGGGGGCAAATGGCTACACTGAGTAAGCCTTGAGAGAAAATAAATAGTTCACTTCAAAGTCATCAGGGAATTCTTTAACAAGCTCTTTCTTCCGCAAAACACAGAACAAATTCAGCTGAGCCTAGAATTCCCAAAGGAAAAAATAAAACCAAACCCCATACAAATGGCAAAGCAGGGAGAAGCGTCTGAGAGGTCGCCCGGCTCACCCAGCAACAAAGTGCAGCATTCTGGAGGTTCACTATTCCCAAGCAACCTGCACTGTGCCAGGGCACAAAAGCACCGCTGAAAAGCAGAGACTGTCAACAAGGACAACAGAGAGCCCTAGGAAAAGCTAACCCTGTCCCTCTGCACGGAATGAATGCAGATGGCAACGAGATTGCTCAGTGCATGGAGCACTGTAAATCAGCCTTAAACACATGAGGAGGATGTGTCATGAATGTCACAAGTAAAAACAAGAAACATCCCCTCATTTAGCAAAAGCAGGTGATTGCATTTTTCAGGGCAGGCAGGTCCATGTTCTTAGCTGTTTTCTAGGATTACATCTAGGCTACAACCCTCCATAAATTTTGCTAGCAGGTCTCCTCCTCGCCTCTGCTGCTTCAGCACACAGCTGCATCCTCCCCTCCATTTGGTGAGAAGCCCCCCAGGAGTCACCAGGGGTTGGTAGGGAGAATGGTTGAGAAAAGGGGGAGAGCGAAAATGCGATTACATCAATTTCCACAGCAGGGGGATCAGATTGCATCATTGTACACAACTTGGGGCCCACTCTTTTATCCCTGATGCAGGCAAATTTCCCATTGAAATCAGTGGGAGACTTGTCTGTGCGAGGACTGCAGAATCGGGTGTTCTGTGATCACAGAATTAAAAAGCAGTAGGAAGCCACACCTGGCAGCACCTCTCTCAGTGGTTCTCTGACCTCCATCAGGATGGATATCAAATCACAACAAACAAAAATATAACACCAATGTTAAATCCCTTCTCCCCTCATAAACAAACTCCTAAAAATCCACCGCTGCAGTTACTGTATAAAAGTCTGTATAAAGTTCCTGCCACTGTACTGCAGATTTCACACAAAGCAAGTAACAATGAGAAAGAAAATATCAGGGGGAGGCATACATTGACACCTCTCATCTAACAACCAGAACGCGAAGAGTTTTAAAGGTTTTAGACAAGCAGGTGTGTTCTACTGCTTGGTGTTTTTTTGCAGGGGTTTAGTTGGAAGAGGAGAAACAAAGAGAGCCCTACTGCAGCAGCAACAGCCCATGGTCTCTTTCTGAATCGTTCAAATACAAATCATAGTACAATAGCACGATATGTGAAATTATTACTTTTTCACTGCTGCTCATTTGCAAGCACCACTTGGCATCCACTCACATCTGCATGGAAGTTTTCTTTGTAGCAGCTCAATCGTCTCCCCAGTTTAGCTGCTGCTACTCCTGTTCACACCTTCTTTGCAAAATAATTATCCATCAGACACACTGGTAAACAGCTCAGGAAAACCAGAACTAAAGTCCTTTATCAGATTTGTTGAGGATAAAATGTGGTTCCTCGTAAAATTATTCCTTATTTTCTCTCCTGCCTCACTGTTTGGGGATAGGTCATTTCCTCTAGGGAATAACAAGGAAAGCATCCTCAAGCCTTGTGGCTTTGTAAGTAAAATACCATATTACTGAGGTCATCCACACATTTCAGAGCATTAGGAAGCTTCAGCAGGAGAGCAGGGAGCAGAGCAGCTCAGGTAACTCAGATCTAGTCTGTGGCTGAGTGGGGCCAAAGTGGAGAACACAGGGGATGACACAGAAGTTCCAAACACTACTGAGCCCTAAGGGAATCAGAAGATTTGAAATTCTATTCCATAAATTCAAAGCCTTACTAAACTCTCAAAATAATGCACCTTTAGGATCTGGGTTTTAAGTTTGTTCAAAACTCCCCACCCTCTCTGGACTGAGGGGGCTGCTGAGCAGGTGGGGAGGCTGGGCAGCCCCACCAGGAGCACGCTCAGCTGTGGGGCTGTGTGGTGGCAGTGGCTCCATCACCATCAAACCACGGGTTCTGAGCTACCAGGGCAGCACCGGGCCAGCAACTGCCTTTGGAATCCACTGTGTGCATTGCCCATGTTTTTCACCACTGTCAAACAGCATATTCCAGTGTGGGCTAGCTACATGCTCCTTCTGTCCCACATACACCAGAACACAGTGAGGAAAAAAAAAACCCAATCATGAATCATGAAATATACAATATAACATAAATGTCATGTTTTCATTTTCCTCGTTAGGCCTGGTTTTAGTTTCAGCTGAGCCCTATCATGTCTCTTTTGTGACAGCAAAATAATTATTAGGATGAAAAAATAGCTAATAATAAGTAGAAGGAAAAAAAAAACCAAAACCCAGACCAGAAACTTAGTAGCTATTAATTTTAGTGACTACTGGCAGCAAGAGCTGGAGTTTCCCCCATATAAGATGAAGCACAAAGGCAGCAGCACAATGACCGAGGTTTTACATTAAAGAGAAATTGAACTACGGTCTGGGGTTCGTCCTAAAGCTGGTGATGCTTTGCCTTAGAAATCTGCACCTATAGCAATACTCCTGACTTCATGCCATGGCTCTGCTTTCTATACTCAAAACTTGAACTACAGAGGAACCGATACATCCAGCTGATCAGCAATCTTGCTGGACTCTCTCAGCTGTTCCTATACAGTGAAAATTTATATTCAGTAGGTTAAGTTACCTTTGCTGGAATTTGTCAAACTGCCCCCCGCACCCCCCCCACCGCCAATTTATGGAGAATCCAGAGCACAAAACCTGTCAAGTGCATCTCCTTCAAACGGTCTCAGTAGCAGGAGACCAGCAATATCGAATGCTCTCAGAAACTTGTAATTCCTTTCTACTCTCAAGCAGACAAACAGAAATAAAATTATTTAATTTTCACAAATTCTTTTTTTTTTAACTGTCAAAGATATCATAGACAGATTTTCAACTGTGTTGCCCTGAACAGTAAAGGTGTAGCAGAAATCATTTAGATGTGCATATCTTCCTTAAACAGAACTCCTGGTGATACACACAGGAAGTGTGCTACAGGTAGGAGGAAAAATACCCTACTTCAGCCAGCCAGATCAGAGCAGATCCTCATTTTGATGCAACTCTTGACACTCTGGACATGCAAATCCTAAACTCTGGGCCAGTGCCATGGTTTGTCTCCTGAGCTGGACAGAATGATGCCCAGAGACATCTAAAGACCTTGGAAGTGCTTTTGAGGCTGTTTTTCACCATTTCAGGGAAAATGGTTTTCTGATCATGTGTGCTGGAGTGTGAATGTTTCGTTTGTTACATTGCAACAACAGAAAGGTTAAGGAAAAAAGATTAATTTTGCCAAATACTAAGTTTCCTCTCAAGAAACACTCATAGAAAAACATAATAGAGCCTCATAAATATGGACAGTTCTTGTCATGAAACAAAGGAACTGAACTCGCAGTGACCCAGCCAAGCCTGGGCTGCTGAAGCACCAAGGGAGGTAGTATTTATAGGACCTCTTTCAAAGGCTTTTTTTCCCTTGTTCTCCTATTTCCATTAACAAGAATTACTGTATTACTTAGCAGTACTGTATTGCTTAGCCATTACCCTTCTGCAGCACACCCTGGCAGGGAGCACTGCCTGTTCCTCCCGGTGCTATGCAGACACACAAACCCTCCCCAGCCCAGGGGGACGCACCCTAAAAGGTACGTGGGGATTTATTTTTTACCACCTGCAGGTGCTTGCAGTAGAGCAGATCCCACTGAGCTTCTTGCAGTGACCAAGCCCAGAGAAAGGTGCGTGCACTGGTCTTGGGCAACAAAACCATCATTCAGCCCAGGGTTCACGAGTGCACAGGTACTTCAAGATCAACCCCTAGTGCCAGGGGTGTGTCTCCAGGCACAATGTCACCTATGATTTCAGACACAGTGAGGGCATCAGACTCCACACAAAATGGGAGAGGCCAAAACGAGCACTGTGAGAAGCCAACCACACCAAGGATATGGGATGTTGTCAAAAGCCGTAAGAGCACCATTTCCACATTCTGAGCACATCACCAGGGATAGCCAAGTCCTCAGTGTGCTCCCCTTGGAAAGGTACAGCCCCCATTTACACAGGTGGCATAGGAAACACTGCTGGGTGACCAGCACAAAACACTTGGACAAAAGTGGAGTCACTTGGGATCACAACAGACACTTTCTCTTCCCATGGAGGGTGGGAGAAAGCTGAAAGAGAAACTTCAGTTTCATCACAGGTCCACAAAGCCCTCAGCATGTGATTGTGACAGAAACTGGAGTTTTAACGGTCTCATCAGATTACCATCCTGCCTTATTTTCTTTTTTAAACCAATTTAACTCCATCTTTGTGGCAAGGTTTTGTACTCGTTTGCCATGATTTATAACATCTTATTTAAACATAAAGGCCCATGGAAATCCTTTACAATGTTTATGCAATTTTTAATGTTTTCCATGAGGACCAGACACATTTGGGAGGGGAGGGAGGAAGGATGACAGCCCAATGCAGACTATATGGAGAGCAGCAGGCTTGGATGGCCCCATGCGGCTATTAAAGGGACAGCAACATTTTAAAATTCACATTTGTCCAGAAAGTTTTACCTAGTCTTATGTAAACACCAAACAGGCATTAAAGGAAGAAGAAAGTCTCAGCATTTCCAGACAATTCACTTTGACTTTAGAAATATTGTTTCAATTCAAGCCTGTTTGTCCTTTTAATATGCTCCAGTAAGAAAGGCACAAAAAGAGGAGTGGTGCAAATGATCATGAAAATAAAGGGAAACGACAAGGAGATTTTACTACCCCAAGCTACCTTCATTTAAATTTTTAAATATAAATTAGGGGAAATATTTCATCACAGTCATTACTGCATCAACACAGCATCTCAGTTGACATAATTTTAATGTCAAATACTGTTTAAGGCTGCTAATGTTTAATAGCTGGTATTTAAAGAATGAAAGAAAATTAACACAAACAGATCTTTCTGACTAGGCACAACTCTTAATTTCAGTCATAAAAGTCTGTCAGGCAGCCCAGATTGCATCAACAGCTTCATGAGCTCATGGCACACCAGCAGCATAGCACAAACTGTTGCCCAAGCTGTCCTGGCAGGACATGCAAACCTTGATTTTGATCCCAGTTTTGCCCTAGTTTCACATTTCTGTAACTGCAGCAGAACAAAATCAGAGTGGCTGGAAACAAAATTGTGCCTTCACCGGACATTCGAGATCAACTCATTTTTTAGTCAGTTATAGCATCAATATCGATATCAAAGTAAATATTTTAATCTAAAGTGAAAACTCTCTATATTTCTTCAACAAGCAAAATATTAAGAACTCTGGCCTAGAGAAAGATAAAAGGAGCCAATCTCCCCTTTAAATTACCAAGCAAGCCTGGCCTTGGACTCCTTTTTCAATGGGAAGTCAAAACGTCTGACTCCAATCAGTTTGTATAAACCAGCTTTTGTTTTTCCTTTTACCCAAATGACTCCACTCTTAAGGATTTATTGTAACTGGATTGCTTTTCTACCCAGCAGGGAGCTGTAGCACTAGCAAAGCTGTTCCACACAGTAGGTTTTCCGCTGATTGAATTTCTAGACTTTCAGCTCTTCGGAAATGTTTGCTCTTGTACAAGCTGTCAGAGGGAAATTGTGTGCAGTCGATTTTGTCTCAGCTAAAGCCAGGCGGGGTTCCATATGCAGCCAGCCAATGTGGAATTGAAAGAAGGAGGATCAATCAAATTGCAAAGGAAAAAAGGTCTCAGCACAAACAAATAAAAAAAAAACCCAAAGAAACAAACCATACAACAAAAAAAGGGCAGAGGGAAGCAGATGAGAATGAAAACCATTCCTGCAAATAGGTGCACTAAAAAGAACCAGCAACATCCTTTCTTGAAAGGAAAGCTTTTATTTAAAAATCACTAAAATAAGGGCTAGGAGCCATATGAAGAAGTTGTTCCATTAACCATGCACAAAGCCAACACCATTATATTGCTCCAGCTCCAAGCTGCTGTATAATCCCTCATCCCTGGAGCAGCCCACCCTACCAGCAGTGCCTCAGCTGTCAGTAGCACAGTCACAGCACAGATACAGCCACAGCAGCTCTGCTACCCGGGCTGCTGGCTCTGTGCAACCAGGAACACACACTGGAAAGATGTAGGAAGCCACTGGAAAGCACCTCAGCTGCCATGCTTGTCACAGACCATGGCGGGTGATTTAACAAGAAGGATTTTTCAGGCATCATGTTCTCAGGACCTTACAAAGACCCCAAAGTCACCTCCACTCCAAGTGGATCATTGCCATTCTCCTGCCACGCACAGGGTCTAATGGTGCCAATTGCTGTCTGCACCTGAGGTTTTGTTCTTTAGAAATATAATAACTGACAGGGCCAGAAGTGCACAGAGGGGCCAACACAACCAAGTAAGTCAGAAGCAACAAGCAGAGATTAAGACATCTGTATTAAAGGTCTCAGAATCTGAGTATAAGTAACACTTGCCTATGGCTTGGTCTGCAATAGTTCATATTTCTAACTCAACTGCAAGGAGAAATTTTGGTTCTAACTGCATTGCAGAGAACAGAAATGCTTTTAGGCATAAGCCAATACTTCCAAATGACATAACAACCCATGAATGTGAAAGCACAGGTGAGCATTGGACTGAGAGTCTCTGCCCTGCCAGCAATGGGCAGATAAGCCTTGCAATATTTAAGTGCACCATAACAGGACCAGGAATGGTTGCACTGACACCAGGCACACCATCTTGCCTCTGTGCTGAGGTTTGTGTTGCAACAACCCCTTGTTAGAAAAGTTGTGTCACCTAAGAAATATTTAAATCTAGTGGGTCATTCTTTTTTGACATGCAGTGGAAATCAAAAAGCCATACAACAGGGGTTTGGTTTTAAATTACTGACTTGACCTTAAAATACTTTTAAGTCCTACTCCCTTGCACTGCTCTGGACTTATCCTCATGTGTAAGTTCAGTAAGTAGCCAGGCAGTGAAGCAGTATCTCTACTGTCTGCAAGGACAGTCATTCTACCTTTTAAATGTATAATGGGGAAAAGCACCTTGCAAAAGATCTTTCTTAGAGCATCCCAAGTGTCTGCAGCAGTGACTGGTGAAGAGCCTCAGTGACGGTGCAAAAAGGAACCTTCAGTTTGCTGTGCATTGTCTTTCCTCAGAAGACACTATACAGTGAGAGAAGATGACATCTATCATAAAACAAATAATAATAATGAGGATTTTTGCAACAACTCTTCCCTAGTCAGCTGCCTTCCATTAACAGTGGTTTTCTCTCTCAGTTCCTCCCTTATGTCACCTGTTAAGTGTAGCTCAGTGGTTTTCCTGCTGGGAGTCTGTTCAGACACGCTTTCCCAACTCAGCACACTGACAGCCTGACATTTGTGCTCCTAATCAACAGTGCACCTCGACAAAGCCCTGATGATGTAAGGAAATATTCTGGCTTCAAAGTCTTCTGAAGGGCCACGTGCCTGACGAAGGCATTTGCACCACTATTTACATCACATTTAATGAACCTCATTACCGAATCAGTTGTCTGCTCATGTTAGTCACTGAAGAGTTTCCTCATTTTTTCTTTACCTCTTGGGAGGCTACAGTTCCTCTTTGACCATCAAGAAAAATATTGCAAACAGAAAAGAAAGAGGGCAGTGAGAAAGAAATTCCTCATACACAAGAAGGAAGCATAAGGCTGCAAATGACCTGAAACTTTGATCAGTCTTTCCTCCTGATACTATTAAGATTCACTCCAGATGTCCCAGGCACTACTGCTAACAGTGCCCCAGCCCAGAGCTGTAACCATGTACAATAGCTAAACAAAGTATTGCCTTAAGACAAAAATTCACTCGTAAATCCCAACAAGGGTTATTGAAAGGTTATTGTTCTCTAGTTAGGATACACTGCCATTTTCAACTAAATGCAGATTTGATTCAGAGGGACACAGAATTTAAGATTCAACATTGCGAATGCACAACCTTCTGGTGTTCTATGGGGAAACCAGAACAAGGATTGGTTCATTCTCCCCACACAGTCTGAGGATGCTCTGATTGTCTGAAAGACTTTTTACCTCATCAATTTCTACCAAGTTTTCTATTGCACAGTTTGGTTTGAGGGCACGTGGCTGCACAAAGTGTGAAGAATTATTCTGGAGCTCAGACATAACTGAAGCAAGGCAGGTACAGCTGCAACACATCTCAACAATTATCCCTAACCAGCTGCTTGATTTCTTAGATCTATTCCACTTCCAGGTCCTAAAACCAGAGAACAATATCTGAACTGTCTATCAAAGCTAGTGCTCTTCACTGCGACCAGCCTTAAGTGTTCTACAGACTTAGCTCTATTTACCTGCTTTGTATAAAAGCCTGCCTTGCGCTTTTGCTTCTAAAAGAAAAAGGTACGAGAGAGAGAAAGAGAAATGACTGAGTGGAGCAAGAGGGCATTTGGGGACTTTGGAAAAGCAGGAGCACAGCTTGGAACCTCACAGCTCACCTCCACATTCTCCCAGATGAGACACCAACAAACCCCCTAACTCACCTGGGCATTGCACTGGAAAATACAAAATTCCTCCAAAGGTTAGAACAGAAGTTTGAATGTATGAGTCACTCTACCCTGATGTGTGCAATTATACAGAATACACATTGTGGATTTGCAACCATTGTGGATTTTCCCATTTAAGTAAATGGAAGTTTTGTTATTATTTTCATGGCAGGAGACCTTATTTCCAATGCTTAGCATAGGCCAGCTGCAGATTAATGCCCTAGACCATATGTCATGCCTTGCAGATCTCACTTTAGACTACAATGGTCTTTCATCCCAAACAAACTGCTGTCAATCTGCCTGTATATGCTCTAACTACCACCTTACAGTTATTACTGGAAACTACCAAAATGCAGTTTCACACAGAACCAGGATAATGACAACAGAAGAAGATAAAGTAAGAAATCTAGGAGAAGTTAAATGTGTTTTTTTTTTATTATTGCTATTTTTAAAAACAAAAAACACACTGAGGATGGGAGAAGTTAACAGACAAGGCTTAAAGACACACAAAGACTGGAAAAGAGATGCAGAAAAGAAATTAAAAGGTACCCAGTAATGGAAACCTTTGCACAGGCACTAAGCTTACTCAAATAAATAGTTCTTTTGAAACCAACTTGACTCCTTAAATGAGTAAATTTAAGTTTGCAGGATCAATCATCTAAAAGGAATGCTTAAAATAAATGAAAGATACAAGATATCAGAAGAACAGCACATGAAATATTGTGTATCACACTAGTACTAATGTTAATCATCCTCATTAAAAGCAAACTTCAAAGGGGTACAAGAAGACTAAATGGTAATATAGGCAAGATTTAAAAGTGATGATAGAAACAAGGCTAAGGTATATGATAGCACATGCAGTGAAAAGGAGTAATCAGAAAGAGTAAAGCAAAAAGGGAAACCAGCAAGGACTACAGCAGGAAGGAAGATGGGATGAATGTACACAAATAACATGCTTAGATGCTTTATTCCAGATTTATTTAGGGCCACACCCTGAAAACATTTGTCACCTGATGAAAAAACTAAAGCCACAGGCATTACTGTGAATTTCAATGACCTGGGTCTAACTCTAAAGGATATTCCTAGATTTGGAGTTGCAGGGGCTTCCCTTCTAAATGAGCACACACATGAACATCTGCAGGGTTTGGTCATCAGCTCACAGCTGTTTCTGAGTTCCATTTTTCTTCCAGTACGGTTCCAACAGCCACTGCCTTGTCCAAGTGAGAATGAACTGCTGGGAATGTGACAAAATGTGGTGCAATGCAGAGACAGATATCCAGTGGAGACTAATAGTTCCAAGAAATTATGAACAAATTCTACTGCTCATCTGACAGAAATGAGATGGGCTGCTGGCTGACAACAGAAGGCACTGAGAACACTGCCCTAGTGAGAAAAGTTTCTGTGGCATGTAAATGATATTTCCTCAGATTATGTATATGTAAAATATAGGTTAGGTATCAGCACCAGCACCTAGTACATACATGGAACTGCTTTAAACAAAAACAAAACCAAAACAAATTAGCAAGAATTCAAAAGAAAAAAGTGGATATCAAGAAAATAATTCCATGGATGATGTATTTTAGTAAAGCTCTTCTACAACCCTATGTTATGGAAAAAGAGGCAGATGAATTCTCTGCCAAATTTCTCTGCAGAAATTTCTGCCAACGGTGTCACCCTGCTAAAGCTGAGTGCAGGTCCTCAGCCAGCTGCCCTGCACTGTCACTACTACCTGAGCAACCATTTCAAAGCAGTCCCCAAAAGATCCTAAATGAGGTGTTCTTACATCAGTGTTTCTAGTATAGACCTCACCCTCCAATGTGTTGTATGGGGCAGAAAGCAGTAACTGTCTCCATGGACATAGCTCAAACATAGTAATCCATAACAGGGATGCTAGGAAAAATAAAGACCTGAGAAGTGGGGAAAGCACATAGAGATAGGCTAGAAAAACACATATCATGGAAGTAAAGGCCCTGAAAGTTCCATCAAGGTGATAGAAAAATGAACTGCTCAGATGTTCATTGTAAACCTGCAGTCCTTCCAGGCTCTCTAGGGCCAAAGCAGAAGCCCCAGCAGCTTGAGCTAGAGGACAGTATCCCTAAAAATTCACCTGTTGCAGGCTCTGTAAACAAGATACAGAGGGGTTTGCGGTGCACAGGAACAAAACTTTACACAATTTTCTGGTCCATTTGAATTGATGGATACTGTAGACTCAAATACTGCTGGGAAGCCCTGGGGAGAACGTCTGTTAACATGTGACAAGCTTTTGACTTAGGGAAAGCTGAACTCAACCTGTCTTGGATCACAAAACACAGTGGGTGGGACAGTTCTGGCACACCAGTTTAGAAATTCTCTGCCCTACGATGGGCTGAGGTGTTTCACATAGGCTGGCAGTATATAGATTTCTCACTAAAGTCTGAGGTACTCTCTATTTTCTCACACAGTACCAATAACAGACCAGTTTAGCTCAAGTTCATCTGCTTTTACGGCAAATAACTCTGCATACCCAGTATTTATCAATTGTAATGTGGCACCAGAATCCCTGTTAACAGCTTAATTTTGTGAATCTCTTACACAACGCCTGCAAAGAAAACTTCGCAGCTGCTGAGCTTGTTATGGGTTGGGTACTCCTTTGCATCCTGACTGAATCCTAAATGTACCCAATAAAGCTCCATTTATTTTAGCTAGGGATATTTCCATAGGCCTGTTTTGATAGGCAGAGCTCCCTCCTCTGCTTTAGTGTCTTTTCCATTTATGAGTAACAAATTTAAAAGTTTAAAAATAAGTAAATAAATGGAACAGGAAACTATCATAGCTTCAAAATCTCGCTTTCTGGATAGAATTTAGGACAAGGGACAATACTAACAAATGCAATTTGTACCAGACTTTAAAGCCCACATGCTCAGGCCGATGATCACACACATACACAAATTCACGCTGCGAATTCCCTTACAAGTTTGCTGGAGATAACACACAAAAGCTTGCTTGGAGACCTCTGCTTTTTTTTTTTTTTTTTAATCACTGTGTTTATTTTTGTTATGCCCTTGCACACAGAGCCTTAGCGCTCCACTTGCAGTGTACATTCTGCTCATCTCACTGAAGCAGGAGGGGAATTTGAGGAGAGCAAGTTTCCTGACTGTACATGGAGCACGTCACCACACCCGGACACTCGGAGTCAGTCATGCAACCCTCTAGGGTCAGGGCTGCATTTAAGCCTTCTGATAACAGACTGGGGCAGGCAGGTCTGTCGCTCTGGACATGTGAAACCGTACTGCCAGGAAACTGCAGCTCCTTTGAACAGTGTGTGTGCAGGGTAACAAGGCTGGCTCTGCAGTTCAGCACAGGCAACTGTCACAGCCCTCCTCGCTTGCTCGACCTAGGGAAGAGTGAAACACAGCCAAGGAAAGAACACGGTTCAAAGGCCTGAGCCTCAAAGCAAATGCTAAAAAAAAAGGAAAAGGAAAAAGTAAGAACAAAGAAATCTTAAGCTGGTTTGTCTGTTTTTTCAATTTACACAACTGCAAACAAATTCAGAGGTTTATTAGTTTATAATGCTTTGTGTGGTCATGTAATTCAAATGTGAGCTTTGATTTAAGAAATGGAATTTGGCAAGAAAGGAGTTTCAAGGCAGCCTACTCACTTTCCCATTAAGAAGATTAAAAAAGAATTCAAAATATTTAACTATGGGTAATAAGGTCTATGCTTGTGTAGCAACTAATCTTGTACTCATGCACATCCCAATTTGGTACTGCACTTGCTTAACATTAAGCAAGTAAGTAATCTCACTGACTTCCCGCATACTTCAGGAAACGCTAAGTGCTCTGCTGAAATGGGGCCATGATCAGATTTAAACAGTGTCCTATAATGAGGATTTACTCATTAGAATAAAAGGTCTCCAGAAAAGCCACTCAGCCTGTTAAAAGCCAGCCATTCACCTTAACCAGCAACTTTTTATCTAATTTTGCTTTTAAATAAAGCTATCTTACATTCAAGGGTGGAATCCACAAAGAGTTATTTTAAACAGAACATTTCATGTTAAGCTAAATCTGGGGAAAATCAGAGCCTGGACTCCTAACTGTATCCGGACTCACTGTGCCTGTATGTAGAAGGCAGCAGCACATAATCCCTTGGTGTACCACAGCCACTTGGGCATTCAGCCTTAACTCTGAATGTGCTGTCTTGCTTTTGTAATCCAACAGGCAAAATTCATATTTTCTGGCCAAGTTCTTTCCAGTTATGATTTTTTCCAGATTTCAGTCGTTACTTGCATGCAAAAGGAATTGAATTCAAACCTTAATGCTACAATAGGCTCTAATTGTATATACCACATACTTTTAAACACTAATCATTCTCAAGAGCAGCAACTGAGAAATAGCCTCACTTGGCCTTGAAAATACAGGATGTAGTTAGGAATAAGGAAAAAATTTACTTAAGAAATACCATGTACTTCCCCATCTCCATGTACTTCCCCATCTCCAACTCAAAGATAAGGCCAGTACTTTACATGGCAACACTCATGATTTCCTTTACAGCAGGTTTAGTCTTTATCACAATTATGATTGCTATTGCTTTAGCAGTGCTCTCTTGCAGGTGTTACTGCAGAAAAACTCTTTATTTTACAGAAAGTTACCCTGAAGAAGAAATTACATTATCCCACATCCACACATAGCAATGACCATCTATTTAGCTGTTCAGAAAAACATTCGCAAAGCCACAGAAGCTGCAGCTTTTACAGCCAGTACAGATTTAATTTTCCCAGTGGGAAGAGGGGAAAGTTTTTCCTGAGCAGGTACATCTGCACACTCCAGAGAGGCTGCTTGACCTTACTCCCACAGCACTGCTGGTGGATGGGCTTGTCTGCAAAAGGAAGCTCTGCTGGATTTAAATTAGAGGCTTAGTTTTAAACAGAGTTCAAGTGCAAAAAGCCATGTGGACATTTATTTCATGTGGTTTATTTTTATTTGGCTTAATTGATTCTGAATCAACCAAATAAAAAAGACGGTCAGAATCCTTAATGCCCACAATAGAGTCTTCACCATTCAATCCAAATTAAAGTAGCAATTTATTTAAACGTAAGTTGTTGTGTATGGACAAGGCCAAAGCTAATCAAGTGTTGTCTCATCACAATCCCAGCAAACAGTCTGAGCGGAGATAACAGCAAGCTCTGCTTCCTGCCACAGCAGCTAGCAATGAGGGAGGGAAGTTCTTCCAGTCCACAGGAAGACCAGTTTGGACTACACAGGGAAGAGGGAGAGGGGCTTCCTGCTAGATGGGGCTGGCAAATCTATTTCTGCGCCAAAGAAACAATCCCCTCAATATCCCTCCAGTGTGTTGTCAAACCTGACCTGCGTGAAATTTGAGAATGGATATAAATCAAAGGGAGAAAAAGTAATAAAAAGCTCCCGGCAGACTTGATGACATGTTGATAATGTTCTCGTCCTGGAGTCAGGGTGACACCAGCCCAAAGATGATATATAGAACTAAGCCCACATACCGACGATTTACTGGCCTAACGACAGTTTTCATTGATCAGAGGCCAACAATTACTGGATTCCTTCCCACTGCCTATTTCAGTATCAGGCTCTGGCGTACAATCAAAACACTAGCCCTGCTTCTCCACAGTTCATGTGCCAACTTTGCAGTGGATGCTCAAGCCAAGCAAGAATGATATGCAAATCTGGCAGGTGTTTGGGGCATACCAGTGCTGCTCAAAAACCCAGCCATAAAAAAGGAAACGGCAGACAGGCCAGGGGAGTCCCGATCTGCTGCAGAAAGGCTGCAGGCTCTGTACAGTACACAGTAAACAGGTCCCAGAAACTGGAGACATGGCTTTCAGGCAGCAACAGAAAAGCTCAATTATTTTATCTCAGTATAAACAAAGCACATTCTTTATATCCCCTCCAGATTGTCTAAAGGGCTCTCTTGCCACTGCAGCTTATTTCAAAAAGAACGAGAACTTACAAACAAATAGAGCAACCGGTGCTGGTACCAATCACATAACATTCCTTTGTATTTTGTTTTGCTTTGTATCTTGAAGTAGGGAACCAGTAGAAAGAGATTTCCTTCCCAAGTGTATGGAAAATGGATGTGTCAAACTGAATTAATATCTGCAATAGCACATTTAAATGGCCATGATTAAGCTGCTGGAACAAGATGAATCAATGCGGGAAAGGTGCTGGCAAAGAAATATTTTTCCAGTACATTACTGTCTCTTACAGACAGGCAAGTGCATGTGATTTGTCTTGGTCTATCAGGATTTACCTATCTGTCCCACAGTTAGCACAGGGGAATGCTGCAAATTTCCAAAAGCTTCTATCCAACTTCTTTGGGACCCAAAGAAAAGTTGGGAAAGGCTCCAAAGAAACAACTGCTGCTAAAAGATGTCATTTCCTAACCGTAAAACTCATGAAATACACACATTTAGAACCTACACAGGAGCTCAGACTGATACGATGGTATCTTTGTACAACACTTAAAAACATGCCACTAAATATTTTCCGTCTCTCTTGACCTTCTATCCTCTTTCTCTTTTTCTTAAATCTGATTTGGCCAAGTTTTTCAACAGAAGCAAAAGCAGCTCAAACATCCATAACACAATTCAGAAAGGGAATTACTGTTTTTAGGAACACAGAGGATAGAAAATATCTTTTTAAGAACAAATGTCTTTTGAAAAAAAATACTTTCTGCAATTTCATGAGACATCAGAGTTGACTATATTCAGGGGAAATAGAGGTAAAAAGACAATATGGGTTTGAAGAAACTCAGAAGATTTGGGGTTTTCTACATTTCAATAATATCTGTATAAAATGAAACTATCATCAGAAATACTGTCAACATCTTGGGAGAATAACAACCACCACCCAGGTCAACCTGAATGCAGGTCAACCATGCGTTCTTTTCTTTTTTAAGAAAAAATTGACATAACACACTTTAAATATTTAACCCTCTTCCGCAAATGGGGAAAGGGTGTAACTACAAGGAAAAAGTTAAGCAGCTGAGTATTCAGAAGATGCTACCAGCACATACTCTGAAAAGAAAGGGAGTTTTCCTCTATTCAATCTTCCCAAAAGTAAAACTTTTAAGAAGAGAGTCCAGGAGGTTTCAACACAAGTAGACCTTTATAGAGAGAATTAACTTCTATAAAAATATTTTGCACAAAGGAAGATTTCCTGAAAGTAGATGAGCCTGACAGCCTTTATTTGCTCCCCTATTCAATATTGGCTGTAAAGCTCTTCCTTGCCGCCTTAATTTCTAACTTCACTTAATATGGCATTTTAGCCTCCATGTCTATTTACTCCTGAAATGTGACAGGCCAGTAACCACAATTATTTGCATTGCAGCCACGCCTACAGTGCCCTGGTGAGGAGCTGGAACCCTCTCACACTCAGCACTGAACTGAGCCTCTGAGTGCTGACCAGGCTCCTGGCTGTCCTGAGTGCAAGTGACTCCTTGTCATCCCACAGGAAAAGCATTCCCCCAGGAATCAGCACCACCCTGCCTCAACTGTACTACATTATCACAGAGGGGAGCAGCTCTGCACAAGGCTCCCTAAAGACAAGCCACAGCCAGAGCAGCTCAAGTACTAAAAATACATTTGTTTTTTGCTCAGTGCAGACAGGTTGTTGGAAAGAGCTTCTCTATCTAAAAGATTCCCTTCTAAAAGATTAAATAGAGAATGAACAAAATGGAAGCAGAGCTGAGGAATATGCTTTTGTTTTCATTCTTATTAAAGGGGCTAGAATTTATCTGAGGGTCCCCATGGAATACATACTTCTTTCAGCCTCTTTTCCATTCAGTTGCAGTACTCATCTGGATCCTAACTCTGTCCTGCAGCTGCTGAAACCAACCATCTTTAGTAGTTCCATATCTCTATTTTCGTTTTTATTTTTAATTCCTAGACAGGGATTATTTCAACAGCAGATTTCAGGGTGGAATGAGAAGGTGGCATTGGTAACCGCTTCCTATCAGGAACTGGTATTCATTAATCTGAGCCCAAAAATTAAAGGAAAGCCCAACCTGAAATGTTGGATCTGCCTGTTTGCATCACACATCTCTTTGGAGGAAATACAGCTCACTGAGAGGAGTGCCCCCTTTGTCTTATGGGTGTTTGAATTTATTCTAAGCGTATTTTGACCATGTATCCAGAGGCTAGGGTAAGTTTGTTGAAGTGTGTTTTCCACCACCCTTTCATATCACTGTTCTTTCCTTCATTCACTAATATTTAGACAGTCCGGTGTTCATCAGTATGCCCTCCTGGTCAGGCAGGCATCTGTTTCAGCTTCAAGTGGTCCGTGGGGAAAATCAAAGCTTTTATGTTCAAAGAGGCCAAATAATCACCTGAAGAGGGTCCCAGATCAGAACATCTGTATACAGTAAGTAGGTGTGCTTCTAAATATCAGATTTTTGGAGATAAAATAATCTACAGATGCAAAGGTGAAAGAGTTATTCATACCACTTACTTCAAATAGTAACGCTACCAATCAAGGTTAAAATTTTCTTTTCAGGTATAACTCTTTCCCAAGGGACTTGCTTTATGTACATGGTACCCCTGTGCTGTTCACTATGCACCAAATGCAATGATAGGGCCAAATGTCTTTATAGCAACTTATTTTTATATCTGGTCAGAGACAACATCATGGTAAATAAGCAGCCTTCTCTTTCTCAGTTGTGGAAGGTGCCATAATTGCAGAAGTGCACTGTCTCTGACAGTTTTTCAGGGCCTCCTCAGCTGGATTTATTTCCTGCATTTGACTGATCTTTGATGAATCTGGGTTATGACAGCAAACTATTGTAATGCATTGTGTGTCAAAATCAGGTCAACACTGAGTTTATTTTACACCTTTAGTAACATATGAATGATTTACAAATTTTTGCTAAGCAGCAGCAGACTGTTTGATGCCGTTCCAAACTGTCCTGGAGAGTAACCACTGACGCTTCTGAAATGTAGGAGTACTGTAGAAGCTACCAGAAGCTCTGGCATTGCCTACAGACGAAGTCAGGTATGAGGACATCCCACTCAGCTGCACTCTGTCCAGAAGTGGAAGGTTAGAGTAAGCATGCAGTCAGGCAGAAGAAGTTTATATTGATCATACAGATCAAAATGTCCTCACTAGAACTCTTCCACCCCTTCAGTCAGGGCTTTTTTTTGGCTGGTGCAAGGTAAATTTTTCCAGCTTGAATTCAGAGGATGGGTTACCCAGTGAAAGTGTGTGGAGTAAAAGCACCCCAAAAACTATTTGTCAGTCTTCAGAATTTGTTCCTGCATCTGTATTGTAGCTAATCTTTCCCATTTCTCCTTTTCCCCACTGTTTCTACTTCTCATTTCAGATGTCAGCCTTTTCACTGCGCTAGCTTTTCTTTATTCAGTTGGTGGTTTGTGTTTATGTACAAAAGTCAACATACATCAAAACATTCCTACATGCCAAACCTTTCAGACTTACAATGTGTGCCTAAACTGAGAAACACAAGAAATAAATTTGCAGAATAAAACTTTAAGTAATTTAGCAGACCAGCTCCTCTAACTTCATCTTCATCATAGCTCCCTTCCGGCTGATGCCAATAATTTACAATAATAAAAATGAAATGAAAAATAGGTCTGTGTGGAATGGTAGAAAAAATAAAATGAAAGAAAGATGAAACATGGAGTCATGGTGCACTGTGCAATTAGGATCATTTAATTTTCTATTTCACTAAGTGAAGGTTGCACACAGGACTGATCTCTGCAAGTAGCTGTGAAGTAAAAAGGCAATTTTCAAGTATTTCTGCTCTGTCCAAGTAATAACTGAGTAAAAGGGATATAAACCCCTTCTTGTTCGCAATTTGACAACATCTGACAGAACAAGTTTCTCTATACTGCAAAAATAGAAATCAAAGCAGTTCTCCTCTTAACTAAGAGCCCACTCCACCAGACAGCACAGCTGGGAGATCTGGATCTGCTGCACCCTACCTGCCCATGTGGAATTTCTTCCCTTTATTAATCTCTCTGGCAAGTGGTGGGGCTGCCACTATATTTAGCCAGCTCACGCAGGACTGGCTCCCGCTGTCTTCAAAAGGCATATCAGGTGCTGATGCCTATTTTTAAACAGGACATCTAAACTTCCCAAGTGTGGTGACCCATGAGTTTGGACATTCTGCTTTTAATCAAGTGAGTTAATTAACTACAGGGCTCTAAAGGTAAAAGAGGCATCAAAGAGGAAGAGCAGGCTACAATACAGCAACTCAAGATCTGAGCGATAGGGGCTCCTCCTACTTCAAGCACAACTATTCAGGGAAGGAATTTTTTTCCCTCCCCTTATCTATGCCACTGAAATCCAGGCAAGGCTTCTTCCTTCCTGCAAGAGGCTGACATCATCTTTTGTTCAAGAAAGTCTCTAGCACTGGTATTACTCACTCTCAAATGAAAAGTTATTCAACAGACAAAATTTTGTCCCTAAATACCATGCCACCAGGAGGATACTAAGAAAGTATTGAGATCCATGACTGAAAGTAACTACAAACTGCTTTACAGACATTAACAGAACCTTGTAAAATAAGCATGAGAACTAGCTATGGTGATAGCGAGCAGTGATGGCAGGTGATAGGTTGGCACAGGATGTAATGGGGGTTGAAAAAACTTCAAGGTATTTTCAAGAGAGATAAACTATGTCATGCAGAAGTTAAAGAATTTGAGAGAACGAGTCACAGAACCCAGGATTTCTTATAACCTCACCTACTTTGTAACCTTCAGCCAATAATCCTTCCACAGCAAAGTGCCAGGGTTATTACTTCTTCCTTATGCTAATTATACATATGGTCAAAAAGACATCCAATATTTTCAACCACTCTGAGAATTGAAAAAAACCAACAAAAAAACCACAAACCAAAACAGCTTATCATTGTTCAGGTTATTTACACAAACATCTTTCTACTGGCACATGTCTCACCTCTAACACAGAGGAGCTGTTATTTTGAGCTGTGCTGGTGGGGAAAATGCAAGGATTTTCTGTCTGTTCAATGCAAAAGGCAGATACAAGGATATATGGGATAAGTCACAGTTTAGCACAAGGTTGAGAAGTATTGCAAGTGCTTATCCAGTCCTGTGACACACTGGCAAACACTGAAAACACAGAGAACACGGTGATCAATGGACAAAACCCCTCTATCTGCAGAAGAGATGCACCCACTGTTGATAGTGGGTGTCATGTTCTGCTTCTGCAAAGATAAGTCCTTGGTCCTCTGTTTTCTCTCTCTCTGACATGTGCACACACAAACACACTGTCCCTTAAACACCCACACTTAACAAAGTGCAACAGAGGCCAAGCTTCACAGGCAAAGGTTCCTAAATCTACCCCTTTTCAGATAGATGAGATTAATGCTTTCGTGTCAGCCTGCTGACATTCCAATTTGCTCTCCAGCTTAAAGGCCTTCCTTAAAGCAATGAATAAAGAAAGGACAGTCAGCAGCTTTCCTTTCTCCTTTTTCTGTCATCTGCTCTTCTCCATTCATACATATACATGTCCTCTTCCAGATTTTTACCACAGCGTTTCTTTTGTTAAGTTTCTCCCTTCTCAGCCATTGGACATGGTCGGGTTTTCTTTCTCCCCTGAGAGACAGTGACAGTTTTGGACACAGCAGTGACTTGCAGCACACAGAGTGGACATGAGTCTATCCAGGGAAACCTGATCTATCTCCGCTGGTTAAAATAGCACAACTAACTGTAAAATTTCAAAGCAGCTAGACACTGAGCAGCTAATCCTACCTTACTTACCTCCTGCTATATATTCAAAAATAACAGCATTCTCCATGCTATAAGAAAGTTCTCACCCCTGTTCTATATATATCAATAGCACCCAGAGGAGTCAGCCAGAGTCGAGGTCTCATTCTGCCCCGAGTAACACAGACAGCAGATCAGACATCCCCGCTCACATGGCTTACCAGAAACAGTCCCAGTGTTAAAACTGACCTCACTGAAGTTTCTGTTCCTTGCCACTGATGAAAGGAGACAGCATGACTGGCTCAGATGTCAACATTTACCTTGTAGACATCTAAAGTTAGCTGAGCTGAACTGAGCTCCAGACATGACAAGGAGTACAGGGCACTGCACAGCGCCTCAGCAGCTGTGACGAGGGGGGTGCTGGTAAAGACAAAGGGTAACCAGAAATTAAATACAGATTCTGCATGTGAGCACTATAAAATCTGGACATTTTCCTGTGCCCATTTTATCTAAGTAAGATAACAAAACTGTTCAACTTAGAAATGAACATCCTACTTGCAGAAGCTGAAAGTCTTATAACAAAGAAAACCATGGCAATTTATCTGAGTGGGTACTGCAGCTTCACTGAGTGGAGATTTGAAACTTTTCCAGCTTAGTTATAATTCACAAAACTCTTCATAGCTCAAGTCATTAACAAATCCAGAGTAATTTTCTGTATTGTGTCATATGTAGCACATTTGTTTTTCTAGTTTGTTGTTACAGACAATTTTCATGCCTCCAGCACCTTCTTTCTAGGTGCTCTCCTGTTTTTCCCGCTTATTTTCATTCTTAACCTTTAATGGCAATTTTGCAGGCAAATCACAGCATTACTTTCATTGCTGCTTGACTCAATACGCTTATTTGCTTAAAAAATGCTCATAACATCCCCATTGCAATGACGGCTGATTTTCCCAGACAGCTTTTGCTGATATCATTGTATGTTCAGTTTGTTTAATAGCCTAGTCCTCAGACACAAGTCATCGAGTCATTTTGGTCAGCCTCATTTCTGAGCAATCAAGTCAGCTGTTCAAACAATGTGCTTCCACTTCTCATCTTCAAGGTAAATTACTTCATTGGGAAGCAGAGTATTGTTAGCAGCATCTGCTGTGGTTAAATTAAAGGCAAGAGTCAAATTCTCTCGCTGTTTTAGAAACACTGAGCAATTTTTTGAACTAACTAGATGATTGAAAATTTGTTATTTAATTTAGGAAGAAAAAATTTTAATTAAAGCAAAAAAAAAAAAAGAGTAAAAATAAATCTCACCCCTGTCTGGTTAGAGATATATTCAGGCACTACATGTTTTCTGCCATGTGCTGGACTTGCAGTAGGATAACAGAGTTCAGAGGCTTCCCCACCATCGGCCATATCCTATAGAAACTAAAACCAAACAGGCTTTTCCATCCATCCCTCAAACTGATTTTAGCAGTCATTTACAGCGGTCCCAGGGAAAGGATGATCAAACTGTGAACTTTCAAATGAGGGTGAACTCACACACATCTGGTAACCTGCAAAACTCTTTCAACCCAATTTTCTTCTGGCCTACAGCTCTTCTCAACATTTGTGATACTCATTCATGGATCTGATTTAAAAGAGAATAGTTTCCTCTTAGAAATTTGGTCATGGGAGAAGGCTGTAACAGGCAAATCTACACCTCTATTTGACAGAGGTTCTTCCTAACTGAAATTCATAAAAAAGCAATTTTTTATCAACTTGTGTGTGCTTTTGAAGTTCTGAGTTTTTCTTTCATTGTGTCAATCATTCAAGCCATCAGATGTCCTCATTAAAAACTAATAAGGAAAGCAACATATAAGTTAAAGGTAAATTCTGGAAAACACCGAAGAAAATATTTTTCTTATGTATTTATAAAATGTTGGGCAATTTTGTATACAAACATCAAATTTAAGGGAAACTGAAGTTGCAAAGGAATGTCTCCAAGTAGGTACAATCCTGAGCCCTCAGCTTGGGTGTCATTTAGCAGATGGACTCTTGGAAAACTTTGCCCTTTGGATAAATGTGTGGCCTCTTGCACTGGTAGTTATGATTCTTTCATGTGATATCGAGTGGAATTTGAGCAGATTTGGACAGTCAGCCCAGTTACACCTTAGGAAAGTGAGAATGGGTTTTTAAGCGAGGGCCAGATTGTATTTGGTTAACAGGTTTTTAAAAGCTTGTGTGTAAAAGGATACTGCTGCAAAGGAAGTAGCCTGGCTTCAACTCCCATTAACCCCTGACAGGTATGACTTAAAGCTGAAATCTCACACCTTCCCTGGTTTAGCTCTAAGTGCTCAGATATGTACATAGATAATTCTCAAATTCCCAGGGTTTATAGTTCTCAGCTCCATCTAATGAAGAAACATCCTCTCAGTGTTTATTTTTTGAATGCACCAGCAAGCCTCCCTGCTCTCAAGTCTCTGAATGCCCATTTCAGCCAGCTACCAATTCATTCACACTGTAATGAGCATGAAATCGAACTATAAACCACACTTGGCCAAATTAGTATTAACAGAGACTGGGGGAAGTAAAACAGGAATAAGGGAAACCCAGTTCACAGCTGTGCAGATCATAACTAAAGTGCCACATGCAAGAACAAGATTACATTTTCTAACAAAATTCCACAGAGATTAAGTCATCAAAATAAATCTGGTAGGGAGGATGGTTAA
Source organism: Machaerirhynchus nigripectus (assembly GCA_013397975.1). Lineage (NCBI taxonomy): Eukaryota > Metazoa > Chordata > Aves > Passeriformes > Dicruridae > Machaerirhynchus > Machaerirhynchus nigripectus. Next base: position 379,237 of record VZRQ01008602.1, on the reverse strand, counting down.
TTCCACTAAACAAATCTGATATATACAAAAGGAAGTCTACTTTCTCTAAAATGGACAGAGCTTATGATAGATTCGAGAATAACTGTCATGGCTAAGACAAGAGAATTTTATGAGCACAGTAATGCAGTAGGTTACACAATTAGGCAAACTTTGGAATTATCAGCTGCATTTTGGAAGTGTCTAAAAATCCAAATAATCCCACTCTTAAACACAAGTGGAATATATATTCTGCCATACACAGTCGTAGGAGGTGAGAGACATAAGTAAACACAGTACTGGAGAAAAAGATCCAAAGGAAATTAAACTACTTATTTCCAGTCACAGAAGGATTCAATAGAGAACTGAAAATAGTGTGGAAGTCCCTCCATCCCATCTCCCGAATGATGACCCTGAGGCTGTACATAATTACAGAAGTGTAATAAAATGTTCCATGTAATACTTGCTTTGTCGTCCCTCCTGAATAGACACAGACACAATGCCAGGGAGTTTTAGCAGCATTCAAAGAAAAGTTAAATTTTTATTCTTTCCCACATCTCTATATTGGATATTTCATGCCTCTGAGGAAGAGGGTGAAAAGGCAGACTCGGGAGTAGCTTTGGTGTGCTGGAGCAAAAAGCTCTCATGGTGTAACTTTGCCCTAGGACACAGAAGAAATTTTGCTGTTTTTCAGAGACCAAGAAATGGAGAGAAAGAACAGACATGGAAGAGAAAAAGGAATGTCCAAGACAGGTTGAGGTTAGAGGCTAAGTTGGAAAAAAGAATTAGTAAAAGTGACGAGAGACAGAAAATGAAAATATTGGTCAAAAGACCCAATATGGCTAAGCAAAGTAGGTTTTAGGAGAGCTCTTCTTAATACTGGGCTCTCAAGACAGCTCCAGGGAAGGTTTTTCTCTTCTCTGGCACATTTGTCAGTGACATGCCAGTAACACCAGGTCGCTGTAAGATGCAGCTCTGCACTGAGCACAGTCAGGAATGGGGAGACTCACGGAAACTGAGCTGATGGGGAGACCTGCTGACACACCGCTGGGGCAGTGCCTTACTGTAGGGGAGGGAAGGAACAAGAGCATGAAAAGCCTGGGGAAACAGGCCCAGCTCCAGTTCATTCTCTCTCCATGGAAGTGGCAGTTTCCCTTGGTCCAAATGCTGTCTGCCTGTCTGCCATGTACACTGGCCTGTTCTGACCACAGCTAGAGCCATTCAAAGAATACTTCCTTTGCCAGACAGCACGACTCTAATCATCCACACCACTCAGTTTCAGGCTACCACGTCAAATAATATTTAGACACAATTATTATTAGAAGTAACAACCTCACCACCAAATTAATGTGAGCTTTTGCCTCAACGTGAACATCACACTCCTTAGGATCAACAATTAGAGAAAGTTAAGCACCTGATAACCAGATTTTACATAAAACATACATCTGCTGATGCATGCTTTTCCCATCCATCACGTGCTAGTCTTTGACAGGAAATGAGGAATGGTTTATTGCCTCCAACAGCTGTATCCTCAACCCAAGGCAACAACCAGTAAATACACCAATACATCTGTTAGGCAAACATCTACTTTGTGGGAGGACAAGCGCTGTCCTTGTGTTTGTTCTCACATTCACCAAGTCCTATTCATCCTTAAAACCTGTTCACCCCAAAAAAAGGTATCAAATATTATTAATAGCAAAGATGTAAATAAAGATCAGACTTACTACAGGAAAAACTAAACTCACAAGACTTTATCTTCTTTTTGATGTTAAACTTGGGGTATGTGGAAAGAAAAATTAATGCAAGGTGAAATAGATAAGCCTCATATACAATATTGTTTCTCAATACTGCCAATTTAGATGAAGCAAACATGCAAAACCAGGCTATGAGCTCGGAGGATGAGAGCTGAGCTACCTTTCTGCAGTCTCAGAAGCTACAACTCTTCCCTGACACAAAATAAATAAAAGGGTTCAAAATTTGGGCAGTAACAGAAGCCTCAAAGAGCTTCAGATTGCTAACTCCCTATGGTAGTCTGCCAAGCCAGCTGAGGGAATGGTGTGGTTTCTCCTTGGTAAAAAAGAAAACCAAAATTTGAGTAAAACATGCCACAGTCCCGACAAGTGCTGTCAGAGAAACAACATGAAGAAAGAGCTGGAGCATCTGAAATGCTGCTGGTGCTTGGGCTGAGTTCTTGCCCCAGGAAAAACTGGGAGGACTGTGACTCACACGGAGGGAAGTTAAGAGGACAGGTCCACGAGCCAGCTGTAAGGGCAAATATCATCACTGGACATGACTGAAAGGTTCTCCAAGAGCTGAGCGCTCAGAGTTGCCATTGTTTAGATAAAACACAGCCATGGCTACGGTTTCCTAGGAGGGCAGCTTCTAAAGTTCATTTCGAGTTTCAGATTGGCCCAATCCAGGGACTCAACGCCAAACTCAACTCACTTTCATCGTACACACAGAAACATCCTAGTAAATACCCAGGATAGGGCAATGACGTGCCAGCATCTCCCAGGGTAAGAACACCACGCAGACGTGCTGGGCACCGTTTGCTGCAAAGTGTTCACATGTGGCAAACCAAGTGTGATTCTGCTCTTCCCTGTCCACTTCCCATCTGGTAGCCTGCCTCCAGCTCCCTCCACGTGGTGAACCACTGCACACCCAGCAGCTGCAGCCCTCGCAGAGCCACCCAATCCCTATGCTGTCACTCCAGCAGCTTCTTGCTCCACAAGCAAAAGGAGAGATGACAGAAAAGAAAAATGAGAAGTAGAGGGAAAAAGAATGATCTGGGGAAAGGCATATACAGAGTGAACAAAAATAATAATGAGGGAGAAGACATATTGCACAACAGCAAGGAAGGAAAACAAGTTCAGAAGACAGAGTGGGATGAAAACCTTAGAGTACACAAGAGCTGAAAAGGAAGAAAAACGCAACAAGGATCTTTCGCTACACAGGGCTCTCCATAGAGATACAAAGGGGAGAAGTTTGTCTCTAATTAGAACTAACTACTTCCATTCACCTCCACAGCACATCCGCTTCCAAGTTTCTATCTCAGTGTTCTCCTTCCCCATCTGTGCTAGGCAGCAACACTCATGTGAAGGTTCAGCCACGTGCAGGCCGCGGGTGCTGCAGGGCCGGGCTACGAGCCGCGGGTGATCGGCCAGCGGGAACGGCCGGGGGCTGGCCCTTCGCAAAGGGGTTCTTCACCTGGTACAGCCAGGAACTGTCACAGTCCATTACACAGACCTCGGATATAACCAAACAGTGTGTTCATTTCTGTTCTGAAGAAACTGCCATGTTCATTTGGACATGCCTATTAAGCCTTAAGAAAAAATAAATTTGAGCAACTGCCAAATTTAAAGCCTTGCGTTTGATAACAATTTTTTTTCCCCCCAAGTCGCATAATGGGCCTAATCCATATTGTGGGCAAGTATTCTGTAAAATTTAATTAAAAGCCCAAAGCTGGTAAACAAAGTGATATTATGACACCAGAAATATAACAGTTTTGTGAGGTTTCAATGTAACTCAAGTCACAGGTGGTTCACAGTCCATGAAACCCTTTGCAGTAACTACCTACTGTACTTTTTTTGTACATGTTACACACTGGGGCTTAGTGCCCCTAAATGTTTCCTGGAGGAGGAGATGAAATAATTATCTTGGTATACTTAGCCTTCACTAAACAAAAAAATATTTCCATTTCCCCCCTTTGGGATTTCATACGCTCTGAAGTTTGATGGTTAAAAGTGCCATACTAAGTACTAAGACAGATCATAAAAAAGGTTCAGCCTTTTCTCCAGGGAAATGTTATGCTGTGATCTCACTGTTTTCCCAGATAAATTTCATTGCATTGTTTCTTTTGCAGCAGTTTTAGACCCATGTGAATGCCATAGCCAATACCAGATGTGCCTCCACGCACTTGCAAGAGAGCTCCGAACAAAGAAAATCCAGGAGAGCTGGAGTTCTGCTTAATGAGAACAGCCCTGGGACAAAGCTTTAATAGTTTAACTAAAATTACATTCAAAACTTAATTAGCAGAAGCTCTGAACTCACAAGCCGTGGCCCATGAGTTCTAATACACTAATTAGCTAAGACACCCTTTAAAGCCAAGTACAGCTAAACCTTCTGGAAGAGCCATCACGTGAGTCCTTGGATCTGAGGCAACATTTGCACTGCACATGGGAAGTTCAGCATTATTTCACTACAGTGCTGCTGCATACACAATTATTGTAGGTCCCAATTACTCTGGGTAACAAATAAACTATAAAATGTTCATAGCATATAGTCCTACACACAAGGAAAGATCAAAGAAAACTTTAAACAACCTTTAAGCTCAAACTTTAAGCAAACTGGTCTAGTGGAAGGTGTCCATGCCTGTGGCAGAGGGGCTGGAACTGGATGGTCATTAAAGACCCTTCACGCCCAAACCATTCTATGGTGGTGATTCTACAACTTACAGTAATGTGAGCCAAAAAACTTTGACAGCTGGACAAGAATTTTCAGAACTTCAGAAAAATTACACCTTAAAGAAGGATAAAAACATTATAAGTAAAGATTAATTTCAAACATGTAAAAATCTGGTGTTTCAGTCATTTTGAAGAAAATGCCACATTTTTAAAAGTAAGTTTTGTGACAGAGTCTGTCTACTTTGGCAAATTATATTTTCTGGGAAATAAAATTCACCATAGGATCCCAAATCAACTCTGGGTTGTCCCACCATCTTTAGTGACATTATTTAAGCAAGATTGCTGATTTCAGTAGAAAATTCAGTTACATCCAGATTTTGGGATATGAAGAAGTACTGCAGGAATTGCAGAACCTCACAAGGAATACATACAGATTTTTTTACTGTAAAATTTTCTCTTTGAAACTAACCCTGAAAAAGGTTCAAATACCTTTTTGTTATGTTGACACGAACATCTGCATTTCAGCTGTTACCATTTCACAACATTTTGTCATAGAAGTTTTCAACATGCCTTATACAGTGGAGAATGGGAAAGAGAAAAGTTAATTTAGAGACATAAGGGCAATTTGTATTTATTAAGGGGACTACCCTACAGTCTTAAAGAAAAAGAACAAAAGGAAATCTTACACTCCCGTGACAGATTTCCAGCCCGTGAAATCCATAGTACTTAATTTATTTACCTTTGAAGGACAAACAGAGATGTTGCCAGGATTTGGATCTCTTGTGCCAGAGCATTTGAGTGGATGAAACCTGATGCTTCTATGAACCAGTCATTAGTTTTCTCTCCCTGAGGCCTTATTTTTCCTGCTAAAAAGGCGTGTTTCTACCTTTCAAGATAACTAACTTAAGCTAAAATCAGATGTAGTTTGGTACCCAGTGGTTAAGAGGAGGAGCCTTTCCAACAGGAAAATTGGGAAATCTTCTCTTTCCCTGCCTCCCAAAGCAATCAAAACCCCTGCAGCATTATTGGGTTATTTTATTTTAATGGATCTTGGTCAGTTTATAAATGTGCTTACATGGCTGACTGTAACCACAGGGGATAACCTTGAGAACCGAGAGGATTACTCCAGCCCTTTGCCTCACTTTTTCTAATGCACATATGACACTCAAGATAGAGATAGAAGGGTTTTAAATATACGGCAAGACAGAGTCACCCCCTGGCTGCTGCTGACCTTGTGTGGCCAACCCCCAGTTAAAGCTGAAGCACCTAGTCTTCACTGTGTTCCTACCTCGAGATAGCACAAAGAACTCAGAGCTCTGAATTTTAAAAAGATACTTCTACTGGAGTGATGTCCACTGCCAACACCCAGATTAGCACCCAGATAATACAAACTAGCAAACTTTGACTAGGGACAAAGTACAATGTGCTGTAGGAACACCACATACACGTCTGAAAACCGGGCCCTGGCACTGAATCTGATCAGAGACCCTTTACTCAACACAAGGAACAACCTCTCACCCACCCCTGTGGGGTGGACACTGGGCATCCATTCTGCTTGCACCAAACACTGCCAAGAGTAGCAGGCAAACATCAAATATCACACATTGCAACTATCCTGTCACATGGTGGCTACTGTTTTACATGTGGAACTGTATCAAACTCACACTGACACAAATCCATAGCTAATAGCTATTAGGGTGCTTACCATCTACATGAAGTGTCCTTCTTTTCAGCTTTATATAATGTACATGAGATCCACAAAACATCAAGGGAAATCTTAACCAGGAGTGCAGAAAAACTTACTCCCAACAGGTTGAAACTAATAACAAAATAAAAAAAGAGAGAGGAGTACATCAAAGTAGAGTATTTAGTTCTGCTTGTATGTGTAAAGCACTAAGTCTTCCCTTGAGGATACACAGTTGTGATGTTTGCTCCTGCACTGTGCTGCCTCTGTTAAACCCATAGAAAGAGTTCAGGCCTCATGATAACTTTGCAACTGCTGATCCAGTAAGCTGCTTAAAAAGACTCTTGATCTCTCAAAGCAAATTTTTTACTTCCAGTTTCAAATTACATTCCTTATTTCAAGTGACTGAAAAGAAGAGTCAAGAGGAAAAAAAAAATTAAAAATGAAGAAAAATTAAAATGAGACACGCAAGCTTTCCATAGAAATCAGCCAGCAAGAATTCAAGAGCACACTGTTCAGATTTCAGTCCAGACTGTTAAAGGTAATAAGTTGGCAGCAAAATGAGGTTAACCTTCCCCCTTTCTCCTGTAAGTAAATGTAGAAAGGAGTCTAGCTGGATCTGCAACATAAAATGAGTTTCCATTGCAACCACAACAGTGACTGCTGCTCTGCAGTTGTAAGGAAATGCTTCGTGTCATGGCCAGGAAGAGAAACCCACGGAGAAAGAAAACTCATGAGGTTCATCATCCTGCCTCCCTTCCAAATCTTCTTTAGTCCCAAAGGAGAGATAATGCAATCTAGAATTGGGTTAGATTTTCCATCAACTCTCAAGACAGACTGTCCCAGCCATGAGGTGCTCTGCAGAGCAGCTGCTGAGCTCTCGGGAGCCCAAGCTAGGGCAGCATCCGAGCACCCCTCTGGCTGTAAATGTATCCTGGCTTCCTTCTGCTTCAGAAAATAATTCACAGAAATTAAGAACTTCACTAGAAAGCTACCTAAGATATTTTTCCTCTTTCCATGTTAAGCTTCCAATGAATTTGCCACAGATGGAGAAAATCTGACCTTGTGCCCTGAATCTCCAGCTTGTAGAACTGTTTGCGCTGTAGAGTGTCATGAACAAGTTAAATGCAAAGTGAATTTATCAGGGGCTTTTATTTCTAGTAAGCATCTGGGAAAGAAAAAACAAACAAAAAACAAACCAACTAACTCTTAGAGGATCATTGAGACACTAGAAATGCGCATCTAAACATGCAGAACAGTCACTATGCTTTATTTCTACTTGTGAAGCAAGACAGGTTGAATTACAGAATCCACGTGTCCTCTCTAATGCAAGTACTCCTGTCCATCCCAGGTGAACAATGAATGAGCTCCTCTATAACAATGATGCCCCCAAAGGCCCTGTAGCAATTTTATTTATGCAATTTAGACTTCACTTTAGTTATTTTCAATGCGACAGTTCAAAGAATACCTGCTCTTATTGCCAGCTATCTCATTCCTGCACATTATTTGACTAACAGCACTGCTTCCTAATAACCACATTTGCTTCGTAATTAATGCAGCTAGAGCTTGCAAAAATTGCACAAGTTGTATGAACAAGGATGAGACATAAAAGCCTCAGGCACATTGAAACAAATCTCTCCTTTTCACACATTGACTCTCAAAGTGTTTGTGTAAACATGAAAAAAAATTGGCTCATTTTCCCTTTATTTAGGCCATAGAGGACCAGGAGGTGGCAACACTTGGATACTATTCTCATGCTGAAATCTCGGGTGTCTGGGAGAAAAAAAATACTGTAAATAAAATATATAGATGATTGAAGTAAATGGGAACTGCACATATGCATCCAAGAACTTTATTTGGCCCATAAAATGGAAAACCAGCATCAGCTAAAACCACAACAGAAATGGATATAATTTGTCAGGTTCAAATGCAAGAATACAAATGGAAATGACAGAGACAGAACATTAAAACCTCAAAGAGGATCTGCAATAGACATCAAAATACTTACAGAAATTACAGAGAAACACACTTGAAAATAAATAATTGAGGACAAGCCTGTTAATATAATTAGTTCCTCCAGTGCAGGAAAGGTAAAATAGAATGTGGAAGTCGGGATGTGGAAAAAAAAGGAGATTTATCACAAGCAGCATGCTTCTGCTTACCAAAAAACCCCAAAAAATTCCAGTTAATGGTAACTTTCTATTGCCACCTCCTTCGTCCCTAAGCAGCACATGCCCTCACCAGGACTAATTTCATACCAAAGCCAGTTGTAATTATGCTGTGTGCAAATCCAGGAGGTTATCATGCCAGGTAGTTTAACTACTGATGTCCCTGTGATTGTGACAGCCAAGTGCTTTTATGCAAAATATGACTTACAAATCACATCACATGTGGAATGAATCAATAATTGAGCAACTCTGCTCTCTCATGAACAGTTTTCAAATTTCTGTGTGAGACAAGCATAAGCAGAGTCCTTGGGCAATCAGATAATACAATACACCACTGAACTTTATGCAGCAAGGCTTGCTCTTGGATTACATTTGTGAAAGCAGTGGTTGGCAGAAACAAACATATCTGTCTTCTTGCCAGAGTTTGATGAGCTCCTGTTGGAGAAAAGGATGCCCCTGCAAAAACCAGGCAGAATTAGGCTTTTCTGGGAAATGAAGGTATAGGGAGTGACCACTTCAGAGTTTGTGTTATCAAGTGCCTTGCCAATACTGAAGTCTCAAGGCAAGTACTATTTCACTTCAGTAGTGTCTAGCAATTACTCTCCTCCATTTGGATCGCAAATATCTCTGGATACAAGATGACAGTGTCTGCCCACCACTCAGCCAGTCTATCAAAGAGCTAAGCCTTTCTATTACATGGCTCTCAACTCTGATGCACACAATACATCGGCCTCCGCTCCTCTTTCAAGAAGACATTCTTACAGGTATCAGGGCTCTCCTTTTTCTTCTTTAAGGGCCTCTGATCTAGAAAGAAAGAAATTTGCTGGGATTTATATTCCCTTTCTGTTTTTCTGAAGCGTTTGGTATTCTGTCTTTATCCTTCATGTCTGACGATTTGAATATCACTGTTCTGACAGACACATCATTTCCCTCCTCACAAGTGTTTCTATTACTCTTTTGACTTCGAATTGATCATCATTCTGATTTAAATGCAACAGTTCAGCTAACAAGTTGTCTAAAAAGATAATCAAGACTCCTTTTCTCCCATTTGCTTGTCAGTTGCTAGCCTATAATACTCAAGGGCTTCTATTCCAAAATCTCTTTGAATTACAGCTCCTCATTCACTTCTGGAAGACTCAAGGTTGGATCAAACTTCTTATATTGCTTCCTGCTACAATCTTAAAAGGATTCTTTTTGTGTCCTGCATTACTTTCTTTCCGTTCTTCGTACACTTATTTGTCATTTGCATTTCAGTAGCACTCGGAGGTCCCAACGAAGCTGTCAAAACAGGTTTGCACATTACAGCACTGGAATAGAGGGGCTCTGCCCCAGGAGTTAGAAATGGAAAGAAACAAATAAAGGATCATTATCTTTGTGGGAAGGATGAACAAGCAAAATACAGAAACAAGACTTGTCCAAGCTTACAAGAAAGTCTCTGAAAGATACAGAAAGAGAGGCCAGATCTCCTAGAGCTGAAAGGCTCCCCCTCTCTCTCCAGTATTCTCGTTCCCAAGGCACTTGTGCCCATCTTGTTTATTCAGTTATGTGAGACCAACATATAAATGGCTGTCATTTGATTGTTGCAGCCTCCAAAATCTGTTTTTCCAACTGCCAAAGATGGAGTTGCAGTAGACCAAAAGCAACCAATTTTGAAGAATAAGTGAAAGGAGTAAACCGGAATGGATGATCCCTGTTTCCATTCAGCAGCACCTCAAGGTACTGAGTGAACGGAAGAGACAGTCCAAGAAATTTGATATTAAATATTAAATGAAGAAAACACATGCTTTGAAGAAGAGAACATCACTTCTAAGCAAAGATGAGACATTATTTTTCACAAAAGTACATTTATTGCTGAATGTCATATATTAGAAAAATATTTTTAAAAAAATAAAATTCTACAAGAACCCCAGCCTGGAGCATATAATGGTTTATGCAACAAATACTTGTGAAATGCCTACTTAAAAAGTTAAACCCCCTGGAGGGCTTGTGAATCTTTTAGTTGTAATGTACCCCTGGAGGATTTTATTTTGTATCCGCCTAGCCTAAAGTTAAAGAGCACTTTTTGAACATGTTTGCTTTACTTGAAGCTAAAATCTGGGTTACTTGGGGGAGGGCAATGGAGAGTCTAATAAATCTTACAATATACTTCTTGGCAAGAAAACTACTTACTGGTGTCATGAAGAAACAACTTTACTGCTCTCTAAAGAAATATTGGTTTCAGAAGTTACTATTGTATTCAAGACACATGGAAGCTACATTAAATCAAGTTGTGAAACATATTTTGTAATATGTGTTTAAAAAAAAAAAGTTAAATCCTGAAACAGATTCTGACATATTAAAAACAGGAGGGAAAAAAAAGGGGGGAAAAAAAAAAAAAGGAAAGTTTCTAAGTCTTACATGAATTTTGAAGGAGGAAGTTTAAAACTTGGGTGTTCCTCTCCATAAGTCACATTCCACAAGGAAACAGCTTGATTTTATGTGATTTTATGTATATAGTTTTACCATTCAAACTTCAGTGGTTTTTTTTTTTTTTTAGGCTTCTATTTTCACCATGAAAAACTGTGTATTTCTAAGCACAGGAAGCAGGAACAGGGAGCCCATTTGCTCTGAGGATACCAGCAAAAATATGTTTTCTTACTTATGTTGGAGAAAGTGCCGCAGCTCTTGGCTCACAACACTCCCAGTTACTTTCTTCCCCAAACACTGCATCCTCAAATGGATCAGATAATTAATCTAGACATAATTAATTAAGGCCACCAGCAGCAGAACAAAATTGCTTTGCCAGTTGCCTATGCATCTGGATGTCCTCCCATATGCTGCCCAGTGGAAAAAATTGAGAGGCCTAATCTTTACAGAAACTCAACTGTAAAAACAATAAAGTGAATTTAGACCCTTCGAAAGAAAGCAGATTGAGTAGTCAATTTATCCTCAGAACAGGCTCAGCTCAGACGAGCAAGGTGCCACATTCAATTCTGTACCTGGGGGACCATGAGTACAAAGGAAACGAGTTGAATTCAAAGTCCCTGAAGTTCTGTGCTTTCTGTTTGAAGGTGCCTAAAGGAACGTGAGGTGAGAGCAGGTACCACAACTGTCCTCCTGTGGCATATTTGGTAGACTGTTAACAAAAAATGCTTTCTTGGAAGTATTTGCAGCCGTGTAACTAGCTTCTAGTTCCCCTTTCTCATGAGATTTATGCTGGGCTAAAGAAGTTAACTCATAAAAATCAAGACAATAATTTAAAAAAGAAATCTACCTATGAGTTAGACCCTGATGCTTGCAGTCGGTATTTCGCAATTCCAAAACGCACTTCCTTTCCGAAGCCTGGATATAGCAGATACAGCCTGAGCCACATCATACAACTCTTGTCTTGTTAATCCTCTGTTGAATGCAGAGTATATTTGTGAAATTATGGTCAGTTAGACCATGTTTGTCAGTTTTTCTTTGTTTTTTTAAGAATGTGATGCTAACGATACAGAGAATTACTCCTCCAGCTGCTAAAATGAACCCACTTCTAGGCCAGAACTGGAACCAACAGCTCCTAAAAGGTGCAGAACAATATTGCAAGTGAGCATCCTTTTCCTCAATGTGACTGGATTCAAAATTCTATATAGAATATATTCAATGTATACTTTTCACACAGCAAAGATTCCTTAAGGTGGAAGCTTGTTTCCCAGTTTAGCTTTATCTTTTGCTTCTTCCCTCACCATTCCCATGGCACTGAGGGCAACAAAAAGAAGAGGCTTAAAAGGAAAAAAAACAAACCAAAAAAACAAACCCTCAACACCTCAATTTCTGCCTTTCAAAACATCACAGTTCTGATGCATCTGAGAACTAAACTCCATCACTGGCTAATGATAATTGAAATTAAGCAAGCAGCGTATTTTCAAAGCTTCAAATTCCAAAGTAAACTTCATTGAGAACCTCACAATAATTGTCTCAACTCCGCAAATTAGAATGAATATTTAATGTTACACTGCTACCACCACAAAAGGCCTACTTCTTTTGATAAAGACACTGATTTATCTCAGAGTGTCCTGGGAGGTTGAGGCTGAAATATTGCAAGAGAAGCTGGCTTGGATCTAGGTTTCAAAAATGACAAAAAAATTATCAACCCTCAGTTCTTAACTGCCTTACATTAGTCTTCAAAGTTAAAAGGGGGATTAAAAACATCACTAAGCAAAGCAAGAAAATACCGACATGCTGGATTTCCAGCACAGTCCAATTTTATCTCCTAATTATTTAAAATGGAAGCTGCCAAGTGCACCAACCATTATGACAACAAAAATCTGATCCAACTTTGCAACAACAACAAAAAAATGTTTATCGGAGAGGTCTAAACCACAGACTCATTTTGTAAACTTGGAAGCAATTCCAGAGCTAGTGCCATACATCTCAAAGGAAAAGATAAACCTTCACTCACATTTTTATATAACAACAAATGGATCAGCAGTCTCCATGCAAAAAAATTTAAATCCTTCACAGTTCAAGCCACAAGACTTCAACAACAACTCCTTCTTATCAGGGATATTTCCACTAACATAAGTGCAAGTAAAACTCTTGGCAGAAGTGTCCCGAGTCGTGCGTGTCAAGAGCAGGGAGCGAGGAACAAAGCTGGCTCTCAAGGGCTCTGAACACTCACTTGCTCCTTACAAGAAAGGAAACGTTTTGCCTGCTCCAGGAAGGGTCTTGCAGGACAAGAGTTTTGTCTCTTTCCAAGTCATCTCTGGTTTCCAAAAATTTTGCACAGAAACTGAAGCCAAATGGCACCTGAGAACTACAGACTGAACAGTGAACTGAAGACTTAAACAGCTCGTGTGAGAAAGCGTCGCAGGCAAACACATTTGAAGCAGAAGGAAAATTTCATGTTCTTACCCTCCCCTCACATTTTTTCAAATGCTTCTGGAGGATGAGCTGGCTCAGCAGATCAGAAAGGAAAATGGTGTCTTTCAATAACAGGCTGCTATTCCAAATTCAGCCCAGTCTAATGGTGGCTGAAAGCTATTATCCAACAGGTGGCCAATGCTGAATGAAATAGGGATTTCACTTCCAGTTTCTGTTAAGTAAGTGCCTGCAACACACAACTGGCAGTTTGAGCAGACAGGCCAAGCCCTGGCTCTCCAAGCTGTGACCGAGGTGTGCTGGCAGGGCAGGATAGTGGCTTACACCTGTTTTGCAGCAAAGGACTTCATTTAACCAGCACTGTTAAATAGGAACCAGGAGTGAGCTTGTGTTTTTAAAAGGAAGATGAAGAGGAGAATTTTACATACAAGACTTTTGCCTGATTAATTCCAGCAACAGGAGATATATCTAGTGTGTTCATACTATATAAATTATTATTGCATCAAATTAAACTCGAAACAACTCTTAAATGTTGTTTGAAGCTAGAAGCTGTAGGACCTTGCCATCTGATACAGCTCTGCTATCATGGTTTATGGAGCAAATGACTAAGCTATGAAATTTTACTGGATGAACCTCAGCAAAGTGCTCCAGGCTAGTTTCTCAACATTAGGACATCTGAGAGTATGGCTACATGGCAGGCATTCCACAGTAATAGCTCGTGTCAACACTTCCACTGGGGTAAATAAAGGCATAAGCTGCCTCAAATTACCTTGTATTTTTACTGGGGGGTATAGGGGAATGCAGACACAACTCCACGGAGCAGCCAGTTATTGGTGTGCCCACCGCCTCACTTCTGCAGGGACCATCTGCCCCAAAACTGCAACCAAACTCCCGTATCAGCCTTCAAGGCACTTGATCCTGAGATCTCCACCCTAACCAGGCACAGTCTGCTACATGGATAAGATGGGATGAGGGGGATTTACCTCTCCCAGCACTGCCATTCCATTCTCTGCCTGGTTGCCAAAACATCCTCAGTGCAGACAACCTATTTTAAGCTTCCTCTGGCACTGGCTGTCCCTATATGCTTCACGGGAATGGCAGACCATCATCCAAAAGAACAGCCCCTAGAAGAAACCAAGTAATTAGCAACACGTTTTGGTACAGAAAGGTGCAGAGAACATGGCTTTCCCTTTCACAGCACACGAAGGAAAAACCTTGGAAAAGCACGGAACTAGATAGTGTTTTCTCAGCAATATTTAGTCTAACTCAGCCTCCACCTACATTCACTTTTGCACTGAAAGAAATACACTGTGTAAACTTTTAAACATTTTCTTTCCTTTATATCCTATCCAATGTCTTCTCTCAAGAGCATTCAAAAAAGCTGGAAAAGGGCAGCATCTCCTCAGGTGACTCTACAGTAGGAAGTATCTTCTATGCCACAAGAGTGAAAATCACTGTTTCCAAAGCTGTGTTTTCACTTGTATGTTATTGGTGACAATGTTATTGATGACACAGTAACAAAGAGAATAAACCCCACACTGTCAAGACTGTGACTGCATATATATGCATACATTCAGCTAAAAGATCACAAACTTTTAAGAAGTATTTCAATAATGAGTGTTACAAAATTGTATTTTTCCTCCTAAATGCATGGGTAAAGGACCTTTTGCTAGTCTCTGAATTTGCCTTTCACAGCTACATCATCAAGCAATGTCTTACCCAATAAAAATATTTCTGCAGAATTTAATAACTACATCTATAGCACCTTGTCTGAGATTCAAAAGCCTTGGAAATTAAAATATGGCAAGAGCAGAATTTATGACAACTCTGTGAAGTAACGTCTATGCATACACTCCCTCTTAATGTCATGATTAATTTACTGTTAGGACTATATTGTAACAAACTTATTTTAAGTTACTGGTTCTCCCCGGAAACAATGCCCACCCACAAAAGCTGTTGATCCCTGTGCCTGCTGGGCTGTTTTCTGCCTACTGAATGATGGCAACCAGAATAAAAGTCAGCAATTCTCAGATGTGTTAAAAGCTTCAAGCTCTTTGCAGCACTCCCCATAAGCCATAAACAAATGTGATACTGCAAAACGGCTTGTCATCACCCTCTTCCTGCCCTTCCCAACACATACATTCCTCATGAAGGGATCTCTTCTCTCCAATAGCACCTTTGAGATATTGAAAACTTACTGCTCTACTATAGGAAATAGCAGGCAAAGATGTCTGCTCTTACACAAACAATTCTATTTATGAATTGAAAACAACTTTCAGGGTTGGCATTTTCAATATATTTATTACTTCAAGGATCATTAATCTTTATAAAGGACAGAGCTCTGAGTTATAACCAATTGCTGTCAGCATAAAGTGCTAAAGCCATGCCTAAAGTAACAACACTTCTATGTCAAATGGTATCATGTACTAGATACTCGTTGAAAGTGAGAAAAATCCCATACATCTCAACTTAGCTGGCATAGACACACACAATTATTCTATATTTTCAGCAGAAGAAAGAGAAACGGACAGAGTTCAATGAACTCAACTTTGAAGACCCTTTTCCATTACATATTTAAGAAAGTTAAGAGATGTAAACTGTGCAGCTTTAACAGTTCTGAGTAGTACTAAAACCTGCACCATTTTCCAATAATTATTCCACACTCAAAGAGACCACTACTGCCATGTCTTTACACCCAATTTTTCCCAGGTCCCACTGTTATTCCTCATCATTCTCTTTCACAGATCTGAGTAACCTTTTTTTAGGCATCAAACAATATAGACCAAATTCTCATTCAGTCTTTACTCCAGTATTTACCGGCATGTTTACATATGGAAAAAGATTGCAATAGGTATTCCAGAATAAGCTGCTGTGCAAGTACTCTGTATCACAATATAAGTCTGCAGAAGTAAGCACCTAAATTACAGAAAAATAAAAGCACTTTTTATTCTTTCACTTTGTGTCTATAACATAGGGTCTTACCAGCTTCCCTACGTAAAGAAGCAGTAAATAATTTTCTTATTTCAACAACCCTTAGGTCAATGTCTTCTGTGAATTTCTTCAAGCTTGCCCATTATCTTTCAGGTTTTGGTTTTCTTTTTTTCTGGGAACAAAAGGATATTATAATGGTGGCAGACAATCATATATTGCACACTGCCTGTGCACACTATGAGACTTGGACTGGCCTCAGCACCCACGCTGAAATGCACCTAAGTTCCCCCTGCACACTTGTACCCACAGATCTATTAGGGGCAAGATGAGCATTTGCAAATTCAACGAGGAACGAGGGACAGGGCAGAGTAGCAATACTTTATATCCATGCTAGTTTCTCAAGAAGTGATGTCCCCTGCAACACTCCAAAAGGAACTGCAAGTAACAACTCAGCCAGGGTTGTAGCCTGCACTCACTGAAATTTCCTACTGATTTTCAGTAATTCCCTAACGGGGGGTGCAAAAAGCCAGCAAAAGGAAAACGATTTCTCTAAAGGTCACATTCAAATGCTTCTGAAGAAGTGATTACTTTCAATTCTGACCTCTTTGGTATCAATTGGAACTTGGCCTGAGAAAATGGTTTCGGGACTCTGCCCACTGGTTTGTTTGTACAGTGGCACAGGAAATATGTAAATAGATTAAATTTGCAACAAAGTGCCAAGCATTTGAGATCGCTGGTTCTGTAATATTCTCTGCTACACGATTGTAACAGCCAGAGCCTGACTCCACGGAAGTCAGCACTAAAACCCCTCTGAAAGCAGACACCCCCAGTGTCCGATGGACTCACCCAGCACCATCACACGTGTTCACACATTATCGGCCTCTGCTCAGAGCGAGGCCAGTCTGAAATTACACTAAATGCCACACACCAGGCTACAGATACAATGGGTGACAGCCCAGGGGAGAGCATGTTCCATGCCCAGCTAATTTGTCCTGCTCAGTTTTGGGTAAGTGATTCTCATTATGCCATTCATAAATCACATCTTCTGATGAGAATTCTATTTTAGAGCCCTAACCTCCCACTCTACAAACACACTGTTGAGTCAGACCCAGCTTAACAGATCTGAGCAGACAGGTTTTACCCAACTTGAGAATTTCTCTTAAGGTTCTGCTTACTGCAGGACATAATTCTTAGTGTTCTTCCTCCCTGTTTAACGTTATCCAAAACCAAGGATATTCATTGTTTAGTTTAATCCTTTCCCATCTAACAATTAATTTCAATTACTTGAATAATCAAATGTATCAGGCTATCAAACTGAAACAAAGAAAAGTTTTCCTAAAAAGATAGCATGATAGGACATTTACTTTCTTCTCTGTAAGAACGTACAAGTTTTCACTTCAAGAGAATATATGAGAGAAGCATTATTTTTAAAAGGCAATTATTGCTACATTTTCAGCTCTACTAGACCTAGTCAAGTTGTCCTTCCTTGCCTCAATATTCAGAATTTGCCTAGTAAAAGAAAGCATCTGATCCCAGCAGAAAGAAGTATTTTCTGAAACAAAGACATGCTGAAAAAGTGAGACTTGCATTACTAGCAGAGAACATCTCTCAAGCCACATGGGTGAATTTTAACATTTATATCCCTGCTAACTAGGCACAGGCTCAAACCAAAACCACAAATATGGATAAAGTCTGAACCCAGATCTGAATTTTATAGCTCACACCCCAACTCCTCTCTTAACAATGGCTGGAAAATGCTTTTCAAAACCCCTACAATATTTGTTCCATACACAGGAAATGAGTTTAATAGTACATCTTTGGGGATTAGCTTTGTTTAGCTGTCCAAGCCTTTGATTCAAACTGTAGATAGTATTTCTTTAGTTGCTACACAGAAACAGATCTGTTTCCTGATGGGATGCCTTCCTTGCTCACATGGTCATTCACCTTAATCCCCATTAACTTTATAGGATGCTACAGTGCACATACCACTGGCTGCAAATGAAGGTCTTTATACAAGTTTCTTGGCCTTCCTCTATTCACAGCATGAAAACGGTGAAGATAAATATACTGCTGAAGCATGGGAATTGGGAAGTTGGATAAAAAGTATTACATTCTTACAGAGGAGTTCTTCATTTCTAGACAACAAAAAGCAGTTCCTGAGGATGAATTTACTGCTTTTCTGCTTCAGCATAGTGGGCTGTATTGTGACCTTATAATCCACTGCGAGCAAGGCAGCAGCTGAGAGCTGCACTGCCCTGGAGCTGTCTGAGAGGTGACTGATTCACTGAATCACGGTTTCCTTTCCAATTTCCACTCTGCCTCCAGGAAGGCACCAAACACTTCCTCTGCACTGTCCTCTTCCCGAAATGATTCTGTTCATGAGCTGGGCTATGCTCCACTGGCTTTCCACTCACAACCAGGCAAGTAAGGAAGTAGGAGATTTGAGGAGAAATTCTTTAAGCTCCAGAAATATGTATCTGCTACACATGTTTTTTGTTAGCCATCCGTACAGTGGCTATGGTATACAGCAAGGTATGGTTACTGAGCAGAAACGGTGTGTACTTGCCTCAAACGTTAGTTTGTGTGCTAGACAACACAGGATTGAAAAGGATTCTTGGTGTTATACACCCAATTCACACCCTGGTAACTAGACCACCACGTGGCTTTGTTTCTCCCCCAAGATTCAGTTTCTGCAGAATGTAGCATTTAAATCAAGCTGAGGGAAAGGCAATAGCTGTTAAAATAGAAGCATCTAACACATACAGCGTTGAGGCCTGAGGAACTGGGAGGGAAAGAAAGAAGCACAGGGCAACTACTGAGAAAGTGTGATCTGTGGGCAATAGGTGGCAAAGAAAGCTTTCAGTGCCCAAAGGGAGAGGGGGAAAAAAACCCAGAAACAACAACAAATGCCCGTATCCAACACACTAAAGTACCCTGATTCCAGCCAGACTGACCAAATTCTGCAAAACCACAGAGCTGCTAGATTAAAACCATCCTTACGATTCAATATTCAGAGAAATCATCCTTAAATACATAATAATAGGGTTTGAGATGCCATAAAATCCTCTTTAGACAGGCAAGAATATTTCTGAGCTCTCTTCATATTTACAAGGAATGGGGAGCAGGGAAGCTACAGACTGGGATGAGCCTGGCTGCAACACACCGCTCTGGGGGTGGGCTCACTGCCGCCAGGCTGACAGGACAATAAGTGCCTCTTCAGCACCATATATTTAGCCGTGCTCTCTATTGTTTAAAAGAACAAATGACATTCGCAGCAGAGAATTTAGCAGCACCAACTGAAAAGCTTGGGAGTACCATCACTAACCATCAGTCACCAGCTCTAAACATGACCGTGGGTGATGCATCACAGCCAGCACCAAAGAAGGAGGGAAGAGGTGTTAATTAACCTGTAAACCTGCTCCACTTTGTGCTCCAGACAGCACAAAGGCCCACCGGAATAGGAGGCATAGTGCACCCTCATTATAAGGCTCTCCATTACAAAGCCGGCGCAAAGAAAAGCGTACTGCTTTGACTCACCACCCCACTTCAGTTCTTTGTAAACATTTTGACATGCATTTCACTCATGTACAAACTCAGCCGCTCCAGAGAATACCCTTCAAGAGACGGTAATTTCATTATTCAAGGAAACACCAGAAAAAAACTCATGTCCTTGCAAAGCTTCCAGTAACACTGGTGCATCAGAGCTGGTCTTCAGTCGAACTTTGGACAAACCTTTTCCTTCCCCCTTTCGTTAAGTCTGTGTAGTCCATTTCATTTAGGAACAGTGCTGAAAGTCTGGCATTCTCCTCATGCTGTATTGTAGACCTATCACGATTTACACATGTGCCAGCCATACCCTCTGTCCCTACATTCCTATTAATCTTGCCCTGACTTTATAAGCATCACCAAGAGCAAGGTACAGCAAAAAGGAGGAAGTCCACATCACGTGAATGCACATATCCTTGGACAGGCCTCCACGAGTGGACATTCAGCTCATAGACGAAAGACACGTCCCTCTCACCACCTTCTACAACCTTGTCCAAAGTCTCGTTCAGATGAGTGAGATGTAAAACGTCTTTTCTCTCCATATGTCAGAAGTGCTTTGATTAATACAAACTTTTTAGACTTAGACTTCTTGAGCCACTGGATTGTAGCAAGAGCTGGACAGTTCAGAAAGGCCCCTTTCTGAAACATTTTAGGAAGATTACTGTAGATCAAAAGAAACAATGTAAGAGTTTGGGCTATTTTGCAAGGGGAGATTATATAAACGTCAAGGAGAATTCAAACATTCTTTTTCATTCTTACTTTGCTCAGGAAAGTAGGTGATAAATACCTGGCTTGTTCATAAAAACATAGCAATGAATTAAGAGTACAACTGGCACTGAGGTTCTTCACAAAATATAAATATTTCTCTGGTGGGGAAGTGGGGAAAAGCAGATAAAACCAGTAGGTTCTAAGAGAAGACAAATGAGACTAAAAGAGTGGCAAGTGTTTAGCTATTTTGTGTCTCTGTGAAGATATGAGCAATTTTAGAAAAGACATACACGTGATGCTAGGATCGGGACTGGAATGCATGGCTCCTGGATCTCACTCTTAAACCGTAAATTCAGAGTTTCAGAGACCAGGTAGCACACAGCAGTGGCTACCCATCCCTGGCCACCCACATCACAAACACCTCCCAGCTTCACATCCCAGCCGCCAGGCCAGTCTGCTAATCTCAGATGACTTCAAAGCCTACCTACCTTGTGATCCAGAGAGCTTAAGAAAGCTGTGTTTAACCTATTACCCCATCTCCTTAAGTACAACAGGGCTGACATCCTACCCATGAAAATCCCAACCACTAAGCAGAGACCCGAGGGGCAACACCAGGCAGCCCAGTTAGGAAACGCACATCCTGTTATCAGAGCCTGTGTCTGAACCACGGAGAGCTTTAACCTCGTAGGGCTCTCCCTGCCACACACACCTGAATATAAAGTACGGTCCAGCACCAGGTGCAAATGGGTAAATCTAAGAAGCGCTGCACTAGAACACGCAGTTCCCAACAGACTGAGCTCTAGAATTTCAGTCACGAGATGAAAATACAAACAAAAATTATTTTATGATGGAAGCAAAAAGGATTAAGGGCACAGCCCAGATATCCTATCTGTACCGGCTCTACTCCTGATGTGCCCATTCTCACCTCTTCCCCTTAACAACCAAGTCAATGATTTTGTTGTATTGTATGCATGCAAATTGGACTAATTTCTTTGACTGTGTCCCCAATACCCTAATTTTGCCTTTTCCATCTTTTACCAAGCCTGTCTACATAAGTGGAAGATGCACTCCCTCCTCTGCCCACTTGCTTTTTTCAGGCCTCCCTTCAGAGGAAAGGTCAAGCCTTTCCTCACACCAGCCCTCTCTCGTCTTCTTTCTTAAGAGAACATTTCCACCCAGTCTGAGGGGACTGCATTTTGCTCATTCCTGTTTGATGCATTTCTTGTGAGACAGGATCAAATGAGATTGAAGGCCCAGAAAACCCCATGCTGTGTACCTTGCATAAAATGTACTTTCTCTTACACTAGAAAAAGGCTTACATGACATATATTTTTTATAAATATATATCTATGAGATTTTGAAAGTAGGCAAAAAACATTATAATATCATAAGGTGGCAGGGAATACAAAAGAAGAAAAAAAACCACAGTGAATAGAATCCTATTTTATAAAAAAGAAAACTATGCTTAACACAAACTCCTTCATGAATTCTCTTTATACTTCCAGTGACACAAATTCACCATTCTGCTGACACTGTTGCTGACGCTACTGAAAAAGTCACCCAAGATGGCTCATTTTAAAATAAAATTTTACAAGGAGACAAAATGGGGATTTGTAATGGAACATTTCCTTCTACTTAATCACGGCATCATTACTGTGATGGTATAAAATCCATTTGGTCTCTTAATTGATTTAATGATAAACATATAATATTTTGGGGGAACTCCCACAAAGACAGCCAGCTAAAGGAGAAAAATCTTACATTACAGATGCCCAAAACAATCCTCCTCTAATTTACTTAATGCCAACACACAAGAGATCCCTGCAGTAATTCCGTGTTTCTAGTACTGCTATCAATTTTAATACTACCCCCAGATTCCAGATTCCACTCATTTCAAGTCACTGAGAAATTCTTAAGTATTTACAATCATCAGTCAAACAAGGAACCATTTCAGCTCTGACCTTAGAATCATGAGGTATAAACTTTCAACTTCCATAGGAAAGATATTTTTAAAACGAAGAGTGCATTTCCCAGAATAATGATGCTCTAATACTAAGCAGCAGCTCAGTTATTTTGTGTTAAGAAACCAAAGCCCTTCTTACACAATTTCAAAGCAGCAGCTGTGACTTTGAAACTAGGAACTCATTCTGGCCACCTGCTTTAAAACCAGCCAAAATAAACGTGGTGGGATGGTTCCTGTTGATAACCATGGGATGGCAGGGTAGTACAGGTTATTTGCTGCTAGGGCTTAGGTCCTAGACATCACTAACTTCTCCGGGATCTCATCGGGATGAGGACCTTGGGATCGGGATGCATTTGAAAGCTGGATTAATTACTAAGTGCTAGTTTGCAATACTGTTACTCATAAGGAGCAAAACTTCATTGCACAGCTGAGATGTATTGTTCACGGCATGCCATTCACAGTGTGATGTTTTACTCCCACAGCAGATGATACTTCTTAATCCCTTGCCAAACAGAAAGTATTATGGTCTGGCTTATAAGGTATTGGGTTCTTTGAAGAAAGGGTTTGTTTCGCTGTTGTGTTTTTTGGGTTTTTTTTCTTTTTTTTTAATAAACTCAAAACCATCCATAATAGCAACACTGGTAAACTAAGAACTATTACTTTACAACCTCAAACTAGCCTACTTCTTCTAGCCTTACTAAACGCAAAAAGCAATGCAAAAACCAGTATCCGCCAGTGCAGCTTAGTGGACACTAACTAGACCTTCCGGGATCCACAACCACAGCTGCTGTAGCAGAGTGCACCTCAGAAGCTGTTTCAGGGCCTAATCCTGCTCTCAGCAGACTTAACAGAGAGTTACTGAACTTCAAAAGTAAAAGGATTTGGCCTACAAAATCTCAGCCATTTCTAATTCTCACTGTTAAAAAGCAAATGCAGTCCCCCTCAAAAAACTACATTACAAAGTACTACAGAAGAAAAAGAAACCTTAAATATTTAAAAACATACAAACATGTTCCTAAAAGTTTAATTTAATATAACCTTGTTAAAGAAGGAGAGGAGAAAAGAAAAGAAAAAAATCAGGTCACTCACAAGTGGCCTAAGTTCTTCCTGCTTTCTACTGCTCTTTGCCTTGCTTTCCCCCCTTGCACTCTCCTTGTGCAGAGGCACATTTCAGACAAAGTACCCACTGTAACACTCTCAGTGCCGAGGTGGGAACACACTCTTCTCCTTATGGCCAGCAAAGGACGCATACTTTGATCTTCAAGGAAAAGATTCTGGATGGTGCAACTCAAAGGCTGCTACAAGTTTATTTCTTTTTTTTTTTTTCTTTTCCTATAAATTATCCATCCTTTTGATATCTATTCTTGCTCTTAAAAAAAAATACACACATCAAGTTAAGATGAAAACTGCCCACACGACAAGTCTGTGTTTACAAGCTTAAGAGCAAGTTTCACTTGAACACAGGTCAATGCCTCTTTAAGAAAACATCACATACCAAAAAAATCACACATGGTTAGAACACATCATGAGCAGAGAGGAATTGTGGACTCAGCCTGTGAGGCACCGAGCCAGCCTGAGAAGCCCTTTGAAGTTAGAAAAACATCCTCTGGTCAGAGCACATTTGTGAAACCGTGGGACAGGCGCTTTAAACAACATTCACTCCGAGATCACCTGCGGTGTGCCAGTGGATTGGCGCCTGGGTAACTTCAACAACGTAACCCTTTACATTCCACAGAGATCACTCGCTCCAAAACTTCTCCTATCAACAGCACAGTCACAAAACTGTGTGGCGAAGCATGTACCCTTTCCCTCTCTGTACAACACAGGCAGGCAGTCCCAGCAGACACCCAAAGTTTGGGGAAGCCAAGCAGACCTTGGCCAGCAGAAGAAAGGCCATTCTGCCTGGCCACGGCAGTGCTGACACAGAGGGAAGGCATCACCCTGCAAGAAGGGCCACTGCAAACCAGCGCTGCACGAGGCTTACAACAGTCTGGAACGCAGCCAGGCAGGACACAGAGTACTGCTCATCACTTTGTCAGGGAGATTCTTAGCTGTAGATGGCTAAGTCCAGGTAACACATGGGGTTTTTCCATTCCCATTTACACACAGGTAAGACTGAACATCAGAAGGCTTTTCTAGCAAAGTTAGCTCCCTCCACCCAGCTCTGCCATCAGCTATTGGCACCCAGCCCGCTAGCATCAGTGAGCTGTGCCAGCCCAATTTAAAGCACATCCACCCCCTGATCTGGCAGCTCTCTCAGGCTGGAGTGTCTCTCAGAAAAGTCTCTAACTGAAGGCAGCAGTCACTACCCAATCCTCATACTACTGGGTATTGGAATTGATGTGCAATAGCAGATGATCTTGACTAGGGCCATGTCAGTTCAGAGTGTGGAAGGAATGAACCCCACCCTGCTTTGGATAGGGTTCCTGCTGGTATCAGGAGACACTCAGACTCTACACTAGGCCAGGACTCTTCCCTTTCTTAAAACATACCCCTAAAGGCACATCATTAGCATTTTTCTCATCTAACCATTCTGCTCTTCTGTGTTTGACAAGCTCTCCTACTGTCCCCAGTGGTGGTGGGTGGTGAAATTCCCCTAATTTTTGAGGAGACAGGACTGCCAGTGCTGCCATCAGAAACACATAAGGAGGGTCAGATTACTCTTGCAGAGCTAATAAGGCACCTCACAGCCTTTTTACTTCTCCCACAGGACGTTACCCATTGTCTGTTATTCAATTACTGAAAAATCGAGGGGGCTTCCCACTGCAATGCCTTTGGTTTGTGTCTTTCCAAAATGGGTAAAATCAGGGTGGCCATAGATTAAGGATAGTGTTTTAGCAGAGGTTTGTTCTGTACTTAAACAGCACATGTATGTTTAATGAATAAGCACAAGCAACACCTGCATGCTGCAGTCTAGCTAGCCCCCTCCTGGATAGCAGCAAATGTCCAAGGACACACAGCTACTTCAACGTGCCTTACTTTTGAATTTCATCGCACAGTTCTCACAAAAACATTTCTTTTTTTTTTCCCCCTAAATGGCATTTTTAAAAAGGAAATCAAACACCATATCTGGAAAAGGATGCCATGGTAAGGTTGATGACCAAATTCCAGTGAAGTCTATACAGCATCAATGAATACAATACTTCCTTTCCAAATGCTGTTACACATCACCATGTTGTAGTCCAAGAGCAACTGTCTTTCAAAGTAAAGCCCTGTACAAGAGCACACAGGAAGAGATCTCATTTGCTTCTTTATGCCGTGCATTAGTCCAGAGTAAAAGATTTTGTGTGCTTCCTATTAGTCATAAATAAATGATTGAAAACAGCCTTAGAGTAGAAGAAAAGATTATAAAAAAGGATGAGACTGGTGCAATACTTTAACAAACCAACCTAATTAGATAAAAAAACACCTTCATACAATAAAAATGTGGCATTTTAATGGGCATTAAGCAGTGCTGTGGGAATAGCCTCTTTCAAAACATGCTTTTTAAACCTATCTGGAAAACTACATTGCTAATTACAAATGGGAATTTAAGTGGCAGTACAGCTGGGAAAAACTTTTGTGAACCTGTCATAAAATGATCAGATGAACTGCATCTGCAGGGGAAAATACACTGCCATTACACCAGCCATGCAGCTGCCAGATTAAAACAATATTAGTCTCTTGAACCTTCCCCCATCTTCCACTGATACAGCAGAGCACCCAATACAAAACCAATAAAAGACATGAGACGTTTCCCCTCTATTACAGCAGGACTTTTGCATCAAAGCATAACAGAAATAATGCACAATTTTAAAAAATTATAAAAACAGTCTTACCTAACTGCACTGAGTTAGTTAAAAATACACGTCTAAATGTAATTTATTTATGGTATTCGAAATAACTCCTTTTACATGCATACCCACATCAGGAACAAGACCTTGTGCATAAGCTTTGCATAAATAAAAGTGGCTTTAACTGAGATAACCTATGAAGTTTATCCTCAAAATAAAATTAAATATTCGGGATGGCTAAATGAGGCACAGTTTTTCCATGGGAAAAAATATCAAAGTATTATTTATTTTCCTGTAGGAACTTGTTTTGAAAAGCCTTTCCTCCCCACCTGGGCTTCTGCTAAAAGCCACAATCTACATTTAAACAGTGTGTATGCTTTAGAAAATTATCAACCATCTTTTTTTACAGCAGGAGCTTATGAAATTATTTGATCCACTTTTCATATAGAAAGTCTATGGCTGACCATAAATAGGCAGGCTCCCAGTATAAACTTACCGGGATTACATCAAAGACCTTCCTCTAGGATCAGACGATGGATTTCTTCAATACTTTTTAGATTTTCTTCCAGGATATTTTGGGTTATTGCCTTAGACTTTTGCTCAGCTGGAATGACAGATATTCTGTTTGCTAGACTGTGATGTTCTCTCTTTACAGGGGAATGAGTGTCCGTAGTGTATACACACGTACACTACATGAACAGAGAGAGACTTGGAAAGTTCACAGGCAAAATTATTATTTATTGTTTCAAAAAGAGTAGTTTATTACAGAAACACTGATACAGGCCTAACCGCAGCATCTTACGCAATACAGAGACTGCTTGTTATTCTGTGAGCTCAGGACTGGGACACTATGCTCAGAGAAAACTCCCACTCCCCCAAACAGGCATTTGTTCTTTCTAGGCACTTAACGCACAAGGCTTAGCCTTACAGCTACTACCCTCTTTACCTAACTCTCCTGAAACTAACTGTCCTGGAACTATAAAAGATTTTTAAGATAGGACAAGAAGTAGCTTAGTCCTTACCTACCACTATCAAATCTTTGGGGAATCAGACAGCAAACTATCTCCAAGGGCAATGTGACACGCTACCCACCGTTCTCCTTCCTCCCCCAAGACAAATCTGTCACCTCCGTACCACTCATCATTCGCATCAGAGTATGGATCAAAAGATCCGAGGCTGCTCCCAAATCCCATTTCTCCTGCAAGACGGTACTTTGTTCTGTCACTTCCCTACTGAGTCTATCCCCTTATTTTATGCCTCACAGCATGTGTGGCTGCACCCCAAGATCAAACACCCATGCATGATTTTCTTTCACAGATCTTGAATCACAATGTTATACTTTAATAGGAACCTCAATATACTTAATCCCTTTAAAGCTGCCACAGTAATGCCCCCAAATGCATTAAATTCCACCCTAATCACAAAATACAAAGTATTTCTCTGGATGGACAGTGCACAGACTGTTCTGACCACATGCCAATCCACCTCTGAGCTAAAGCAACACACACTGCCTGCACTTGTTAGTCAGAAGTCCAAGGATACGTGGCTGAAAATTCCAGGCACCTTAAAAGTTCTCTGCTGCAAATTTTCCTCAAAACATAACTGATCTCCCACATTTAAGGGAGGATCTCACATTCTCAAGGAATTCTCATTGCAAATGATACAAGGGATGAGAGCCACTGAGCTTGCATTTAAATCCAAACCCATCAAAACTGAAAGCAAAACTGGTAGATTTCTTTTTTCAAGGTGTAATCAAGACACCCACCTCCCAACACAGTCAACTCAATGAGTTTCAGAGTCCACTGAATTCTCAGGTTGAGAGGGGCTACTGGACAAAATTACCAAACTATCGGAGCTTTGACAAAAAGCAGAAAACCTGCTTGCCTGATAAGCCTTGTTCACAAGTATTAAATTTTATTAACAACAGCTCTAAGTTTAAGGAACAACTACTTCTGATGCAGGTTTGGCAGGGACCTTGGTTTGAACCAAGGAACCACAGGGTCTTCTCTTCTCCCTGCTGTGGGGTTGGTGTCTGGTGGGACCCTTTAGGTGTACTTTCACAGGGCTCTTCTTGGTCATTGAGGAGCTTCTCGGACCCTGATGGCATTTCACTCTCCTGTGGCCTCTGTCTGGTCATCTGAGGAGCAAAATGATTTATACCACCAGGAGTTATACAGACCAATACAGTAGGATCATTTATTGCCCTATAATATGCAATAGGCCAAACCACAGAATTGCAGAGTGGTTCAGGTTGGAAGGGACCACAGCGGGCCATCTGGTCCAACCTCCCTGCTCCAGCAGGGCCATCCCAGAGCACAGGGCACAGGATTGTGTCCACAATTTTGTTTCACAGGTTCTTGAATCTCTCCAGTGGAGGGAGACTCCACAGCCTCTCTGGACAATCTGTTCCAGTGCACAGGAAAGTCACTGCAAAGGAAAGAAGTTCTTCCTCATGTTCAGGTGGAAATTTCTGTGCATCAGGTTCTTCCCATTGCCTCTTCTCCTGTGATTTGGCACCACCAAGCAGAGCCTGGCTCCAGCCTCTTGACACCCTCCCCTCAGATACCAATAGACATTGGTGAGGTCCCCTCTCAGCCACCTTTTCTCAAGTGCTACAGGACCTCCCCAAAGTCCTGCAGCACTCCCTTCCTTAAACAATTAGATTCTGTATGAGTGAACCAGAAGTATTCCTGACATATGATGGGCATCTATCATCTCATGTGAGACACAAACTCATAGAGATTAGGGAATCCAGTTGAACACTCGCTTACAGACAGAAGCCTGTTGGAAAGCCAAGTCCCATGGCAAGCCAACGGATCAGTCCTTATTAAACAGTGGACATGAGGTTACATGGCAGCAGTCTATTTGGAATACACAAACTATACAGGACTTCCCAACTCAAAAAAGGATGTCTCACGTGTTCAGAAGTGCCCTGGCAACTCTTCAAATTAGAAGAAAAAAATACATGCCATATTGCTCTGATTACAGTAAATCCAGAAGCCTACAGAAAGTGAATGCCCTGTACAAATGTTGCCCTTGCAGAGACCAGGAGAGCAGTGGCTGATGGTACACAAATCATTTCCTCTCTCTTAGCTTACACTAAAAGCCAGCACAGCCCTTTCACCACAGCTAACACCACTGGCCTTCCACCACTGCAAGAGAAATGTCATGAGATATTGCAATACAAACATGTTTTGCTGGCTCAGAAATCAGACACAAGGAAGATTTTGCATTTGGAACTTGGTTAATAACTCTTGAATGAAGTACAGTCCAACTCAGTCTCCCATAGCTGTAGTTACTCTGTAGGAGTAAATACAGGCTTAGTTTTGCTGCCAATGTTGGCAGATATGACTAAATAAATTCACAGAGAAAGTATAATTGACCACTCCTTCACATTAATTTTTTTACCTAAAACTTTACCTCACTCTCCATGAAAAGATACCGATAAATATCACCTAGTTTGGAAACTCACAAATATTCAAAGTAACTGGTAGATGAAGAAGAAAAGTGGTTCCATTACAAAAAAAAACCAAAAATATTTCAAGTATTTTGTACATCTGAGCATCTACCATTTGCTTTCCAACCAGGGTTTGATGCTGACATTCATGAAGCAAAATCTGCCCGCAAGGATTTCTATAAAGGCCAACATCTGTAGCACTGGGAGCAATGTTCCATTCTGATTTAAATATCATCACCGAACAATTATTTCCCCAACTTTGGAAAAACTAACTCCTACGAAGTTTCAATACTCAAGAGACTTCGCTTTCCTCTGTTCATAACTCAACTCAAAAGAAACCATAAAAGTCAACTAAGATCTTCTTCTGAAGGGTGCATACAAATAGCCACTTACTGAGCTCCTCCTGGGCCTTATTACAGATCTCAAAACCTACAGAAAACCCTTCTGTTAATGAATGCTGCTGTAAAGAACGTTCCCATATGTCGACAATCATGTGCTACAAATGTCCCATTTTTGTTATAACTGAAGTTTTAGTATGAAGTCTGGACTGCATTGTTTACATTTAAGACATTAAAGAATAAAACATATTGTTGTTACTTTTCATCCCGGTTTACAGAAGAAAATATACTCCATAGCCAAGGCCGCCTCATTGAGAAGAATTAAGGTTTCACTAAACCAACAGGGACTATCAGTAGCCCAAGCGACACAGATGAGGACTTGACCCAGCTACTACAGAGAATATGCTTTCTTCTTAAAAATACCAACCTAAGTAACTCCCCTTTAGTGGGGGTGGGAGAAAGAGAGTTGTTAGAGATCAAAAAAAGTTCCTTTAATGAGACTGTTTGTAGAAACTTCACGGGCCATTCGGCTTTCCAATCAACATGCCAAATTAAAAGTGCACCACATTAAATCTGAAACACCTATAAAACAAGCCCTGATGAAATACAGACAGTCTTCCATCTACGTCCTCCATATGGCTCAAGCAAAGTCAACTTTTAATTTCATAACACAAAATATTTAATTTATGCTTTTCTTCATATGTCAATTTAACCTCTGGCACATAGCTTTGAAACCATATAAGGATGCCTAACACTTTCCATATGGCAACTGAATTGTGGCTTTTAATTGCACCAACTGGTATCATTCAAGGATAATTCCCTTGGAATCCAGCTTTCTGCTACAGTATTGGCCAATTCACTAATCTCATCACCATGGCACTAACACTTTCAGAGACTCTTTGATTGTTAATATTCGTATTATAATTTTCCCAAACCAGAGCTGTCAAGATATACTATGTACACCACTAATTAAATTATCTTGGTTTGTTGGCACCAAATTTCAACACTAAATAAGATTCTGTTTTTCTCTCTCTCAATACAAAGTTTGGTAATTTTATTTTAAATGCCATGGACAGTATTTTTGTGTGCTACAATACTTTTTAGTCATACCAATATCTAGCATTGCTGAGTCTGTTGTTTATTTTAATCCTCAGAGTCAATAAAAATAACTATCTATATAATACTGACATTAATGGACTTGAAAATATTTCAGTTAAAAAGATCACTTCACGCAGTCACACAAGATAGCATCCAAGGAAACTTTCATTTCTCTTGTCACCATACCAGTAAGAAGGCAATCTTTCAAGTGTCATTCTAGCCATGAAAATGACCCCAAAGTAGTGCTACAATTAAATCTTTGCATTTCAACAGCCTTTAAGCCTTAGTATGTACATAACACTAAAAAAGTCTCATTTCTATTTATTATTTTCATTTTGGATGAATGACGTACCCAGCTGCGTCTTCCATAAGGCAACGTATTTTTAATATGCACACACACACACTATTTAACAGTGGGGGACTGGGAAGAGCTTTTTTTTAATTTAGGATTGATCATACTAGAGGAGCAGTAGAGTTGACACTGGTGTTGTCTCCTCTCAGCCATGCAAGGAATGCCCATTAATGTCACTGGCAGTTACAGGCACAGAACAAATGGAGAACAAGCCCCACCTCTGAAGTACTGATGCGCCTCAGCATTTCATACTGTTTTAGTCCCAAACCAGACACTCAACTCTAATTACCATCAATTAGGGTTGAACATGAGGATCACTAGCACCAATGAGCCCAGCAGAAGTGGTAAGTTAAAGTCATGTCTATTTTACTAAAAATCGTTACCTACTATGTGGCTCACTGAGAGTTGGTTTGAAATTTAATTAAAAATATGATACTTTTTCCCTTCCCAAGCACAGATCTCAATGAGACGCACAAAAACCTAGTAAAATTTCTTATGGCTTTGAAGATAAAAGTAAATGGAACTAAGCAAATGTCATATTTAATATTCCCCCCTCTAGCATAGAACTACTTCTCAGTTAAATAAATAAATACATGAATATTTGCAAACAATGTTGATTTCCAAAAATAGTTTGTAAAAGTAAACACACTGAATAAATTTAAACTTAAGAATTATACAGGATAATCCACAGTATCAGAAAACCTTTCTGGATACAAGTTAACTCATTCATAAAGCAGCAAAAGAAGTGTATTCAGTTGCTCTAGCAGATTTACAGCCTCAGTGGTTTCAATTAGCTTTGAAACCAAAAGATGACTCTGGACCTCATACTTTTCATGGATGCAACAGAATTCCTTTTCTCTTTAATCCTTCATCATGTGGAAGCTGCAGGCCAGCCCTCGGCCTCGAGAGTCATTAAAACACTTAGAGCAGAGCAGCCCCTGCTGGGCGGGTGGCAATGGTTTAATGAGATCAGAGCTCTCACCCAGCACAGCCAGCTGCAGACACACCCCAGGCGCTTATTTCGGACACACTCCTTTCCCCCGGCTCATGCCTTCATCCAGAGATTCACCTTCCGAGGTGAATCTCCTTCTCAGAAGACTGGTGCTTTTGGCAATAGCTGGACACTAATTACTGTTCTTTCAGTGAGCTGGACGGGGGAGATCGATGAACAGGACACGACATTGACAACGCAACAGGGAAGTCTGAGGGAAGTCTGCTCTAACCAAGAAACTCTCAAACCTCCTCCTCAGGAGGAGGAAAGGTGTCGTATAATTGAACTGTCCTTGAGTCCAACACCCCTTGAGTGAACTGATGTAAAGACCTCCCCTCCACAACAATTGTGAATTCAATCATTCTAGCAAGGACTGCAGATGAAACTTTACTGCTTTCCTGTATTAGTCACTCATTCCTCTTGTAAAACACTGCATGAATCCCCTGAACTTCAGTGTCATCTCCCCTGGATGACTAACTTCAGCAGAACAATTCAGTGTCTGTCGAGAGAAACAGCCTTCCAACTACAACCAGGACAGAATTTTTGGCTTAGAGAGAGTAATATAATTCAGAATGCATTATCACATCCAAGTTCTGAAAAAAATTATTCAAATATTTGAATTTTCAGTCTTGGAAGCTCTTCAGACTAAGTGGTCTCCTCTCCCATCAACAGGTCTTTGGAAGTAAACTGAATTTCACCAAACAGGCCCTACATACTAACAAAACCAGTATCAACAAAGCTCTGGTTAAGGATTCCTACTAGGAAAATTATTTCTAGGACCTTTTTTTTTTTAAACACAGCTATATGTTTCTGTGAATGTAGATATTTTCATCAGCGTTTGTTCTAGCTCTTTCTGCCTTAAGTCACAAACGCAGCAACCTAGGATCTATTTTGGGGAAAAAAAACGTTTTACTGAGAAGTCATAGTTTCAGCTGTGACACAATAAAACTGTACCATTCCACAGAGCCTTGTAAGATAATTGAACATTTTAGGATGAATTTTGAAGTAGTAAGGAGAAGAGTCCTTGGTCAATTCACGTGCAACACTACTACATTATTGGGGACTACGCAACTGTCCCACACAACCCCGTGACTAACCATTACCAGAAGAAACTACTATTTCTACATCTTGAGGAGACTGAAGAACCAAGAGGTTAGGCTGAAATTCCCTTTGTATCTTGGTATAATTATACAAGAGATCAAAGAGATCTCAGAAGAGAAGCAGTCATGCAATCTCAGTTATGGAGTCAATGGCTGTGACTCCGTAATCCTTGTCAAAATGAGTGTACATATGGCACATCTGGTTCCAATGTAGGATTAGAAATGCATCCTTCCATATTCCAAAAGTTCATATTTTAAAGGAACTTTAATGTAGCCGTCACAGTGTGCCTGTCACATGATTACAATTAAACTAAATCAATTAGCAGGCCATACATGCATACAGATACTACCAAATATATTAGGCAATAAATGGCAAATATTTTTGAACATTCAGAAACAGCTCTATAAGGATGACAGTAAAAAGCCTCATGGGAACTGTACTTTTAAACACACAAACCTATTTACAGTTTTATAATGTACTAAAACTGTAGACTAATATTTAGTTAATGGCTTGCTAATTGCTGAGCCATCATGAGGAGGACTTCCTCTTGAGTAAGACGGAGAATACTGTTCTACTATCATTCCAGCTGAGCAGACCTCACAAAATTGCCAACTGAAGAGTGTTATGAATAGAAAGTATCTTTGACAAAAGATATTTTCTCCTTTTTTTCAGAAAGCAAATTATCTTTGTGGAAGAAAATACATTTCACAAACTAAAGTCAGAGGTTTTACCTTTAACTCTTGTATATTAAATCTGTGTTTAGTTTGGTGAGTTGAGCTTCTTTTCTAGAAAATGTACATGTGCAAGGTAGAACATATCTAAAAACCTTGTCTTACAAAAAAAGGGATAATTAGAAAATAATTAAAAACATGTGTTTTTACGCTCTGCATCTGTATCATAGTATGTACTATGATTAATGAGAATTTCTTTCTTTGGACATATTGTTTCCAAGTAAAGCACAATAAATATCACTTCAACCAATCATACCTGCAAGTTGAAGGTGATTATGCTCATCAGTTACAAACACATCAATATCTTACCCCCTTTGTCTTTAGTTCTAGTGACTCTCAAACAATTTTTTCTCCTCAAAATACAATACTGGTGGAATCTAAAATGTCATCATTAAGTTTTCCCATACTACGTATCTTCTACTGGCTTTAACATCCCACCTAAAATGAAGTATTCTCGACTTGCAAGTTAATTTTTCCTTGAGACACAAGAAGTCCAGGCTTCTGACAATACAACGGGTAGCTAACAAAGCGAAGAGGCTGCAGGAGGTTTGGTGGCCCTGGCTCTGCTTGTGCTTTCAAAGCCACACTGCTTGCTGGGAAGCACAGATTCCAATCTCCCCATCTCTCAGGTTACCTTTCCAGTGATGAAGCTTTCTGGGCTTGATCCAAAGTCAATGGGAGTCTTTCAGTAAACATCAATAAGCTCTGGATCACACCCTGAAACACTATGAGGACCATATCTAAGTAATGTTAAGTCTGTTTACCTCCCATCATGCCTCTTTGTTTAAAGAGACAACATTAAAAATAAATAAAAGAAAACGGCAACTGAAACATTTCCTCCAGTCCTGCTTTACATGGAGGACTGAAGGAAAGAGAAGGGGTGTAAAGGGACCAGTGAAACAGCCAGGACAAGTAACTGGAGAAAGTCAGCCTCACGTTATTAGCAAAGAGCAAATAAATAACTCTTCGGGGACTTCTCCTTGCCTGCCAAAATGTCACAGGCAAACTTGTGCACTAATCGGGGTTCACAAGCTATCGCACACTGGCTGGGTGCTGGGCTTTCCCCAGAGATTGTTTGTTCCTGTTTGTGAAAGGTTTTGTTCTAATCATACTGCCCAGACACCACCAGTCAGGTTCCCTTACTCCTCTGGCTTCTGTAGCCTCACCAAGTTTGCTCTGCAGCTCCTAACTTCATCAAAGGACTGAAGGAAACCACCCACGGGGCAGCGCCTCGGAGCAACATTAGGGCAAAGAAAACCTTCCTTTGCACAACCGCCCCTTGGGAGGGAAAGAGGGATGTAGAAAGAGCTTTTGCTTTTCACTATTTCAAAAGGAAGGGGCGGGGGGGCAGCGAGGAAGCTGACATACCCTGGCGCTGGAGAGCCTGCATACGGCGCGGTGCTGGCAGCCGTGCTGGAGTCCCGAGCTGCTGCCGCCGCTGCTGCTGCCCCCGGAGTATTTCTGCTTCACCATCCAGTCCTCCAGCCCTCTGCGAGCCAGAGAGGCGTTCACCGCAAAACTATCACCTAGAAAAGAGGAGACAATGCCGCCGCTGAGCCGCCCGCGGAGCCCGCCCGATCCCCGCGGCCATCCCCGAGCCCGGCCGGGGCTGGGGCTGGAGCCGGGGCTGGGACCGGGGCGGCCGCGCAGAGCGCAAAGCGCGGCGGAAAGTTGAGGGGAGAGGGCAGGGGGCCGGGGGCAGCCAGCCGGACCGGGGGAAGGCGTTCAAAGTTACTAACAGTGAGGAGCCATCCCTACCTTCTGGACTTTCTCTGGGTTTACAAACGGCAGCTAGGCAGATCCGGAGGAAAGTGTGTGAGGGAAATAATAAAGGAAGATCATTAGACACCAGAATAAAATCACAGCAACACACCGAGTAAAATCCGAATAAAGGGAAGGGGCTAAGGAAGTAGCAAGTGAAAGGAACTAACCATGTTTCGAGTGAAGTTTCCCCATCTCTCTGCATTGATCTGCAATTACGATTCATTTGACTGTTTTCAGTAGGGTCAGGTTCGCTTGTTGTTATTTTTTATAGATATATAAAATCCCAGCGTGTTTAGAAATCCATGTGCTCCGCTTCTCCCTGCTAACGCACAAGCGAGCTCAAAGCTCTGCTCCTCTCCTGCAGCACGGTCCGCCGTCCCCTCGCCGCTCCAGCCTTCCTCCTCTCTCCTCTCTTTCCCAAAGACAGAGGCGGTTACAAAAGACCTTACTTCACCCACCGGGGAACATGATTGACACCTCATTGAGATTAGACCACTTGCAGGCAGCCTCCGCCTTCCCATTGGGCCGCGGCGGCAGATGAAAGGGGCGAGTGAGCCTTTTGGAGGCTCAAAAAGGAGGAGGAAA
>VZRQ01008602.1:205528-342687 GCA_013397975.1 Machaerirhynchus nigripectus | reverse complement strand
CAGCAGCAGCAGCAGCAGCGTCCCCACACGGGCCGCCGGGCCGGCTCCCAGCCGCGCCTCCCCGTCGGCGCCCCTCGGGGATGCCGGGGGGTCCGGGCACCCCGCACGCCCGGCGGGATGCCCGCACGCTGCCTCCCGGCACCCCTGCAGCCGGTGCGGTGCTGAGCCCCTCCTGTCCCTACTTCGCGGTATCTGGATTGCGAAGGAAGCCAGCATGTCTGGAAAAGCAGTTGTTCTACTGACTTAGTCCTGCAAATTGTTTTTCACGGGCATCCCTTCGCACACAAGTGATCCTAATGAAGTCACTCTTAATGCCAAAATGCAGTTCTCAGGGTCAGGTCCGGAACCCTTTCTCAGTGATTCAAAATGCTGGCAGCAGGAGGACAAAGTCTCTCTCAGCTTTTTTTAATTAAGTAGATGAGATTTACAAAGAATCTTCCCTACTTCTCCAAATTATGAATGGTATATATTTTTTACATATAGCATAAACTAAAAGGAAACTTGCTGTTTCATAAAGATAATTCTCACAGTCATTAAAAATTTGCTTTCTTCCTCTGGCTGGTCATTATATTTCTGTTTATGAAAATCACATCTCCCTCGAGATCCTTGGAGTTCAACTAGGAGAGATAAAAGAGAGTGCGTAGTAGATTCAGAACAAGAAAAAATGAAGACTTCTGAGAATTTAACTCAAAAAACTACTAGTCAAACTATGTAGGGTTTGACCCAGATGGGTCTGGTCCAAAAACTTCAAGGCCACATCTGTGCTTTCAAATCCATACGTTTCAAGCACAGGGAGGAAGGAGTTAGACTTGGGAGCGCATCTGAAAAAAAGATTCAAAGCATATGTAGTAACACTTCTGCAGGGAATTGGGACCGGGAGAGGAGGGTCAGGCTTGGAGCTCATTTTTAGAAGGAATTCCAAAGCACATGGATGTGGTGAAGGTCTGGTATGAAACAACTGCGCAGCACAGCCAATGCAATGCCATTAAATTGACCATTTCAAACCAAATAGTTCTTTGGATGATTGCAAAGTCATTTCTCACATTATTCCAACTATTTATCTGTCTAGCAGAGAAAGCCCTTGCATTGTGAAATGCAGCCATTGCAACAACATCAATTGCTTGTCAAATAGCTAATAACATGCATATTTTGTGAATTCCTTTTTTATGTATTTTAATAATTTATTTGGCACATTTTTTATGTTGTGTATTTAAAGTGACATATATGTTCCTTTGAAGATTGTCTCTTGTTTTGGGGAGGGTAAAAGAGGGGAAGAAAGTGATTTGGATGAAGCAGGCTCATTGGGACATGAACCTCACCTAGAGTGTAAAAAATTTTCTGATCCATATTAAGAAATTCAAAATCCTAATACCTCGGGTTGGCATATACACGAGTACCCTTTAAAACTTCATCAGCAACTATTTTATTTGGAATACCACTTATCTTCACTGTTCATGAGAAATGGAGAACAGCTTAGCGTAAGTGACCCCAAAAGGGATGGATCTATCCATTCATCTTGTGATGGCGCCTCCATCATTCAGCTCTTAGGAATAAAACGAGGCCTTAGAAATGTCACGAGTTCAGCAGGTCTGAACAAGTGGCCAGGGGAAGAAGCCGTGGCTTTCACAGCAGATTACAGAGGTCCACTTGTGTCGAGTAACTTGCATTCATAACACAGCCACTCTTGTGCAGAACTGCCTTCACATATGCAA
Source organism: Machaerirhynchus nigripectus (assembly GCA_013397975.1). Lineage (NCBI taxonomy): Eukaryota > Metazoa > Chordata > Aves > Passeriformes > Dicruridae > Machaerirhynchus > Machaerirhynchus nigripectus. The sequence goes on along the minus strand of VZRQ01008602.1, from coordinate 340,975 downwards.
CATTTGTTAGAGTTGAAAGCAAGCCCTTTCTAATCACAGTCAATGACATACCCTGCAAAATCAAGGTTTTCACAGGAGAGCCAATCTGACAAAAGATTTCCAAATGTCAGTAACTGACTCCATGCACAATGGGATTCATGACTGTACTGCTTGGGCACAGGAGTAACACAATTACAAGCTCATTACATTACTCTGGGTATGAATGAATCACAACTGCAGGTAATTCTTCCTCCGCCTGGGAGAAAGAGCGTTTTAGCTCCTCTCGAAGTGACAAGATCTTGTGATTCTTAGCATGGTTTTGCTCAGCAAATTCCAATTGATTTCAGGAGGATTTAGCATGGTGTAACAACTAAACAGGAACCTCAAGATTTGACTTAGTAGAATTAGAATGATCCGCAAAACTGCAAGGACCTCAAGGCATACAAAGCCTCTTGTTTTTCCTTCCAGAAGTGTGTCAAGTAGTGACGTCTAGTAAAATATCAGAGTAAAGTACAGCATTCACAAAACAGTACTAATGATTAAAGGATCTGCAATTCAACCCAGTGACCTCAGTGGAATTCTTAAAGTTAGCAATGACGTAGAGTATTATTCATTGCCCTTTCATTAGCGTTGACTACACTCTACTTCTTCAGAAGATGGAAAACCCTTTTGAACCTTGCTATACTGTAAAGCAGTTGATGATAGGAAATGTATCTTAGCCAAGGAAAAAGTGAATAAGACCATTCTAGGAATTAATTTTCAATATTCAATAGCATAGGAAAATTAATAACAATAGCTGCAATAGCAAGAGTTACCTGATAGATGAAAGCATCACACTGATTTTCCTGTCTGGGTAGTGGTAAGATACTGCTTTCTTCTGCTTATCTCCTTCCTTTTCTTCCCCTCTCCTGCCATGTTCCCTCCAGCTGGAGGTGAAAGAAGTCTGGTATTGGCCTCTCACAGTCTCAGGTGGGTGCTGTTCTCTTCCACCTGGAAGTGGCATGCTGGTCATGCTAGACCAACTGCAGAATAAGTGAGGGTTAACATGTGTTTTTTAAAGTGGAAAAGCCCCATGTAATTCTTAATTAAAAAAAAAAAAAAAAAAGGCACACAGAGGCAGTAAAGTGCAAAGAGCGTGGTTCCTCCTCTGCATTAAACAATCTAAGTCCATATTGAACAGAAGTGTTTTAAGAAAAGGTTGCCCAGTTGTGAAGGAAAAACTTATAAGTGTGAAGGAAAAACATACAAGTTTTCATGTTTCTAAAGATGTTTCTGGTGCTCTCAGCAGCATTGCCAGGGACAACATGGATCATATCTAAGCCCTTAATATTTCCAGGATCCAGCTGATAGAGAATTTTTCACCTCATCACTCTCAGAATCACAGATGGTCACAAACCACACTCGGCCTCCATTTCAACCACGTTCCAACCAAACCTCTTTTACTCCATCAACAAAGAACTGCCCACAGCAATGATACGTCTTCAACAATTGCCTGAATCACTACCCTGTTGATGCTTTTAGGGCCACAAACCCTTTTATGAGCATTTAAATTTTGGTTTGGTGACCACATGAGTGTTTTGACTGCTCATTCCCAACACATAAATGGGATGCCTGTCACAAGACACTGTTTTAGCTTTTGGGCCTTTTTCCTTGTACCTCTGGTCTTGGCAGTTTTTTCAGCGCTTTTGGCCTTAGGCATTTTTGCAACCTGGCATGTTAGCACCTCCTGGCTTCAGCAACTTTGCAGCCTTAGCTTATTGCCTCAAAGCTCTGGCATGAGTCTGCACTGTGGCATCCTTTCAACTCCAAACATACTTGCTTCACAGGTTTTCCTTGGGTTTTTCTTGGATGTCAGCAACTGCCCTGACCCTAGAGGGGGAAGAAAGACTGATCAGCAAGTTCAAACAGTGTCTGTGCAGCAGAAAGATGTCTATCACAAATGAGCACATTCACTACATCACTTGCCAGATATTGCACATGCTCAGGTACCATGAGAAATTTTTCCAGGCCTTCTTCAAGATTATTCCTATAAATCTTCTGAGAGCCTGAAATGACTGGCTGGAGAAAACCCTGGTGAACTTCATAGTCCCAGACTGTTAAACCACTGTGTCTCCATACTCCAGTGGATATAGTTTCCATGATTAAAGTATTTTCTCTTTCACCTCTCATCAAAGCCAAGAAAACCCATCAGGTGGAGATAAATGTTGAGTTTAAGGGCTGGTAGTTCAGGGTGACAAGTGCTGATTCAGTAAATGAGCTGTTTTCCACAACAACCACCAGGAGACAGCCAGTTGTCCTTTGTACTGCCCCCATTAAAATACTCCTTTTCAAGCGGTATCACATCTTCTTTTCCTTGTATTCAGGAAAATGAGACTTAGAAGTCTTAAAATGGAAGAACCCATGATGATGAGGATAAAGACTCATGCCAGGTTAATCTTTGCTTTCTCTATCTATTACTCTGAAAATCCACATCAGCACCTGCCTTCAGTGAAGGCCTGAGTTTAGAAATGCTTTGTTTTTGTGAATTCCTAATTGTCACCTGTTATGTCCTGCATATTCTCTCTCAGTTAGTTGCATAGCTAGCTCAGTAATCTGGATTTCAGCTCATCAGAAAACTGGAAAGGTGAAAAAAACAGTTGATGCTGCCTAAAACTGGTGAGACTCCTGCTACCATGTATCTCTCTATAGCTCAGGAACCTGGGCCAGGGCTTTCCCAGCAATCTAGAAGCAATTGGCTTTTTCAGTATATGTCACTGGGTGTTGGATCTAGAATCTGTTTGCTTGGAATCTGACTGCAGATTGACCAGAATAAATTCAAACATCATAAAAAATTAGCAGGAATTTTTCTGTCATAGTTTCCCCAAGGAAAACACTGTTCCTATCCAAATAAAATGAACTTGCAGTTTATTTACTAATACAAAACTATGGATGTCCTTCATAAAAGGGAATCCTTGAAAAATTTTAAAGTGTGATTTTTCTGAGTATTCTTTTTCCAGTGGATATTTTGCTGAGATGAAATTTGCTAACAACTGTAACAATATTCAGGGAAAGAGGAAAAATAACTTTTTTTAACATCATGTATAGTGTGCTGCACATAAAAAGAAAAGAAGCAAAGTAAAAAGTACTGCCATGACTTCAATAATCTGAACCTTTCCTTTAGCATCTAAGAAATGACAAGTAAGAAAGTTTTAATATAGGAGAGGATTTTTATTTGCATTTCTTAACAATAAGGGTGGTTTATACTCCACCTGGTGTCTTTTCTCACATCATCTTTTATGGGCTTCTCTCAGTGACAAGTACCTTTGTACAAAGGTTTCCTCCCCCCTTCTCCCCCTTCTCTGGTTCTAACTCTGTAGCAGGCTTCAGCATACAAACACAATGGGAGCATTGAAAGGAAGACAGTGGGACACCTCCTTTGATCTTGTGTTCTAATAACTTGTGTATGTTTGTGTCCAAAAACAATGTTCCAAGGCTGTGAGGACTGCTGCTGCCGAAAAGAATACTCATCACAGGGGCGGTGGAATAGTTAAACTGTATTCAGGAGAGTAAAGTACTGGCCAATAATGTAAACAGCAGACTGTAAACTCTACTAAAATGCTTTGATGACTGAAGAGAGCCCCACTCCCCAGCTGACAACACAGACATCATAGGTCTGTTCAAAGCATGGCACTGAGGGTCACCATTAAATCATACAATTCCCTATTACTTTTCATATCCATTCTAGAGGATACTCACTGCACATGGACAAAAGAAACATGTCTTGCATTAAAGCAAATGGCTACTGTCAGATAAGCCAGCTGAGTTCCTCCACTCTGCTGCTACTCGCTCAATGTTGTTGGGGTTTTTTAAACTATAAGAAGCTGGATTTCTGTTTTCATTTTTCATTTTTGTGACTCACTGGTGCTTTTCTTTCTGAAAAAGGAAGAACTATTGTTGGAAAAACAATTGGCATGGGAACAAAGCAAGACCAGTCAGACCTTACACACTGAGCACACTGCTTGTGTAAAAGTCACTTCTGACAAAGTGGCAACCCACAGCAAGGGGTGGAGGAAGCAGAAAGTTGCTTGATCATTGTCTTATTATTTACAACTCTGGTGTGGCAAAGTCTTATACTGTCACATGTTGACAAATCTGTGAACTTTGGAAAGAAAATGTAAGAATCAGGATCTGCACCTATATTTCATATTTAGGTTGCGCCCCTGGAGTATTTTCAGCATATTTGAAACTACAGAGTTTGACGGTCACCCAGGCCTTATTTCCAATATGATAGCATTTGCAAAACTCCCATGAAACGTGAAAGGCTTGAATTCAATGTGTGGTGGTTCAGCACAGCACTTCTGTGTTAGCTTTGCTGGTTTTTTTTTAAATAAGCATCAAGTTTATTGAAGTTCTGTTGCTATAGTAAACAGGGTTGGTGCTGTGCTTACAAATAAGTAAGTGTAAGAAGTGTTAACTTAATAGATATCTGAAAAGGATAAAAAATGTTAGTAAAACTATCTTTTGAGCTCTGTATGAATTATAACAATTCCAAAGTGTTTTGGTAAACACTCATAACCATATCATACTGAGAAAGAAAACTTTATAAACTATGCCTGGACCACCATATCACTGTACAAATCTGGCTCCAGTAACTTGCCACAAGAATTTTGTCATTCTAAAATAAACTTGGCTATAAAAGAATGCCTTCTTTTGAACATTAAGATACAGTAGAATAAATGATCAGGTTTGTCTCCAAGTTGTTTACACGCTGAGTCATTGGTTACTGCTGATTTTCCCCACAGGTACCCTGTGCACACCAAGGAGTGGCGTTGATACAAAGCCTGTGGTGCAGCAGGAATACAGAGACAGAGGCAGGTGAGGAGCAGAGGCACAGAAACAGCCCTTCTCCATTTCTCTGTGTGTGTTTCTGCTCTGCAGGACCAAGCAGAGCCTGGCTGCCTGTAGCCCACAGACAGTCTTGGGGATGAATTACACAAGACTACAGCAGAAAAGATCCAAACTGTTAACTGTTGAGCATGTCCTGGCTCAGTGCTCAGCATTTGTGCAGCTCACCAAGGCTGTTGAATCAGCAATAGGCTCATTTCAGGCACAGACCCAGGGAAATGCAGGCACACAGCAGGAGCAAAGAGTGTGTCAGCACTGCCCAGCACAGCACACACGCTTCAGGTGATGAGACACAGACAGAACCCCGTGTGCAAGGAATTCCTTGCAAGGAAGATGGGAATCACTAATGCAGTTTAACTATATTGAGGCCACCAGCACAGCACACACAGCTTGATCTAAATTGTCCTCACTGTTTACTTATATTCTCTAAACTTTGGTGTGGAAAACAGCTTTGTTTTCAAAATTTACTTAGTTTTTACTTACAAGGTGCACCCAATGGAACCACAACACTGACTCATACAGATAAGACACTATCTTAAATAAGCTTAAAACCAAAGTCCTTTTCACTTCTATATGGACGCTTCTGAAGGACTGGCAGATGGAAGATATGAAATGACCAAGTAAACTCTGAACATTTAATTTATACTTCTCTGCTCTTCTTTTACCATTAGCTATCAGTGTTACAAGACTTTGCATCTACCAAGCACATTGCACATTGATTTAATTTGTGTGCTGGATACTTGGCCTCTTCACTGTAGCTCTGCAACCTTTTCATACAGTGTTAATGACATAATTATTGCACTGAGATAAGCTCCATGAGTTTGAATGAAGATAACCCATGGAGATCCACTTTGCTGCTCTGTTCCACTTTCTGTGTCCTTTTGCATTGTGCATTTTCAAATACATGACAGAAGCTACAGGAATTCTGGGATTTGCATAAAACTAACAAGCCCTCAATTCTTCTCCTGGCATTCATAATTTTGCCATGGTGGTTTTGAACCAGTGCCAGACCACGTCTAACCAAGGCAGCATTTCTGCCAGCGTCCTGCAAAGGCAGTGTGCATCATAGCAGGCTTTCCCTTTTGCCTCTGTCCTGGCAGCCAAAGGGCAGACAAGTGAAAGACCTCAGGCACATAAACCACACACCTTGTACTTCCTCACAGCATTACCTACTGCCCTCCCTTGTAGAAGCCTCTTGCAATGTCTTAAGAGAATCTTTCCCTGCAAGACTCCTTCAGTGTTGTGAGGCAGATATAGGACTGTGGCTGGATCACTGCTGCTAATACCACCTTCAGATAGTAAGCGAACAGTGTCTTATTTATTCATTCAAATTTAGATTTTAAAAAATACAAATTCCTGAAAATATACTAGGTGGAATTTGTCTTCCTCTACCGTCAATGGAGAGAAATGAGTGATTCATGTGACCTATTTTATATGTCTCTATGAAGTTGAAATGAATCATCTTCTAAAAGTACCTATTAGTACATGATTTGTCTCGTCTTAATATAGACATTTAAAATAGGTCAGATGAATGGGTTATTCCCCTACCTTGGCTATAAGGGGGAGACCAGAACAAGATATTGTAGATAGCCAAAGTTGGATGAGATGCATTCCACTTTGTGCATATGGAGCAAGATTTTAAGGTTCTTCTTGCCCCTGGTCTCAAAGGGAGGTGACTTTTCTTTTTTTTAACACAAAAAGAATACTCCTGCATGCTATGCACTGTAAAACATTCAGGAGATCAGACGGATCAAAATGCTACTAAGCTGGACAAGGCTCAAGTGGGATGTACAAAAGTGTGAGAGATCACACCTCTGTCACTGTACAAATCTTGTCCAAAAACACACTGTGACCAGATCAGCCATTCCCATCAACCTCAAGCAGACAAAACACATGCAAGAACACCTATGCAATCTCTACTCCTCTGGTACTCCTAACCAACTAAGCAGTGGGAGTACCATAGCTTACATAGGCTCAAGGAAAGATAGGGCAAACCAACATAAGGGAAATCCACTGACAATTTCTAAATACAGAGAAGTCATTTCAGACTCAAGAATTCCCTGAATAACAAGTTTTGAGAGACTGAGAGATGATTGAGTGGAAGTATCATGATATGTTAACCCTATTATATTCTTCCCCAGGCATCTGCTTTTGGTCACTGTTAGAGACCAGTGCCCTGTTCAGCAATTCTTGATCTATGTACCACAGAAAAATAAAGTGGATCATGAGTGTTTCAGACCAATTGAAGAAGTTCAATTAGTATAGTCCCCATGGAAGAGAGGAAGAAAATTCTTGCACCGAGTTCAACTAAGCCACTGAGCTGGTCTGGAGGCTCCATACTGATTTCAAGAGACCCATGAGGTACTATTCATTCTCTTTATGTCTGAGTAGCTGTACAATAATATCCACATTATTAAAATAAAATCTTGTTTCATAAGACAGTTTCCTCATATGTTCTGAGTATTTCCTACTGAGAGTGGGAAGGCATTAATAAAACTGGATTTAAAATTCTACAAATCAGCATAAATCTCTATGGAAAAAGAATATACTTCAGCTCTTCCCCGCTGTTGGATTATTGTTGAATACCCTATGGTTCTCCACAAATTCTTTTCTGTAGCACAAACCAATGAGACGGACAATGGGACTTTTGTTTATAAATTCTATATTCTCTTTACTATGGTGTCTCATATTTTAATAGCTCATCTTTCACACAATGGAATCCTACTCAGAATTATGGCACCCTGGCAAATAGTTAAGGAGTTTAAATGTACCAGTCTTAAATCAGGCCAAACAGGACTTACAACCTAAAAGCTGACATAGCCTCCCCCTGGTCATGAATGAAGAGGTTTAACAGTATTTGGCTGCTGTATTGCTTCCTTGGGTACAGCACTGGTGCTGCCTCCAGCTGATCACAAGGCTCCAAGCCCAGCAGTTCAGCCAGGGTTCAGCCACCTCCCTGTGCCTTCATCCAGACCATCCTCCATCCTTCTGTCAGCAAGGATGTTACTGTGTTAGACAGTGCCAAAGTTTGACTAAAGTCAAGATGAACAATATCCTCTGCAACACCCATCTTCCTCATAGAAAGCTGCCAGGTTTGCCAGGGGTTATTTCCCCCTTTCATAATCAATGCTGAGCACTCTCAGTCACCTTCTGTCCTAAGCATGCTTGGAAATGGGTTCTGGGAACATTTTTTCCCTTGCCTTCCCTGGGATCAGCATGAAGCTTACTGGTTTGTAACTCTCAGATTCTCCTTTTTGTCCTCCTTGAAGATATGTGTCACATTTGCTTTATTTCAGTCCTCAGAAGCCTCCCCCAAGAGCAGTGACCTTTCAGTGACAGTTGAGAGTGGCCTCACAGAGATATCAGCCAGCTCCCCAAAGAGTGCATCCCATCAGTTCCCATGGACTTGTGTACATCCAGCTTCTTGAAACACCTCCTAACCTGACATTTTTTCACTGACGCTGAGTCTTCATTGCTTCAGACTTTCTCACTGGGCCCAAGAACCTGGGATTGCTGGAGGCTGGTTTTACCAGAAGAGAGTGAGCTGAGGAGTTCAGTGAGCACCTTGGCCTTCTCTGTGTCCTTTGTCACTGGGCCCACCACCTCATTCAGCAGCAGACACATTTTGCCTGCTGATACACATGCAGAAGCCCTTTTTGTTGCCCTTCCCATTCCTTGCCTAATTAAACACCAGTTGGGCTCTGGCTTTTCAAGACCCAACCACCCATTTACATGGGTTGCTGGAGTCTACAGTGTGGAACACGCCAGAAGTTTGTGTCTAGGTCAATCACAAATTCAATGTACCAACCTCAGAAGTAAACGTGGAATGGTCTTTTGTGTACAAACCAGCATGACACTGATTTTGCAAGGACCACAAACTATCCCAACCATCCATAATCTTCACTTTAGCAATTAAAAGAATCCAGATGTGATTACCTACATTCATTTAAAGAAAATTAAGCAAAAGTAAATAATTCAACCAAATATAAGAGTTTCAAACACCTACAATGGTCCAAGCCTTTGTCAGGCTTACAGCTGGGATCAGAGCTGTGCAGAAAGTAGAAATCGCAAATTTCCTTTTTAATTCTAAATGAGGTAAAAGCTCTTTATTTATTTTCATAAATTTTTTTAAGTTCTTTTTGGGTTTAAACTGATGGTTCTAATTTTTAGGCTTTTCCTGTTACAGAAGAGTTTGTATTCTAAATTTTAAACAATGGGCTAAAAAGCTACTTTACAAGGTTAAAATGTTCTGTTCCAAAAATATAAAGAACTTGTGTTTCAAGCCTATTCAAATATTCTGCTCCAGTATTTTAATACACAGGACATTGTAAAAAGTGAAACATTTATATGGACTGCCATTTGCAATGAAGAGCTGTTCCACAATAAATTTTCTGACCAGTTCCAATATGAAATGTGAGAGAATACAGGGGTTATGTTTACAAGTTATTTTATATCTTCAGTGGTATGACTTATCCCTTTCATCTCCTAACGGCAAGGATGACTCAGAAAATCATGATTGAAAGTTCAGGTCCTAGATATAGCAAATATAGTAATTATATTTATTATGTTATACTATTTTAAAGATTTAAGATATCACCTGAAAAAATATAGCTTCCAATTCTGATTAATCTGACTCTTTATTTACCTAGGTTCATCTTGCCAGGGATTTTAGTGAGGAAGGTACACTTTTATTTCAGAAGCACTTCAGTCTCTATTTCAGTTTTTTTTACTATAAAGGAAGAACATTTATTTCTGTCAGTTTCCTTTACACCCATATGCAGGGTGCCTCTGATTATGCTAAACATTTTGGCCAGTTAAAGCCAGTTAGCTTTATTTTATGTGGTTTTATACTGAAGATTTTACATTTCCTTCGTTAGGACACCAGGGCTTTCTCACCACATGAGATGCAAAAATTATTAATACTTTGTTTTGCTAATACTGAGTTAACAGTCTCAACATACAGCATCCAGACTAACCCTGAACAAGAACTCTGTGCCCATCAGATATTCCAAACAGTACAGACATAATCCTATTAAAAAGATAATATAAGAGAAAACAAAGCAAAAGGAATCTTAAGTATGTATATTCCTCTTTAGGCTTCGCAACTGAGCAGTCCCTCTGAAGCCATCACATTTCATTACAGTGGAGCTTTCTGGTCCAGCCCTGTGCATAGAAAAGGCGGCTGCATATCCTTGAGCTCTTTCCAGCCTGCATTCGGCACAGATTTTGAGTATAGGATGAGCATCTGACCTTTAAAAAAATCTTAAATTCAGAATATATAAAACAGGCTGCTTAGCCATTCTTCTTATTTCTAAAGGAGATTAAATGCAGTTGAAGAAACTACACTGCATTCAAAAACTGGACCCTTTGGAAGAAAGGGTGACATTTTCTCAAAAAGAAAAAGTCCACAGACTAGGACTTTTCAACTGTTTCAGTATAAAAGAGCCAAATATAAAGAGCAGGAAACCATTCTGTACTTTCAGAATAATGTGAAAAAGACAACCCAAGAGAGCTTTAATACCTGAAATGCTCTTAAATCCTAAAGAAAGACTTTTTGTAATACTATATCAAAAGGGGAAAGGGAAATAGCCCAACACAGTGCTTTCCTTTTTTCAGCATGATATGGATGTGGAAAGTATGTTAATTCCTGTATTCTCAAAGGAAAACAAATAGCATAAACAGACAGACAGGAGAGGAAGAGAGCAGTATGTTTGAAATAATAGAGAAACCCACCACTCATTTAAGCTGTTAGCTCTGGGAAGGCTCAGGCTGTGTGTCCAATCACAGGACCTACAGTTTATGCCAAGGCTTGTTTCAGATGCATTCTGCACCAACTCCACCAAACGCAAACACAATTAGAGCATTCAGCATCAGACAGTAGGAGATCCCCTTTGATGTTGGGATAAAATGAGGATATGCATGGTTTTGTCCAAAATGACAACCATCCCAGGTTTACTAATGGGTATCTAATAGAAAAAGAGAACTTTATGATGCTCATTAATTACCAAACTGTCATGTGCTTCTGGCAGAAAGAAAGTAATCCTCTTCTCCAGATTAGACAGCCACCACAAAGGACTTCAAAGAACTTTCAGTCCCCTCCCCTGAGAGCTGCCTTGCATAAACCTCACAGCACTAACCGTGCAAATTAAAAGAAGGGAGCAGTTGACAAACCCTTCCTGATACATGCGCAGTCTATTGCTGTTGGCAGTTCAGACACGAGCTTCTGCTGGCAGATGTGCACATTCTCTACACATAAAATGCGCTCTAAAATTCACACAAAACTTTACAAATTATCAGTAAACAATGCTTTCCATTCTTGCTTTCAAACCCGGAGATATTTGTGCTGAAGATCCTTTGGTGGCAATAAGAATTCTATTTTAAGAACATGAAAATGTAGAAGAAATACAGCTGAAAGTCTAGTTCTCAGAAATTTTCCTCAGATGCTTTTCTTAATAAGGAGCAGCTAAAGTATGCCTTTTACTGGCAATTCGCCACAATGGATATAAAGGGCTACAGAAATCATCCAATATGAGAATGGATGTGTTAGGGAGCATGAAGCACTTACAGTGATTCCCCTAGTTTAAATGGTCAGACATTTATGGAGTTGGAGATTTTGCCTTCAGCACAAATTCCTTCCCTTGCTCTTACACTTCTATAAACTCTTTATATGTAACTTTTTTTTTTCCCAGGGACTGAACTACAGACTTCAAAGTAGGCAATACATTTCACATATTTATGATTGTCACCCAAATGCATGTATTTATGGTTGTTTTCACAAAGGTCTGAAACAGTGATAAAGTCTGAATTGTCTCTCAGGAGGAGCAAGGGGACAGGTACTTGTGATGTTTAGGTGACACATGAATTCTAGATGACAGGATTATGTTCCTTAACATATTTGCCTTGTGTTTTCCTTATTTACTCATGTACATTCAAATCACTTTACTGACAAGGGGAAAGACAGTGAGCCCCATTATGATTTGGAATCTGAATATCCTTATTCAAAGCATCCCAAGCAGCATTTGGTTAAACTTGTGAGCCTTGGTCTTACTGGACAGATCAACTATTTAATAGGTGCCCCACAGATTTTAATTTAAAAATTAATTTAAATTTGAATTTAAATAAGGTGTTTCTGCAACCAGCTTGACAGATATTTTAGAACGATGATTGCCAGAGGCATACTGCTATCCAAAATAGGACTGGCTTTATGTTTACCAAGAGTCATGGGGAAATAGAGCTGAGTGACAAATAGTATTAAAATAAATTATCATAGGGACCATCAAAAACTGTTCCTTTGTTCATACTGCTTTTCAGACAGCACTTCTTTGATACATCCTGGTGAACCTATTCCAAGCCCTAAACACTTTGAAAGATTCCCTCCTTCCCAAGTAATGTGTGTGCTACTTCTTAGTTCAATTTTTAAATAACAACGATATACCTGGGAGAAAATAGTTTTAATTTTTTTTTTTTTTTTTTTTTTTTTTTTAATGAGTGATTTAAATCCTTGAAACTCTAGGGTTGCATTATGCATACTGAACACATGACCAAACTGGGTGACAGCTACATACGTAATATACTAAATGAGGCTGGCTGAAATTTGTTATTCAACCTTTTTAGAGAAAAACAATCATCTTTTGGGGGGTAAACCCCAAAACATTTCAATCTAAATAAAACTTTCATAGTAGAGAATGTCAAGAACTTGTAAAATGCAAGCACAAAACTGGAGAAAGTGGAGTTTTGTCTGAGAATTCTTTCTCTTTTCACCTTCCATTGATTGTATTTGAGGATCAAAAGCACATTTCCTGATTGTCTCTACAGTTAAACTCTTCATTTTAACTTTTACTCACTAAACGTATTCCTGCCTAGAGTACTCTTTTCTCTATACTAATAACTACTGAGAGTCCCAACATTTCTGAATTACCATGGGCAGAACCTTGACTTTGCTGTCAACTCCCCAGAAAGAGCATTTATAATGGACCCAGTTGGGCATGACAAAATAAAAATTTAATATTTGAATGTGAGAGAGTCTGTGTTGAGTCAGACACAGAGAAGCTGCCTGATAGGTGCCAGCTCTAGACTATGGGAATAAGCAAGTGCCCCACACTGGGGGAAAGACCAGCACTGCTCACACCGAGAAGTCAAATGAAATATGATTACAACAACTATATATTGTGCTATAGGAACTTTCCTGATTGTATCTCTATGGATTATAAATACCACCATGTGCCCTTGATGCCACTTCTATCTGTTGTTTTCTCTGGTGTGAAATCGTCACAAATTATTTTAAATTATTAATAAAGACAGACCAAGCATTTGATTAGTTTGCAAGTTAGCTAAAGATGACCAGAGCTGTAGGCTGAACAGCCACAGGATTTTCTTTTCTACCCTGTTTTAGAGGTTATCCACTACAGCTGAAAATCCAGTGCTCATCCTCACTTGGTACTTGCAATTCAGCTGATGCAAAAAAGCAGGACATAATCTTTGACCCAACATCCTCTGTTAAGAACATCCTCCTCCACCTTCTTCCCCAAAGACAGCCAAGAAACTGTCGTTTCTTCAGCACAAATCCAAAACACAGCCCTATACCAGCCTCTCTGAAGAAAATTAACTCTACCCCAGCTGAAGCCAGCACAGAAGCTAAGAGTCAGGAGTGAGGCACTCCCAGCTCAGTGTCACAGGTGTGCATTTCTGAGGCAACTTCTCTCCTGGTAGGTGAACAAAAGTGATACATTCATACTCCTTCCACCTCCATGCATTCGTCTATGATTTTTGTCACAATAAGACCAAAATCACAGTTAATTCCTGAATGGATATGTTTCTGGGGACACACCAGCTTCCAGGATATGCCCGCAAAAATGTGACAACATTTGTTTTCTGTTTTCTCTAGTGAACTTCAATGGAAAACTCTTATTCTGAAATTCTCTGGGTGGCATCAGACAAACAAGTCATTCTCCTGGATATGAGAAAATTTCCATTAGTTCTCCGTTGGTTAAGTGACAGTTGAAAGAAAAGAAGTCCTGGGAAACTTTTGGAATAGGATGAACCTTGCAGGCAGAAGTTGAATGGGTTTCAATTAAAAATGCAATCACAGAGGAGTTTGTGCTGAATTTTTGTGCTGCATTTTCAAACATGTGAAAGAAGCAGTGAAAGAACAAATGAAGGCAGCGAAAAGAAACCCAAGGCAAAAAAGCAACCTGATCTGAGAAGAGATAAGAAAAAGAGTTTTAGGGTAGAGGGCTGGATGGACAAAAGCCTGGATCTGTGAGTCCTGTTATTGATCCCAGCTATGCTCAGGGAAACAGGACTCGGTGCATATTCTTTGTGACTAAACAGATTTGTCCCAGAGAAACAATTCACTCCATAGTCAACTTCTCCTGCTAGCAGAAACAAGCTAAAATTGGTGAGCCCCTTAGGTCAAAAAGAGATTAGTGGTGTTAGCAATGAGATCTGAAGTACAGAAATTTCAAACTGCTGTTCCTGATCAGCCAAAGTGCAAGCTCTGGCATTTTTTCAATTCAATGTCAAACTCAAATGAATGGCTCACAGGATGATCAGAAAGGGCAGGAGGGTTTTAGCAGTCACCTAGTCTGATCTAGAACCAAGGATGTTCCAAAAAATTTTCCCCTCCAAAAGGTGGAATCTTTCCAATCCAGGACCAGCCCTTGATATGCTGGAACCAGCCAGCACAGGGCATAACTGGCCACAGCAGGACTACGATGTACAAGTCAGGAGGGAAGAAATAGACCCCACTTGAACTGGCAAAGGACATGAGGAAACTTGTATTTTTGGCATTTTCAAGTACTCATAAGGTCTTCCAGGATAAATAGGCAGTGAACCAGTTTATGCACACTCAGATGCATCTGGACTTGCAGATCAGGATAGGAGGAGGAAAGGAGCAACAGTCATTCCAGGAGGCTGTGGATTTGCTGGTAGAACTTGACCCTTTTCCTTTTGCTCAGCAGTGCACTTCACAGGAGGGCAACTGGAGCTGGAAAAGATACCAGCTGATTGCTGTGAGCTGGGACAGCACAAGTGGGAGCCTGATCCTGGGAAAGCAGAAGTCTGATGTATTTTGAGATGTTTCTGTGCAATTTGCTACAGCAATCAATCAGTTGGTAGAAAAAGAGTAAATGGGGACAACTGAACATTAAATGAAATCATTAAACCTGCCAGCATGAAAAACTTTCCCCTAAAAAGAACTGGCCAAGTCCCCAAATGATCATAGATACACAGAATTTTGAAGAGTGTAGGAAGTTGATTTGTGAGTTTGGCAGAAGGTGAAAACTTCAGCATAGGTTGGATGAGAAAGAGGAACCCTTACAGTGGTCAGAAAACTGTGATTGGGCAGTTTTATGAGTGCATTCTTCCCTTCCATACACACATATATACAAATGCACACACAAGGGCTGCTCCTTTTCTAGTCTGCCCATGAGTGAAGTTTTTACAGAGTGAGCCCAGAGTCCAGTGGTGAAGGGTGAGCCTGTAACAGAGCTATGAGTGGTGCTGTGGAACAGGTAATGTTTATGTGCCATAGTACTGTACCTCCTGGCAAAAGATTTTAGTTCAGTAGGACATTTCCAGTTGAATTTTCAGGAAAAAAAAATTATTATCTGGGCAAACCATGCATTGCTGCCATAGCTTTATGTATTTAAACACAAAAGGCTTACATATGGGGATGGCAGTAATGCTTTGTCTATTATTACTGTACTGAAAAATTAGCAAATGCTATCCCAACCAGAGCAGCTACCAGGTAAAGACATCCAAAAAAACCTACTTAAGACAAAAAACAGATGGCTCCTTGTGCCTCTGTTAACTCCTGTTAATATACCTGAAAGAACTGGGTCATCAAAAGCATAAGTACACCCAGAATTTATACAACTGACAAAGTTCCCACGCCATTGACTGGAACAACGGATTTGTTCTTTCAATAATAGCCTGCAGGGTGCTGAAATACTCACCTAAGAGGGATGCTGTGTTGGAACAGAATGCCACAATGAAATCAGCCAGTAAATGAAGCACTCCAATCCAGTATGCAGTTCTTCTTCAGATAATCATGCTTAATGCTTTTTCCACCACAGAAGGAAATCCTGGTATTTCAAACTGAAATAAAGATGCAGGATAGGGAACAATGTACAAGCTACTACTGGGCCTCTTAAGAGACAGAAGTACTCTGGCTGAAGCTGTTGCTATTATGAGTCTCTAAGCTGCAAGCTGACAAACATCCATGTTGTGTCTTAGTTTAGACAACCCTGATCATGGGTTTTCTAAATGACCAACAATTAATATTTCATGCAATCTTTTTTGTGAAGCTGTTTGTGCATTCTATTATGTGATTACTAAGCAGAGATAGAACTACAGCAAATACAAGATAAGGTGTCCTTTCACAAAGGAGAACAGATTTCAATTCTGAACCTCTACAAACAGATGTAGAGTGGAAGTGTGCCTGATTTGCTAGTCCCAGATCTAGGGCAAACATTTCTAGGACACTTGAGCAGTTTTGTATCTTTAAGACAAGCATTCGCACAGCTCAGACATAAAAAAGTTGTGACAAAACAGTGCCTCTATCAAGGGGCTAACACCTCACAATATCTGCTTTACAGTCAAGTAACCTCCATTTCCTTCTTATTGTCAAAGCCTGCCCAAAATTTTTAGCTATATGAAATGACAACAATGATTCAGAGATACAGTTCTTTAGGTCCTGTTTTCATCACGGGAAAAAAACCCTCATGCTAAGCCTAATTAAAACCTGACACACCCTTTTAACATACTTCACAGTACAGAGGTCATTTTCCTGCCACAAGGCCATCTTGCCCTGCCTGCGCTTACCATATTCCTCAAAAACATCCATGAATCTTAAAGAATAGCTTATAATTATTCCAAATAGCTTCAGTTAACAAAATATAGAGCATGAGCTCATCTTTTCGTAGAGCATGATGGAAAGAAAAGGAAAACCAGCTGGAGGTAAATGGTAAAAAGCAATCACCAGTAATAAAGAACCATTGTAAGATAATCTCAGTTGACTGTGCCCCAGTCTTGCTCAGAAGAAGGTCTAAACAAATGCTGAGGTTATGTGGAAGAGATTGTTAGAGTTGCCTAAGCTAGCTAAAAGCCTAGAATGTGTTAGGGCGAAGGTTCTATACTGCATTCAGGTATAACGTGCATGGGATGAAGCAATGAACAGATTCACAGGAGTAATGCCGACTGAAATCCAGGTATTTATCCTGAGGGTCACATGTTAAAGTAGGGCTATTGAACAAATGGAAAATTTTAGCTCATGATCAGGTAGCAGATGCTTCTCATAACAGGGAGAGAGCTATGGTTTATAAGACTCCTCATGCAGGTCACTAAATGGGTGATTGGAAATAAGTTAGTCATGCTTACCTGAAGTGTTAACCATATAAATGCTTTGATAAAATCACAAATGACCCAGTTATCACTGCTGGACCAATGAAGCTTGAAAGCAATGCAGCAAGTATTCAAAATGCTGATACCCACAAAGCACTCCGGATGAGTCTCTATGTACCCAGCCAAGGACAGCCCATCACTGTGGGGGCATAATAACTGATGTTAAGAGGATGATAGGAGCAAATAAACTTACTGCCAGATTATATTTGATGATATAAAGTTAACAAACTGGGAAAATAGCTCTATTCACTCTGAAGGCTCTTCTGAGGGTGTTTGTATCTTGAAAATAATCCCAATGTTAATGCAAAATTGTGAGTGCATTTTCTATTTAAAAAATAATCAGTATAATAGCTGTTAAGAAGATTTATCTGATCATCCTGTTGAGGGTCAGAACAGCTTATCTGTTCTTAGAACTGTAAAGATAATATTAAGCATGCAAAGAAGCAGCTATGGATCTAGACAAAGCTGCTCAGTAAATCAAAAGGCTCCCCTGCTATGTTACACAGCACACAAACAGCTTTAGCTCCAGCTCTGCATGCACTGACAGCTACTTAACATGAATTTTAACTCTAGGACACAATATTAAGATGATATTTTTGGGGCAGTATTTTTCCATTCTGATGTCCCCCACTCTCTGGCAGCCTTCTCTGAGTGACTAACTTCTCCCTTGAAAGAGGCAGAGAAGGGAGAAATGCTGGCACACTCTGACAATGAGCACTGAAAGCTGGAGTTTGCACCTTGGGCTGTGGAAGAGCTCAGAACTTCCCTGGTACAGGAAAGGTCCGTGCCATGGTGAGTATGCACAGCGTGCATAAAGCCTAAAGCCAACTATAAAATAAAACCCCAATTTAACCTTCCTCTTGAAATATCAAGATGAATACCACAAAGACATAGTTAGATATGGAGAACATACACTTCAAATCAGAAGCTCTCCTTGTGCCTCCAGCGCAAGACTATCAAGTTTCAGCTTTCTGAATGTGAGCTGATAACCAAGTTAAGGAATGATACAACCAGCAGTTCAACAACTGCTCAGCTGTGTCATTTTCTGACCAGCTTCTCTTTTTCTACTCTAGAGTAAACATAGTTGACAAGGCCAAATATGTAGAACACAGACACACAAAAAAACCCAAACAATAAATCAAAACAAAGCTAGTGGCTCCATACCCACAGGGGAGAGCCACTCCCCTGTGGGTATGTATGCAAGAGAAGTCTGTTCTCTTGCAACCAGTCTTGGTTATGAGAGAAATTCCTGTGAAGGCAAATTGCTGTGAGAGAGAAGTGCTGCACACCACAGGCAGGGAGCTCTGCCAGGCTGGGCTGCAGGGAGGGTGGGCGTTATTGGGGCCACTTCTTTTCACAGGGGAAATGAGGGACAAAGGGATCAATTGCTTGTTGGGAAGAGAATTAAATCAACCAGAAATCAGCAAGAGGGGACAGGGCAGATGTAGAAAGTTAAGACTGATGGTGTTGTTCTTGTGACTTAAGTACAGACTGCAGTATCCAAGACTTTCAAAATAAAAAGTTTATGAACTAAAGTACTACAAGTAGATTTCTGTATTTTGTGAACTACAATAAGTTGATGAGCCAAGTAAAAGAAAAAAAAAATTCCAGCATTTAGATTGTACTGAAATTAAATATTCCTTTCAAGTAAACACCTCTGTAATGATCCTAGATTATATATGCTTGAATAAAGACAATTTTTAAAAAGATTAAAATTTGAAAGTAAAATATTTCAGGGGTGAACAATATTAAGGGAACCTTTAAAGGAACCTCTGCAAACCGTACTGGAGGTTTAAGACTAAAAACAAACAAACCAAAAATCCTGTTTACCTGATGGGGTTTTTCCCCATGGAGAAACACGTTTTGATATCTGCATTTTTGCAGAACCTTGAGTAGCTGAGGGGTTCTCTCTCAGCGAAGCAGACCAGAGTTCATCCAGCTGTCTAATGAGGTAAGAGTGAGTGCTGTGATGGGGAACTGACAGGCAGGACAGCATCCTGAGTTTGGTAGTCAAGGAAGAGAAGGCATAGTTGATGGAAAAGGATATTAATTTCAATGTTTATGAAGAGACAAAGCAAGGAAACTAACAAAAAGGTCCTAA
This sequence comes from Machaerirhynchus nigripectus, assembly GCA_013397975.1. NCBI lineage: Eukaryota > Metazoa > Chordata > Aves > Passeriformes > Dicruridae > Machaerirhynchus > Machaerirhynchus nigripectus. The sequence goes on along the minus strand of VZRQ01008602.1, from coordinate 321,609 downwards.
TCTCTTTCTGGTAGGCTTACTGAAGTCTTATCTTGGCAAATATATGTGGTCAGATATCACTTGGTTTACACAGTGTCATAAACTGTTATTACTCGTAAGTTACTGGAGGAAAGGGAGATGTCTCTTCAGCTGGGGGATCCCCAGCTGGGTGGGTCAAAGGACACAGGGTCTAGATTGATGATCCTTAGTTCTGTGTGAAGAGGAACACCAGGAGATGTAACTGCCATGTCAATTACATCCAAAGACTGGATCTAACCCCAGAGAGGAATAGAGCAGTGCACAGAAGCAAAACTGGAAAGCTCCCGAGATTTTTTTTTTCCCCCTGACCGTAACAACTACTTTGAAGAAGGAATTTCATCAACTTGTGCAAGACACTGAAGAGACAGAAAGGGGATCGTTTCTGCAATAGCAGTGATTTGGACACACTGCCAAGTTCCTTGCTATCTGATAATCACAGATTTATACAATAATCTTGACTGGAAGGAACCCTTGAGATCATCTAGTCCAAACGCCTGTAGCTTTTATATCTGTTCAGAATTGTCTTTGATGCAACCCGTGACCACTGCTTCTCAGCCTTTCACTGTGCATCTCCAGGAAGAGTCTCCTGAGTATTCAGGATCTGCAACACTTTGTCAAGCTAATGATCCAGCATCGTGTTTCTAAGCACTACAAGCTGCTAAGGGAAGAACAAGGCATGCACAGATTAACTCCAGCATCCTTCCTGAGTCCAACAAGTGGAAATTTAGGAACGCCAAGTCTGCAACCCAGCAGTAGTGGTTAATTAGACATAGATTTAATCCTTTATGGAATTTATTTGGTTCCCACAAAATTCTATGGTGGAAAGTGCTGCACAGTTGACTTATAAATTATGAAAAAGTGCTTTCTTTACTTGAAGTGAAATGAATTGAGCTCTCCTAGTTTTAGCAATATTTTATTGGAAGCAAGTGAGACTAAAATGCACAGCTTCATTCGATGATTTATGCAATTTCAATGGCAATGGATCTCAAGGATGTGTTCAAACTTTACAGTTCAGGGAAACTGTTGAGATAGCAAATGTTAACAGCCTCTGAAAATTTCTCTGCATAATAAAGTTTACCATCAGAACTATCACAATGAAGTTTTTCCATTAGACTTATAGTAGTATAATTTCTCATGTGAAGACACTACAAAATAGGCCAGCTCACCCAGGATTTGCAGCACTATAGCTATCATAATATATTAAAGATTGACTGGCAAATCTATACACGTACATGAAGACTGACTGCAACAATGCAAAGAAAGAAATTCAGAAATAGAGATTTATTTTTTCCCCTAAAAGACAGGCCCTTGCCCACTTTAAAGATCAAAGGCAAATTGCAAAGATATTATCAAGAAAAACATCGTTGTGTCAGTCCAAACCACTAATCACTTTAAAATCTTCTATAGTTTCTTCTGTATTCATGTTGAAAGCACTGCTGGTCAGAACACTGAACCTGAAAGTTGAAAAACTCTCCTCTTAAAATGATGCTTTTACTTATGCTGACTTTATTGCTATGGTTGCCCTCCATCCAGTCTGATGCCATCATCTGTTCATTGCTTTCCAAGAGTTCAAGCACAGTTATAATAGCAAGTGAAAGAATAATAATTAGATCTTAGTTGAAATACCAGGTGTATTACCAGCTTAGTCTGTTCCAGAAAAAAAGAGTCTATATTGAGTGTTCGTGTTGGTGCTGACCTGTCTCATAGCAGCTTTTTCAATTTTTCCTTCTGTAGACTTTCCAGTAAATACCTTTATAACTCACTGCTGTGATCCCTACCCTCCACTTTTGTTTCAATGTTGAGTATATTCTATTTCACTCCCTTTGTAGCAGCAAACTGCCCTTTGTATAAACTGAACCTGGTTAAGGATTCCCTTTTGCTGCGAATCCGACTGGAATTCTTGGCGGTGCATAATGCCATACACCATACCAAGGTGTTTGCTCCAGTATTTCATTCAAAAGCTCTGGGCTTTGTTCTGATTTACACATTTCAGATGAGATCAGAATCAGGCCAACAGTTTCTGCCAAAAGAGCATACAAACTGAAAGGCAGAGAAGATAAAACATACTCACTCTAAGAGATTCAGAGAATTAAAGTAGCATAAAGCTTTTTAACTTTTTCTGTTTTGGCTGGGAGTGATGCTAGCCTGTGTAGAACATCCATAGGCCCTGTGAAAGCAGGGAGACATACCAAGGTTTTAGAGATGAAAGTAAAAAGAAAAATGAACTGGCAAAAAAAAATAGAATTAAAGCTTTAATATGCCACCATGCTTCAAAGAAGCTTGCTTTGTTCATACTGCATGGTGCAATCACACTCAGGTTTTTAGAGACGTCAGGACTACTCTCTTTGTAAGGCAAAGTCAAGACTGGAGAACAGTTCATTACTGGTACATCTGTCCTTCTGACATATATCTTCCTCTTGCTAATTGACCATACAGGAACTAAAGCAAGAAGCATGCATAGCTTGCAGTGCAATCTGGTTCCAAACACAGCTGCAAGGTGACTGGAGGCAGTTTCCCTCCCAGCTTGCTCTTGCAGACAGCATATTGGGCTCTTGCCCTGTTGCATCCTGAACTCAGCAACTCCCATCCTAGAGAATGCCTCCCCTGCCCCGTCCAGCTTTTTTTGCTTTCACCCTTCATATGTTCTGTCACAGCATATGGCCAAAAAAGGCAGCTTTGCTGCCCTTTTTTATCAGGGCTTGGCCTGCCACCAGTTCATAGTGAAAACCTCATTCTCAGGTTAAGAGTCTCTCTCAGCTCAAACTCTGGACTTCTGAGAGGCACAAGAAAACATAACATCTGTGCAGGTTACACAGCAACAGTAAATCAGTTCTAAGATCGTAAGCTTTGTCTGATGTTAAAAGAGAGGAAAATAAAAGGGAGGAATCGGAGCAGCAAACACCTTACAGGTGCTAAAGTGTGCCTGGTATTTTAACATGGACCCAAGCTATTGTTCATAAGTCTGGATGGACCAGACACAAGCAAGTCATGCATGCTGCAAACCAGTCTGCCAAGAGATAGCACAAGCCAAGTCTCCCTCAATATGTGAATGCTTTGAGTCAAAAGTGCAGCTGGGCTAATAGTCCTTGGGAAAGCATGAGTCACAGGGTTCAGTAGGCTTTAACAACTCTTCATGTAACAGTGCAGACATAATCTCACAATCTCACTGTGCAGTTCCTGGACAGCTGGAGAGGGACTTTGGACAGAAATATGTTGTGCTTTCTCTCAAAAGTCCAGGGCCCTACTCCTTCAACACGTCTGTCCAGGCAATGGCAAGAAGCACAACCTGGTCTTGGTTTGCACAGTCAGAGCTATTGTAAACACGCTGTGTCTGCAGGGCAGGACAAGGGACATCTGCAGTGGGACCAGGACACGCCCCTGGATGCACGTACAAGGATGCACTCCTGCTCCAAGTGAAGACACAACGAAGAGGCTCATCATCCTGTAGAGCTTCAGGGCCTGACTGGGATGCTCGTACCACCAGGACTGAGGGGTACAGATCAGAATTCTCGTGCTCCACAGTGTGGCACAGATTTAGTACAATAAATAAAAAATTACATCTTATTTTGGTTCATGTGCTGTTACTTCTTACAATGTCTGAAAATTGTGTTTTACTTCCTTTGCTTTCACCAAGAACTGAAAGTTGCGTGTGTATCAAAATAAGAAGATTTACTCCATGGCAGACTGATGGAGAATGTATAGACATTACTTTTTCTTATACCCCCCCCAGATGGCTTCTTTCTCCAGATGCAAAATAAGTATTGTTTTCAAAGCAACTTGTATTGTACGACATAAAGCATGCCAAGTTTCACGAACACCTAAGCATGTTTAAAAAATAAGAGTTGGATGATACTCATAAATTAAAGGTTGCTCATTAAAGCTAATATTTGTTTATTTTTGGTAATTATGTTAATCCTGAAGTATTTATGTGTATTTTATTCATTGAAACTAGTTTCAATGAAATGTTTACTAAATTATAGTACATCTTTCTGTATGAATCTATTGCCCAGTTTTTCTAATTTTGACAAAAAGGACTAAAATTTTATAGAGTGTCATTGGTAATCTTAAAGCAACTCTGAATGACACAAGTCATTGATCAGTCACCTTACAGTGGAAGAAGCCACTGTCATCTCATATTGTTCATATGTGAATAAGTTTGTAAGTTTAACTCAAAAGTTTATAAGTTTAACTCCAGATAATTTTAACTGCTTTTTAGACAAGGTATTGGGTTTGTTTTGGTTTGATTTTCAAACATAAGCAGGGCTCCATTGCCAGAAAACAGGCCCCTGGGTATGTTGCCTTCAGTATGTCCTCCATCAGTTAAGATTTTGATAAACCTACTTTACAGGGGCTAAAATGCTGGATTTTTCCAAATGTGCCTGATATAAATAAGCCAAGTGTTTTGGAGAGGAATACAGAAGTATTTAATCAGGCAAAACTTCCATTGATTTCCATGGGAGTCTTGTCAGAGTAAGAACTGAGTTAAGACTTCAAGACTTGGCACATTATCAATCCCAGCAAATGACGGGCGAGAGCTGATGCCTAACGCATGTTCTAGGGAGGAAACTACTTGGCTCAGGGACCAGATTTAAAACATCACATACTGTAGTTTAAGCTCTGTAAGAAGTGAGAAGAACAAAGCTTAAGTTAGTCTCTAAACACCCAAGTCAGAGTTCAAATACAGTGCAAATATTCTTTACATATCTCAGCACGTCTAGTGGCACGCTTACTGTAAAAGGCAAGAGCGAGGGATAAAAGGGAGCAGGTCTTAATGGGAAATGAGTGCCCAGAGGAGGCATCACAATGCACCTTTTTCACAGGCTATTGATGAGTAGATAACACGATTGCAGTGTGACAAGGTTAGTTAAGAAACACTATTAAAATAAGGAACACAATATTTCATATAGCTATTTTAGAGATTCTTTTTTCCTGAACTTGTTCAAACAGCAAACTCTTTTTTTATCCTGTTTGGCAGTGTGGGGGAGCCTGAAATATCACATCCTCACAACCAAAGGCAAAAGCCAAGAGAAAGAGAGATGAAGGGGTTTACTCTACAGCCTTTTCTAAATGCTAACAAACATAACTCTGAATTTGTCCTGCAGATTGTGTTTACCACTGCACCAGCTTGCCTTATAAAGGCAAATTTTTCAACATACTTCAGTAATAAAAATGAGTGTAACAAATGAAGTAAGCTGTTCAGGAATGGGATTTCTAGCTCAGTCACTTTGTCTGATCCATGATGTGTGGCACCCTTTTAATGTGCCTGATGTTGCAGATTAGATCAATGGCTGGCAATTAACTGGGGGCTTTGTCTGATCTGCAGCAGATTCAGAATCTGCAAAAATTCCCTTTGCATAGCACACCCCCTTCTCAAAGTCCTTCATACAGGATACTGCTCCAATGGAGAACAAGGCTACAGGCCATAAAAGCTCAGTTGTTTTGAAGTACACTGTCCTGGAGACTTAAAAATTTCATCTTTCCTATAAGGAATGTCTTACTGGTAGAACATTAAAGCATGACAATTTGTGCATTAATACAAAGTGCTGGGCTAACACATAGGCCTGTATTTGAACAATGTGAAAGATATTTAGGACAATACAGAGAGAGACAGAGGTAGAAACAGATTTCAAAGTCTTGCTGACCAGGTGCTGGCAAATGAAAACCAGGTGTTGTCTGGAGTATTTTCTAGGCAAACATAAAAATCTGGGTTGCACTCAAAACAGGAAAGATTTTCTACTTTATTTCTGGTTGATTTGACTGACTTTTTTAGTAAGCATACTGCTTTTTTTAGTAAAAACCCCCTTTCTGCCTGCAGGGGCATTTGCTTTTTAATTGAAACACCTTCCCCCCTCATTTCAAACTTAAATGGTGACCTCAGCATGAGACGAGAATTGTATACAAATCCTTTATACTAATTCTTTTTGGGAAGAACGTTGACACTGTAATGAGTTTCACAGTGTGTGAACTGGACAAACACATCCAACATATACTAAGACACATCTTAACCATCAAATCATATCCTCAGGAAGAAGCTGACTCAGTGCACAGGCCAGTTTACCCTGTTCAGAACTCTTAATGGCACACAGACTCCTCACATACTGCCTGAATGTAACATAGACTCTCGCAGTCCATACATTTTAAACAACTGCTTTTCTTTCCCCTTTTTAAACTGGTAACAGTCTATGGGAGATGAGAGTTCACTAGATAAAAAAGAGAAGAAAACACTTTCTGAGCATGACCAGTGTATACAGTCAATGACATCCTGGCCTGTATCAAAAGCTTTGCCAGGGGAGGTTCAGGTCAGACATCAGGAGGAATTTTTTCACTGAATGGGTGGTTAAGCATTGGGACAGACTGCCCAGGGGAGTGGTGGAGTCACCATGCCTGGAAGTGTTCAAGAAACAACTGGACGTGGCCCTTAGGGCTGTGGTTTAGTCGACAAGGTCATCTCTGGTTAAAGGTTGAACTCAATGATCTTGGAGGTCTTTTCCACCTTTAATGATTCTATGATATCCACTGAGGTCTAAAGAAACTGCAAAAGCTTAAACAGCTTTCACCACTTCAATTAGAAATTTCATGACCTAAAATGTTCTTAAAAATGTATTCATATAAATACAAATTGGAATGCATTAAGATGCCTTTTCCACTTACAAAGGATATGGCCACCTCTCATTTTTAACTCTAGAGATCTGGGACAAAATTTCATCAGTTGTAAATAGTCTTCACCAGCACATGAAAAATATTCTTCCTCTAAAAAAGACACAGAATTCACCATTCCTCTCACAGCCTGAAGCTCAGCTGCTTTCACGCTACACAACTCCATGCTTCTGTATTGTAAGCTTCAACACTGTTTGTCCTGCCTCCTGTCACACACTGAAACTTTTTGAGGGGAAGAGAATTAGCTAGAACTAATTAGGTAGGTGTGAAAGAAGAGCATGCAAACAGTGAGTGAAGACAGCTGTGGCAGTGAAAGGCTTCATAACAGAGATAGACAATAATGCCTACATTGCATTGGAGACTCTTTCAGTACTCAGCAACCACGGTGAACATTCCAGCTGCAATCGCCCTACCCAGAGGCATCCTGGTGTGGATGTTTAGTCAAGTTAGTGGTTTCCTTCACAGCTAAAAATCTCAGAGGGCAGAGGGTAAGTAGTAGTGAAATCTGATGATTTGTGCAAGTACCCCATGTGATTCCAGAGCTGCTGCTCTGAGGCAGCTGGAGTTATACACAGTGGCCTCTAGGCACCCAGCATTGTGGCAGCTCAGTTGAAGAAGTCATGGATGTTCTCTAACATACACCATAGTGTGTCAGCACTGATCTTAGGAAAAAAGACAATAACTGTGATTTCTGCTATGTTAGGATTAATACCTTATTGCTACCTCTATTTATTTCTATACATTAAATTTTGACCCTGAGCTCAAGGTTATTCATTCATAATGAATGGAATGTTTAGGGTTCCTTAATTTCAGTTGGACTTTTCAAACTCAGCTACATTGGGGCCTAGATATTTGTCTTTCTGAGCCATGCATCACAGCCATGGCAATTCAGATATTACAGATTTAAGCAGCACTGCAGGAAAATATCTCTGTTCAAAGACAGCCCTGACTAGGTAGCAGCTCTCCATTCTTTCTAACCCCCAATCTCATTAAGCTTGCAAGAATGGAGCCTTCTCCTGCAGAAGCTGATTCGCATACATAGTCCTCATGTTCCAGGGAATTCAAGACTATTCTTCTAGCTAGGAACATTATATGCCAATATTTTCATAAAATAGACTTGTGATTCTCCTGTAACTAGACAACTGAAAGGCTGTGCCTCCTGAAATAAGGCAGACTACAAAGAGTGAAACAAGGGTAGGCCTGTCTAAAAATAAATAACGACAATTACAAACATTAAAGTTTCCAGAGGCATTACTCAGCCCCCCTGGATATCACCTGACATGGAAACAGATGTACCAACATAAATGCTTCTTCTTCTGATTTTTTTATTAAAAATAGGGCAGCTGGTGATGCCAATGGTGCTAAATGCACTACTGGAATTTCTGGTTTGAGGTGGGAGGAACTGCTCTGAAATTTAAGCACATACTTACAGATATGTGCTCTTCCATAACAGCTCTGTCACGGGAGGTTACCAGTCCCCTGCTGCTGTCAGCATCTTTTAGTTCCAACAGCTTTTTACTGACACATCCTATCCAAACTTTGCTATTAATGGCACAGGTGGAACATGATGGGAGCTTCATCAGCTTCCCTTTGTTGAATGTATTTCTTAAGAAACATACAAACAAACGCGGCCAATACTAAATTTTCTAATATCTGGTTTCTACCAATTAAATTAATTCTAGCACCTATGATAGGAAGAATAAACCTAGGAAAAGGCCACATGAATTCAGCTTAAAGCTGCAATCCTGAAGAAAAATGTCCTTAAAAGCATACATATGTGTAAGACTTAAATAAGTTGGGGTTTATCATTCATTTTAGCATTCTTCAGTTAGTTTTACAGTGCGGCAAAACAGTTCACCCCATGTGTTTCCCCAAGGACACTGGCCATTTTGTAGAACGGGAATGTAACCTGTTCTGCGCAATAATAATTTTATTAAAATTCTTATGTGAGAGGCCACAGCCACACATCTTCAGTTTCCCAGAGTGAGGCGGGCAGACACTCGTACACCTGCTGCAGTAATGGATCTCAGTGGCTGGTTATGAGAAGTTGGGGGAGCTGCACAGAGCGCTGTGCTCTGTCCATATGCCAGCTATTACATGTTGAGCACTAAAACCAGATGACTGCATCTCTGCAGCAAGAAAAGGCATCAGATCCCATGCCTGCAGGCAGACTCTTTTTTAAAAAATTATTTATATGAGACTGGAAAAAAAACCCACCTCTTTCCCTGGCAGTATCACAATTAACAGGAAACAAGGACCAACAGTAACACAGTGCATGATGCCAGGAGTGCTGATCCTCCTCCAACTTCTGAATCCATTTAGTCTGTCCCAGAAGGCCCTGCACAGATGAAACTCTTTGATATGTTTTTAACCTCTATGAGAGCTGCACAGGTGCAGCCCATTTGGAAAGCAGGCGACTCCCATTTTTCCACCAGGGGCAATGTTACTTTGAAATCATTCCATGAAGTCATTAGACATGAGTTTTTTGTTAGTGTTTTTAAAAGACATAATTTACTCTTTTTTTTTCTTTTTACTTTCAATAGCTCAAGAACTGCAATGAATTAAAAAGTCATCTCAGAAACCTATTAAGGTGAGTCCCAGTCACCACGTTCCAGCCTGCTTTGTTAAGCAAATTGAACTCAGTCATTCTTACTAAAAAATATAAATTAAATAAAAGAAAAAGCCCTTACATGCAGTATGCATACTCTTTGCAAATTCTCTGTCTGGAGATTAATCAAACCTCCCTGTTAAGCTGTCCTGATGAAATGGGAAATTAAATACCTCACTATGAGTGTGAACACATTTTAAGGCAGTTTCAGAAGTATAGAAAATCTTGACAATGTAATAAAAATTATTACAATTGTGAGACCATTTTTTGTTTGGAAAAACTTAACATGGCAACATAATCATGAAATCTTTCCATTTACTGAAATAAAGTAAGTGAAACAGTATGTCTTAAATTATTTTTTAAAATCTATACATTGCTGTTCTCCACAGAAAATGCTGGAGATAGTATATCTCATATAAAGAGCAAATAAATGAAAGCCAAATATCTCATAATTTATTGGTCTATAGGTATTTTGCTGAATATATAATTCCCTCACTGAATCACTAGATGTTGCAAGCAAAATAGGCTATTATGACTATTGCATTTGATCTCCTGGGTAACACAGGCAAAAGCACCATTAATTTCTGCATCAAAACCATTCTTTTCGTTTGATCTACAGCACCTCTTTTTTTAAAAGATACCTAGTCTTAATACAAAGACTTCAAGTGAAGGAGAAACCACTGTGTCGCCGGGTAAATTTTACAGTGGTTAATTTACTCTTCCTGTTAAAAATGGGCACATCACTTCAGTCCTGCATTTGTCTAGCTCCTGCTTCAAAACACAAGACTGTTTTACCTTTTTTTCTGCTTAAAAAGCTAGATTAAAGATGTCAGCAGTAATTGTGCAAGTTGATCTGCAATAACATATAGCCTTTGGTGTCGACACTAATCAAGGTTAGGCAACTCCAGCAACATCTAGATACACAGCAGGAGGCAAAGGTTCAGTTAATTCAGAATTCTCTTGCCTTTGTGCTTTTGATGAAATTTTAATTCAGTTTAGGTGCAGGTCTATTTCTTTTATTGTTTGGTGTTTGAGAATATTAAAATGAACATAAAAAACCCCAGACCTGTTGCTACATTTTCACTGATATGCTGTTATTTACACACATATATTGATAAAAGAAAACTCAAAGCTACTGATTGTCTCTGTTTATAAAATGGAGCAATTACTGTTGTCAGGAGTTATCACCAACAATGCTTAGACAGCCTATAGCTTTCACAGTCTAATGGAATGACAAAAAGACTACTCGGAACAGCTGTAAACCAAACTGATGGGTACTATAAGCAAGCAAAAATTCTCTTTATATCAGCAGTAGATTTCATCTACTTTTAATGGAAAATGTAAACTCCATATATTTCTTAAGGACTTCAAGTTGGAATACTCTGAATTCCTTCAAACTCTTTTGACTTACTTATTTTTCCTTAACCAAACTCTTTAAAATCTAGAAACAGAACTGTTTTGGACAAAGTGTTTCCCTTAAAAAATGCAAACAGAAAAATCAAAACACTCTGTGACATATTCTGTTTTGTGGGCTTTAACTGAGAAGAAATCAAGAATGACTGTACAATTAATGTTGAGACATGCATTTAAACAAATAAATTTCAGTCTCACTTAAGTATATGAATGATTGTATTTAGTTCCCAAATGCGACAGAATAATTCTTCGCTGGACAATCTGGAGTGCAGCTGTGGGAGAGTGGAGCAAGGGGAAGTTAGGAAGCATTTTGGGGGGCAATTTGGAGGGCATTGGGAACTACATAAGACTGAGAATCACATCAAATAGCAAGAGTTATTCTTAAGTTTGTCAAAATGTTTGTGGTCTTCCTTAAATTGTAAAACACCACCACCACCACCACCATCATTATCACCAATAAAACCAACAAGCTGACACCACGCAGAAGAAAAAAACAAACCCAACAAAAACCTAAACCCCAAACCCACAGCCTGTATTTGCATTATTCAGAAAGACAAAATAACCCTGAGTTCTTAGCCTGGCAAGGTATAAAAATACATTTCTTTCTTTACAGCACTCCTACCTGCTAACCAGAAGCCAAAAAGAACTTTTTCCTCCATACAGTGTGGTAATTTCAGCCACACACATTAGCTGTTGAAGGGGAAGAAGGTACTAAACTTATCTATCAGGACTAGTATTAAATATTGTTACACCATTTAACACCATCCAACTCCTTTCCTTTTCCATCCTTCAATGCCTTCAATACTGCACACTTGAACATATCCTGAACTGAAAGACTGTCCCCATGTTAATCATATACTTCAAAGCCTTAATCAGCTTTCCCAACAAAGCAAAAACACAGTTTTAAACACTCGGTCTCAGTGGGAGTCAAGGTTTGGGTGGAGGGGAGGAGACATGTGGGAAGTAAAAATGGGCAAGGTTGAAAGCCATAGGTGCAACTTGTAACTGGGACTTCAAGGGGTGGATAAGCTTAACTAGTGATTTCCTGGTTTTTCTAACACTTGTGTTGATAGTATGTACACTTCAGAAACCTGGCCCTGGCCCTTAGTTTCACAGAGCAGGGGAGAGAATGTGGAACAACAGCTGCACTTCAAAAGCCACATGGCTTTTCAGAGTGTTTTGTTCCCCTTCACACGTTTTTATGCCAGAAGGGAACATATGGTCTGCTGTTTGGAAATTTCCCTGCCTAAATTTTTGCTTGATTAATTTCATCCAACTACTCCCAGTTACGAGCCCTCATAACACCCCAGACAGTTACTCCTTCCTTTACATTTATACCCTTCAATTAGCTGTAGACTATGTGCCTTCTTAGTCACCATATAACTATACACATCTAGTCCTTTTCATCTTCTCTTACCATCTTCCCGTGCTCTTTAATCATGTTTGTGGCTCTCTTCTGATTTCCCTCCAACTTCCTGATATTTTTGTCTTATCTTAAAGTGTCCATACCAGTACTTTCTCTTGGAGGTTACTTCTGTATTGGGAGTCAATTTCTCTTCAGACTCTTGTACATCACCTATCTGAGCAGTTTCCAGCTCGCTAAACAACGTGACTGGTGTCCTTGTTCCGTGCCTGGCTTGTGACACTGCATGTCCATGATTTTGAAACCCTGTGTGGCATCCTGTTACAAGTTCATGTTCAATTTCTCATTCACTTTATTCTCCAAAGGAGAAATAGCAGTGCAGGCAGCCTGCAGGAGCTGGGATGCCCTTAGGTACAGATCCTTCTGCAAGCAAGGAATTTCTGCACTGGAAGAACTTGATGGTGAATGAGCTGAACATGGTACACATGTAGGATCTGGCTGGCCCTTAACCTCACACATGCTGATTAAGAGGGGGTCCAAATCATGGTTAAGTTAAGCAGGAAGCCAGCTTGACCCATTCACAACTCCAATGCATTAATGGTGTGCAGTCTCCTCGTGTACTGTTTGAGTGTGAGTCTCATAATTTATACATTTTAAACAGTTAGTTTTTCTTCCCCTTCAGTAAATGGGTAACAGGAAACAGACAAAGCTCCTTAACTCTTCTTTAATCTTCCTCACCAGTGAAGTGAAAATCAAACAATAATTGTCTGGATGATCTCATTATTGTCAACAAAACTGAAACCTTGAAGTCCACACACACTGAAATGCTGATACATTAAACAAAAAAGAGAACTGTGCTTACATGTTGTTCAATAAATAAATAAGAGCTATAGAGAGATCCATGATGAATGAACACCCTGGGAGGGCTTCAGCTTGTCAGAATTATACAGTGACATTAATCACAGCATAAGAGGATTGCTGCAGGCTTCCAGTGTAAAGTTCTCATTATATCTTCAAAACAAGACAAAAAAAAAAGCAAAAATCCCCACAACTTCTGAGTCCCTCAAGATGGAATCTCAACTAACAGACTTTTTTGTTGGAATACAAAACTCAAAATAAACTGTCCTTCATCATGTAAAGAATCACATAAGCAGTGGAGACCTGTCAATCCATTTGCAGCATCCAACCACGCTGTTTCCACGGCACTGGTGATCCTTGGGCTTGTATATCAACATGGCAAAGTATTCAAGGGTTCTCAGCTCCAAGAGCTGAGCTAAACTGTGTAATTACAGTACTGCAACCTCTCCTACTCAGGTGAAACAAGTGATATTTGCAAAACAGGAGGTTTGTCTCACCAGGAGATCTAAGTGTCATGTCAGCAATGCTTTCAGGGGCGTCACGCCCCTTCAGCACTCAGAGAGAGGCTGCTGGAGGGCAAAATTCTACTGCACTGACTTGGGTCCACAAGAACTCAAAGCCATGGGGACCAGAAAGGACCGTACTATTATCAAAGGGTTCGAATTTGCTTGGATAATTATTTTTTTAATCTAAGAATTATATTAATGGGACCTCAGAGTGCTGACCATATTATGAGGTATGATCCATTAAGTTAATCTCCTTCAAATATTATATGCATGTATACTTGCCAAATGCAAGCACTTTAACAGACCTTTTCTAGGACAATCATAGACAGTTTAAACTTTTGGCCAAAGAAAAAAACACCCTAGCCTTTGTTTAGCAAGTTACTTGGCTAGGAGATAGAAAACTAGGGGATAAAATCTTAATGTTTAAAGTCATATATTCAGATCTATCCAAATCTCAGAAATCAGACATATGAAATACTAATAAAAGAATGTTCTAAATGTTGAAGGTTTTTGTGCTTTAAGTTTCTATAATATCTTGTGAAACTTTCTGAGCAATTTCTAATTCTGTCCTAACCAGTTTGCTTACTTCAGTTGAGTTTATTTTGGGATTTTTCCTAATGGAATTTCCACAACAGTGAGCAGACACTGTTAATTGCCACTATTTTAGGTTCAAAGAAATATCACCCACACTACAGATTTTACGATTTATTTAGCGTTATTAAGACTGTGTTAAAAAATACAAAGCTATATTTCTGGAAAGAGAACTTAATTATACAAATAAGTGGATGGATTTTCAGGTATTCACTACATTTGGTGTTGAGCTGTTTTTAATGTCAAGTATATACTTAAGGATCTAGTGGGAGTGGAGTAGTACTGAAAAATCTGGTCCCAGTTATGGATGCTGAGAACATAAAAATCCTACCCCAGTAAAGACAAAGCCTTAAATGTCATTGATCTTTTCATTTCCCATTGAGCTCTAATCCTGCATCAGCAGAACAAAGAGTTAGTACTGCATGGTTGGGAAGTTAAATTTTCCTCCACACCTGCAGGTCATTCCTCCTGGGCTCCCTCCATTGATAGCCAAAAAGTTATTTGCTTGAAAAACTAATCATGTGGTGCAGCTGAGCCCCTTCATTTCCAGAAGAAAGGCATCTGAAGTTAGACTCTGTTTCACAAAGAATTCATGGGAGAGCTGGCTTGAATCAGTGGGATCAGCCTGCAGACTCAGGGCCATGATTTTGTTACTGTTTGTTTAGTTTAATTAAAAACATAGAATCATTTAGGTGGGAAAAAACCTCTGAGACCATTGAGTCCAACTGCTAATCCAGCACTGCCGAGTCCACCTCTAAACCATACCACTGAGTGTTACATCTACATATCTTTTAAATACTTCCAGGGATGGTGACTCCACCGCTTCCCTGGGCAGCCTGTTCAGTGCTTGACAACCATTTTATAAAGAAATTTTTCCTACTGTCCAATCTAAACCTCCCCTGGTGCAATTTGAGACCATTTCCTTGTCCTGTCACTAGTTACTTGGGAAAACAGACTGACATCCAGCTGACTACAACCTCCTTTCAGGACATGCATCTCAGGTAAAATTTTCACACTTCCAACAGAATTATAACACGCTGCAATTTGAAAGCCTCGGATGAAAAGTGTCGTATAAATGCAAAGTGCTAAGAACACAGTAGGAGATTTGCATTTAAGAGAGAAAAAAATAGACTGATTCAAGAAACATTTCTAGTAAGACAAGCTAACAATTTCTTAGAAGTCACCATTTTACATAGGATGAACTGAAGAAAGCTCCTTTATAGTCATTCACAGCAAGTGATCAGCAGAGGACATAATGTCCTCTTATCAAAGTCTTCTTTTCAAGGAAGGACAAATTTATTAAACAAGACAAACAGACAGGAAGAGGAATAGATAGTGTTCACATCTCTGAGTCAAAGACATTTGAAATACTAAATCCCTTTCTAGTCCATCTACCCACAGGTGCCTTTTCCCACAATAAAATGAATGGAAGCTGGGGGAAGGAACAAGAAAGGGACAGAAACTCTGTCAGCCCTTTGGAAAACACAGTGAATCCCTCCTCCTTACCCAAACAAGTGGTACAGAAGGAACACTGTGACTTACGGCCCAGTTCCTCACTTTGATTAATAAAACATGGGGAGAAGCAGGAATTGCAAAGAATTCCACAAAGCAGTAAACAGCAATTTAGTGGTGATAGTATAGCAGCTACTACCCCACCCCCAGCACAGACTCAGATTTCAGTAAAACCAGCACTGTTTCAAGTCCACTGTTCCCTGAAGTCCCATTAAACCTTTCTGTGAGCTGGGTGAGTCCCAGTTGCTTGGATTTCCACATTAGATTATACACTGCAAGAACTGTGGCCTGCTCTGTTTCACATTCAGTCACTTGTTTCTTGCTGCTAAACCCACATCACAGAAGCTACAGCAATGCATCCCCAGTTCCTGTTGAAGCCATGGCTCTGACCATGTCCTTGAAACATGGTTTGCTAACATTTATTCAACTTTATGCAGTGCTGCTAGAAAAGCATTTATGGTTAAGGACTACTGTCTCAGAATAAATACGAATTTATGGCTCAGAGTAGGAAAAATAATCAGATCATGGACCAAATGACTATCTGAGTAATTTCTAGAACTACTTCCATAGATAGAAAGGGCAAAACAGTCTTCAAAAGGTGAGGAAAAAAACCCTCTCCTTCCTTGTAGATTTTGGAAATATACCTANAACAAGAAGAAGAAGAAGAAGAAAACCCCAAAAACCAACCAGCTCCAAAGAGCAAGTGAAGACCCAGTTCTAAAGATTCAGCTTCATCCTGTCTCTCTCGGGACCTCATTGCAGCAAAGCCATTCTCTCTCCTCAGAGATCCCAAGCAATCCAAGTATGTGGAGGGAGAAGTGCAAGTGGTGATCCCCCACCCCTTCAGGGCTGGACTGGTGCCCAGCCTCCCACACGTGCACGTCTGGGGAAGAGCCCTCAGCCTCTGCAGCCGCTGCGACTGCTTTCACACCCAGATTCAACTTCATTTCTCCCACAGCAGGGAGGCGGCCTCAGAAGAAATTCATCTTTTCTAGAAACCACAAACCTAATCCTAGCTGTTGGTAAAAGAATCTCTCTCCTGCCCCATCTTAGTCATCACAACAGAGCTACCACTAACATATTTATCCCAAGGATGCTTCTTTCCGCTCCTCAGCTGTGTGAAGAATTCATCCCTCATGTGTGTGATACCAGTGGTGTTATAAAACCCATACCTTTTGCCTTCTTTCTCTTTTCAGCTAATGGAATATATTAGCTTTACAAAGTCTCCATAGAGCAGGAGACTATTTTGCCCTCTTTCTTTCCCTGCTGAAAGGTTTAACGAATTGACAGTATGGCTGTATTGGAGAATAAATTAGCAGATGGATTGACTATCTCCCAATGATAAAATAATTTCTGTTTATCTGTTCTCCAGCAGTTTATGAAAATAAAATTCTTTACTTAAAACATCAGAAGAAACAAATTGCAAACTAGCCAAAAAAAGGCCAAGTTTACTACATTTATTGCTTACTATTAAAACTAAGTTTGATGAACTGAGACTCATTTCAAATTATACCAGGTGTAGCCCACCATTCACTGAAGAACAATGTTGTGAATTTTCTGCTACAAGGCACCTTAACAGCAAGACAACATTGACTTTCTACAGTAATTGCAAATAGTGTGCCTTAAAAATACACTGGAATAAGGTATTTATTCATTATAAATGGAAACTTCCCCATTAAGTTGTTAACTCTGTTCCCTCTGAGCCCAAACATGCGTTGAGCTACAGCTCCATCTTTAAACCTGCCCTCATTCCAGGCCTCCAGGCAGGGCATGGCTGCACGGGAAACGCAGGCAGCCCCAGCCCCGCCCCAAGCCCTGCTCCCAGCCGAGCAGAACAACCACACTGATGGTGGAGCTCTCTGGCTGAGCAGCATTTAGTGGAATTCTGAAGGCCTTCAAACCCTAACCTAACCTGTTGTCCCAGAGTGAGTAATCATAAAGGGTTGATTTGGTATCAAGCTGAACCATTCTCAGTACTCAGTTAATCACAAAATATTCTCCTCAGTCTACTGAAGAATGAAAAGAAGGAATAGGAATCCTTCCTCACAGACATCATTACAGAAATCCCTGCTGATGGTGCCTTACTTAGGTAAAGACTGTAAAAACTAAAATATGATTCTGAAATAATATCATTCAAGAAATATTACTTCTAACCTGTTTTTGCCAAAAATCCCTTGTGTTTCCACATTTGTCTTGGATCAATAGATATTTGCCAGGATTCTCTCAAAGGATTATTTCCAGAAATAGCAACTAGTCCAAAAGACTTTTTCCTGAAAGGAACAGAACAGATAATATCCAGACTAAACTGTGCCATAACCTATTGGCAATATGTGAATCGATAGATGAATCTGCTGCATGAGCACCACTTCCAGCATTAAATGCCAATAAGTAACTTGATCACATAGAACAAAATTTTCTTTGGACAGCATGGATGGATTGATGTTGTAATACACTTAGAAAACAATTGAAGGTTTTTTTAAAGGATCTGAAAGTCTGCACCATCTCCCAAGTCCCCAAATCTTTCCTGTAAAATAAAAACACAGTTCTGCCATACTGCTCATACCTCTCGTTTTTTGTATGAGCAGCTATTCGTGTTCAGCAAAAATAATAATAATCTAGATTATATCTAGATGCAATGGATGGATGTGTGCAGGCTCTTCACCTTTTTTCTTTGCCAACCCACATATTTTAGTTTCTTGCTTCAATTATCTTAACAGTTACAATCATCCAAACATTCAAGTAATAAAGGTCTTGTATTTGGAGGGAACTCTCTCTCTGTATTTGGAAGTATGACAACCTCATCAATCAGAAAATGGAGATAATAAACATCTTTGAAGAGTGTTTTAGAAGTTAGTGAAATATTTACAAATATAAATTTGAACTCCTGATCTTAAGGCTCTCATGTTACTCTAATTACACTGCAATTGGAGCTCCCTGTGTATACAAATATGTTTGGAGTGCATACAAATAAAACTACTTAAATTAAAATTGTTTCTGCATTCTTCCTGCCAAAGAAAAAAAAAATTAAAGTATGAGGCCTATTATATGGATCAGTATTTAAGAATACTCAGATACAATAGTTAAATGTTGCCCAAAAATAAATTTTGCTTTTGTTCCCTACAGCACCTCAACCAAACCTCTAGTAACTGTGTACCATTGCTTAATATATTTCCATGCCTTCATTTTTCCTTTAATGCAGCCAAACCAGTGTTCAAACACACACATCTTCAAAGGTTATCCCTCTCTTACAGTTAAATGCACAAATCAACACTCAGGCAGGTTTGGCAGGGTAGTTACTGCACAGTGGGTCCAGTAATGGAATTTAGCTGTCTTCAGTGGGAGAAAAATTGCTGAAAACTGAATTCAGATTTTGTAGGTCTAAGAGGTACAATGGGTTTATCAAAGCATATTCCCTGTGCCTATTATTGGTGCAGCAGAACTGAGGTATCCAGGGCCCCACCTGGTACCCTGGCCTTTCACTGACATGCAGAAGGATACACAGAAGAGACACAGGAATAAGCAAGCTTTGTGCTGAGCCTGAAGCACTCAGAAGTAGAGAATCACGGTAAATAAGGCCAGAAAAAACGTCAAAAAGGTATTTAGTGCAGAGCACTAAACCTTACTCCCAGAGAACCCTCAATTATACTCTTGTTATTTCTGGCAGATATTTATCTAAAGATGTCCAAAATGAAGCTTCAGCACCTCCCTGTGCATTAGCATTTTTTTAATCTTAACTATTTGAGACTTTTTTAAAAAAAGCATTAAGCCAGAAGTCATTTGACACGAGCTATGCTCATTATTTCCTTTTGTGTGCCTCACAGATGTGGAGGATAGATTATTCTATTCTTCTTTTCACAGCTTTTGCCCACTTGCATACTACATCTTCCATCAGTCTTCTTTAAACACAGAATCCTATTTCATTCAATCATTCCTCCTAAGTCACATTTGCAACACCTCTTCTTATTCACCTTCCTTTCCTCTGGATTCTTTCCAATTCGTTCACACCTGCACAACTCTCCAGCCAAGGACAAAGGCATGATGACAAGGGCAGAAGGAACAAGCAATTTCTTATGCAATATAATCTTATGTGAGATAAACATATTCCTGACTGTTTTTCAGTTTGTGAACTACTGCAGCCCCCACATACAGCTACAATAAGTATTATCCAGCTGATTGTTCCCATCCATTATTTGCACAGTATTTTGTGTGAGTCTGATAGAAGGACACTTTTTCTGAGAGGAAAATGTGCACATTTTTTCAGCCTGCAAGCTCATTTTGCATTCTAACACTCCATTCCCACCTCCTTGCAGCCACTCAGTGCTGTATAGACAAAACACACACTTAATTTTTTGTCTGTACTCATTGATAATACCATTGAGCCATACTGGATGTCTAACAGATATCTGCAGAATCCCAGCAGACATTTTGAGAGGAACTATCAGTGATTACTCGTCAGGTACCATTTTCCAGGTGATTTTGCACTCACCTTAGAGCTCCCTCCTGTGACTTCTGCAGCAAAGGCAACTTATAAAGAAAGAGGACATCTTTAATGCAGCTGTGTGAAAGTTCTCACACAACTTAGAAAGTGCTTTGAAAGATCAACAAACATCTCTTTCTAATCAAATTGTTTCTGTTCTCTGCTTCCTGTTTCCTAGAGTAACCTATCTGCCTCCACAAAGTTATTAGTCACTTCTCCTCCTCATTAATTGCTAAAAAAGGGGGACTTATTCCTATTAAATATAAGACATATTTTATTGCTCTCATATTTAGTTATGAAACATATTCACTCTGCTTGTTGGTTGGGACTTTAGCATAAAAATAATAATGGATAAACAACAAACGGGGACAACAGTGAAACACTTTGAAAACAGGTCTTCCTTTAGCTAATTGATTGTTGTACTCCCACTCAAGGGAACCTGGAGGTGTCCTTGTGGGCCACACTTCACAAAGTCAGTTGCACTCACACTTGTGGGGTTTTATCCAGCTGTGAGACTTGGGGGCCAACTTAGAGATTAAGTTCTTAACTGAACACATTGTTTCCACGATACCAACAGGCCCTAAAAAACTCAAAATACTGAAAATATTCAGTTGAAAAATTACAATGCTTATGTGACAAAAGATACCCCCCTCTCCTTCTGTCTCCTCCTTTTCCTTCTAATATGGGAATTCTTTAAACAATAAGCACCATAGAAATCCAGGCCTGCCTACTATGCTTTTCCTTAGAAATTAAAAGACAAGTGGCAAACCAGTTGATTTGAGACATCTGAGAGATCTTACATGTAAAAAGCCTATTAACTGAGTTGGGAATTCTTTCCTGCCAAAATTGAGTCTGCCTCTATATTTGTACTTGCTTAGCAAAACACCACTGCAGTTGCCAAGTTCTGGCCTACTTCATGTGTGAGGTATTGTGTAAATTCTTTAATAGCTGATTTTGGTTATAGGCTCATGACTATTAAAACACGGTACAGAAGAGGGAGGTCATGGAACTGCTCAAAACTTGCTGAGTATGCCAGGGTTTGGGGGTGGGAAGTCTTGGTGGCAAATTTGAGACAGCTAAGGCTCATGGATTCAGGTAGGTGCCCACTTAGTGAAGGGTGCAGCTCCAGGGAGCCCAGGGCAGCTATGCCAGTCCAGCACTCGGAACAAAACAGACAGAATGGAGCTCTCTCCTTGCACTTCTCCTGCTGCTTCAGTGCCTGGGTACAGGAGCAGCTGCCTGCAGAACAGGGGCTCCCAGGGGCAAGGGGAG
Organism: Machaerirhynchus nigripectus; assembly: GCA_013397975.1. Classification (NCBI taxonomy): domain Eukaryota; kingdom Metazoa; phylum Chordata; class Aves; order Passeriformes; family Dicruridae; genus Machaerirhynchus; species Machaerirhynchus nigripectus. The sequence continues at coordinate 300,334 of VZRQ01008602.1, read as the reverse complement.
GAACATCTGCTCCCACCAAGTAAATACCAGCAGCCTGAACTGCAATAACTGATCACCACAACGTGTGCCAAATGCAGATGTTAAATAAGCTCTATGCACCAAACAGCCTTGCAGGGTCCTAACTACACAGGAGTGCTCCAAAGGTAACAGAAATTTAAATGCATTTCACTAGGAGGGCTTGGAGAAATGCTCTTTGTTAGCAACCCACACCTACTCTCCCTTTCATTTAAAGCTGACAAAAACTCCCAGAGCCTCAGCGATCCAAAAATGCCTGCAACAAAACCATGAAAGATAGTGCTTCAAAGTCCTGATATTTTCTAAGACAAAAGACAAGCGAAAGCAATCCTTCCTTAAACAGAAGGGGGAAAAAATGAAGAAAACAGACATAAACCCTTCCCCTCCCTCCTTTTGCAGGTCCCCTTTAAGCAGACTGTACCCTCCCCCTACAAAAGAAAAAAAAAGTCGTTTAAACAAACAACAGATGCTGTCTAAACTAACTGCATGGTAAGTGCATACTAAAGACATATGCTGTCTTCTACCTAGCCATATGTCCTTCCCACACACATACTTTAGTTCCAACTTTGGTGCAGTTTTAGACAAACAGAACAAGGGTGCATGGAGAGGTTGTACTCTAGCAAGTTTTCAGAAAATCCCCCAGGATTTGTTTAATCGATGACAGACCCTAAAAAGTAAACAGCACAAATAAAATGCTCCAGAAAGCAGAAATTACCTGTAACAATTAAGGATATTTTTAAGCACAGACTGCATCTCTGATGAGGTGATGTAGCCACATAATTGTTGCTTTTAAGTGTGTTAAAATAAAACATCAGATGATAAAATTATTTTCAAGACCACTGACGGAATTTATTACAAAAGTCTCTTCTTTTAATTTATACTAACTTGGTATATTTGCCCTAAAAACCAGACTCTTAGCTTTCCCTTAGAAAGTATTGAATTCTACTTTGTTCCCCCTGGATCCCAAATGTAATGCTCCTTCCCAGATGATAAAGTCATATGTTGTCAAACATATAGCTTAACTGTACCAGAACTATTAGAGCTGGAAAACAGGGCTTGGAAAGTATCAGCAGTTACACTTTGGCATAGAAAGCTGTTGCTTCTAAGCATACGCTCGGAGGATTAAGAAAAGATCAAGAGGAAAAAGATCACAGATCTGGCCAGCTGTTAGCATCTAACTCCAAAACGTGGCCTCACCCATCCTCTTCTCTGATTTTAGTGGAGAAGCTGCAGCAAGTCTTCAAGCTAAAACTCACTGTGGTTTGATGGATTTGAGCATTTCCCTTTTTGCATTGCTGGATTAAACGGGTAAACCTGAAAATTTTTTTTAAATATCATCCAAACCTCACTGCATTTTCTCCACTATTAATTAACATATTGGGTAACTTCAAATAATTGTTTTCTCCTCCATCCCGTAACTTCCCTTTATTCAAACATTCAGTTCACACACTGAAATTATTTTGAGGTGCTAGGTCCAGGGCACCCTTAGAAATGTTGTGACAACATCCTGATATTGTTACTTCTGTGCTGCATCATGGTCCTTTCTGCAGGCTGGGGCGCTGCTCTGGGAACCTCCTCTCCGGTAAATAGTATTTTTTAAAGAAAGGATGCAAGAATGCAGTCAGTCAGCAAGGTCAATGGCAAACTGTTATCTCATATCTGTACTTCACTGATTAAATTTTGTCAGGTGCTTCCTTGATTCTTTCTCTTTCCCTCCTCATCCCTTCACCCCAGTACCAACTTCCACTAGAAGAACCACAGCCTTCAAAACACACAACGTGATATGGAACTTTTACATGGTTATGTTTTTGGTTTAGTTAAAAAGAAGCAAATAAATTGTACTTCTGTAAGTACACAAATAAATCAAAATATTTGGATTCCCCTTACATCTTCATATACAATGCCTTTAATCTAAGTTTTTTCAATTCCATAGGATACGTCTGCATTTTTCTGTTAAATGCATGGGCTGGCTCAGACTTCCTCTTTGCTTCTCTGTGAAAAGCAAGAGAAGACACCACCTACCATCACCTCCAGAGATGAGCACTGCACTTGTTCTAACCTATAAAACTCTAAATACTTTGCCTGAAAGAAATCACACTGTTACGGTATAATGACTAAATATAAAAGCTTGTGAGACAGGTAGCTGCTGTGGACAGAAGGGTGGATAGATAACAGGATTTTAGTGTATCTTCATGAATACCTCCACCAAGGCCTGGAGGGATTCTTGTCCCCAGGGAAACTGCTAGAGAGAAATATCTTCTCAAAATCTATTACAAAAAAATGCTGTAATATATTTTCTCCTACAAAATATAACTGAAGTTGTGCATGAAGGTAATTTCTTAAAGCTTTTAAGGACAGTGTTTTAAGGGAATTTGCATGAAAATTCATTAAAGTTTTAGAGTCATACAACCAACACAGTTGTACCAAGCCCAGGCTAATAAAACATTCATTCCCACCACAGTCAGGCTCTCAGCACTCAAGTAGCCAAGTCAGGTTTCTGTTTCGCCACTGGTTTGTAAGCACTTGGATTCTTTGAAATGCAGTATCTTATCTCTAGTAAAACAATGTCTCCTAAAAGAACAAAGGTTGCATCTCACATTTCTGTGTATGAAACCCTTCTCATAAACCACCTGCTTTGCCTATCCGATCCTCTTTATGCGTTCAGCTGCAGACTGCTGGCATCCATGTTTCTGTAAATTCCCATTTGTCAGCATGAATTTAGCAGGTTCCTCTGCCAGCACCACTGCTGACTCCCTTCAGATGGAAAATGCCCTGGTGTGACACAGCAACAGCTGGGGATCAGTACAGTCACCTTGCTTACTTCAGGGGAACCAGTGATTCCTTAGCCAAAGGCATGTTTCAAATCAATTCAAAAGCCATCTGAGACTCTCTCAAAAAACTGTATGACTGGAGAATCGTCATTCTTCAGCAGCTAGACCAGGAATGCATGTCAATAAATTAGCCATGTGCTATCCTTTCAAGTGGGTATACGTTATGGCACCTCTGATGTCAGGAGCACTGCAGTTTGCAAGTGGATGAGTATAAACTTTACATCAGGGGTAATTCAGTGTTTACTTCCAGATAGCAAGCTAGCCTAAGGAAACAAAGGTTAGCATAATACATAAGTGGAATGTGACAGAGGCAAAAAAAGAGCTTGGTTAGGTGAATTTTCACAAACCCAGATCTTCATTCAAGGTTTGTAGTGTCCCACTTGATAATTCTGCTGCCCCACCTCCCTCTCTTTTCCAGCCATTAACATTCCAGTGGTTCATGCTAATTGAAAGTCATCGTTACCTTTGGGTCTAACAGCCAGAAAAAAAGGTAACTCCTGGGTTAACAAAAGACTTCATGTCTTATATCCTTCCACTCTACACTTCTGCACTGGCTGCACAGATCTACAAGAGAGGATACTATTGTCCAGCTGATCTGTGTATGTAATGCTTATCTGTCACTACATTGTGAAAACCAGCAGTACCTTCTGTAAAGCACTTAAATACAGGAGTCTTAACTTGCAGACTTCAGGATGAGGCACTCATACCTGAGCTGACAAGGTGAAGTACTCAAAATCATCAAATAAAAAGCTGCAATTAGCACTGAGATTTCAGATTTTGACTTACTGAGCAGGATCTGAGTGAACTTTCTTATTCAGTAATTAACAGGTAAATAAAGAAGAGACCATCCATGACCCCTAAAATGCTTGCATAAATGCTCATATGGAAACAGAAAAGGAGAGCTGGATGTTTGAAAAGAAAAAGAGTAGCAGTGAGTTCTTAGGAGCCTTGATTCTACCATTAGTAATTGCATAGTCTCTACGTCGGGTAAAAATCCCAACACACATGGATTCAAGAAACCAGATGGCTCTGAAGATGAAAGCAGAACTAACAGCACAGGGTAATTCTTGCTATGTCCATAAGAGATCTTCTGAAGGTGAACAGGAGGAGGAAAGCAAGCTGGTCAAAATGTAGGACACCATATCAAAGTCATCCCAAATAATGACATTACTGTAGAGAAGCATAATACTGGACATGCTAATGCTGCCATTTGTTATCTATTTGTTCCTTTTGAAACACTCACACATGTCTCTACGCTAAGAGAGGTTCTGAGAGCAATTCTGATATTCATGTCACTTGCTGTCACTCTAGAACACTAATATGTCTTCTTAGGAATTTGGTAGAGGTTTGAGAGAGACTGGAGTCTCAAGAAAGACCTGTGGCCTCCAGCAGTGAAACAGATAAAGCATTCCATCCTTATTTTCAACAGAGTTCAGCATATTGACCCTTTTTTTTAAAATATCTTCAAGTAGGCCTCATGGTGTCACTTTCAGAAATTAAATCCCCAGTGGAGCCACAGTGAGGACATAAAATTCGGCTTAGTTTCCAAACTGCATGCCAGATCCCATGCAAATGAAAGTAAGATCAGAGCACCAGAGGAAAATTCTCTTTGGTGCTCATGCTTTGGTTGATTTGCATCTGGCCCTTGTAAAGGGGAAGATAATAATCTGTGACCTTGCACAAGTACTAAAGATTTTTATTTAGGCATCTCCTTTAAAAGCACTTTATAAATAGTTAGCTTTGTACACCTCTGCCACGAGGAAGTTTCCACAAGGGAGGCTTCCACTCGTTAGTGTGTCTGAGCAACATCAACCCCCAGTGCCAGTGCTGGCTGCAGCACATGCTGGTAGCTAAGGTGTGGATGGAAAAGAGTCACACTGCAATGGAGCTTCCTTTGAGACATTTCACTCTTCGCCAGGAAAACAGATGCTCGTGTTTTTGTGCTTATGTTAAAAAGTGCTTTCAAGTTTTGTCTTCAGTGACAAAGTTAAAAACAGAGAAAAAACATTTCTTCCTGTTTTAAAAATAACACAAAAAGCTAAAATTTCTTTTGAAGAGAGTAGTCCAGGAATCAGAGAAGCAAGGAACAAAGAGTCTAAGTTTCCATCAGAAGAAACCAAAGGAAATTTCTGCTTCCTAGAGTAGCACATCAAACATTTTGTAGGGTCGTTCCAGCCATCCTGGAAGCCCTTCACCCTCAACAACGTTTCTGAAACAAAAAATATGAATACCAATAGAAATACATAATTCCTTCCCGTTGATGGCAAAAGATGGAGTTTATCAGCCAGGCCCGCTCAACTTGTCTGCAAAAGAATAATATATTCCCACATTTATTCTTATATTTGTTCTGCAAACAGAAAAATAACAGAGCAGAACAGCAGCTGTTGGAGATCACAGCTTCTTGAATATAAATACATGATATAGGACTCCAGACAGATCATGTAGAAACAAACTTCTTTCTCTTTAGAGCATCCTATTTGCTCTTTACTACCAGCCAGTTGTTACCGAGGGAATAAGAATTCTCTTCCTCTCTCCCTGTCATATATATGTAATATATATGAAAAAAAAAATATTTATACAAATACAAACACAGAGAGTCTGAATAAATGTAAATTATCTCAGTAGCAGCATTTAGGTACCCAACCATCTCTTATATTTTTCAGAAATCACCCACCAGGGCAGACAGGAGCAAAGGACTGGCTCTGGAACATCAACATTTTATTACATCACACAAAATCAAACCTCAAAAGAAGAAACAGTTTGCGGACAAAATTTTGAAATGGAAGTTTTTTCCAAAGAATCTCTTCTGGACAATACTTAGAGAAACAAACAGAAAGTTATGAAGAAATCAGATGAGAAAATTGGCTGCACCTTCTCCAGATATTTCTGGCACACTTAAGCATCAAAAGATGTGTGGAGGCTATGAAGGGCAACATACTGATCATCTTTTCTTATTTTAAAATCAAACTAATCTCAATTTTTTTATTAGTTTTCAAGAAAGGAAAAAACCCCCACCCACCAAATTTACACAGATATTTGGCCTCAAATGCTAGGGTTTTTTGAAAAATGAAAGATTTCTCTGTCTTCTGATGGTACGCTTATTATAGGAGTGTCATTCACTGTAAATTTTTCTCAGGTTAAATTTCAATTCAGTTACTTTAATTGATAAATTTAATCACAAACAACTTTGCACACATGATTAAATCATGTATACAGTAGAATAAATATGCAGGATGCATTCCAAATGTGTTGGCTCTGGTCCAGAAGCCAATGACTAAAGCAAATTTGGATTACCCACATGCTTTAAATTAAGCACTTGCTTAAGTGTCTGGAGAATTGAAACCATAATTTTTTACTTTTCTCTCCACAAAGAATTTATAACATTGTCCTGGGATATTTAAAAATAAAGAAAAGATGAAGAGCAGTGATGTGTAATATGGTTACATATTAGGAATAACATAGAGAGAACAAGAAAAAAAGTGAACTCTGTATCGCTTGAGTATTTGAACTCTTTCTATTGTAGAAATCTACAGGCTGTGAAAATCTTGACTGATAAGTTTGTATTCAATCATAGATTAAGGAAATACTTTTTTTAGGATCTTAGTATAGAGCCAAGAGACCGAAAGAAGCCTATATTCTAGTTCTCTAACAGAATCTTACAATGCTATGTTTCAAACCAAGCCAAATAAAATATTCATTATTATTTGCCAATGAATGTTTTATTCCCTTATAGTTCTGCTTTCTTTTTCTCCTCTTATTTCCCCTTGTGCTTGAGGTGTTACAGTTCTATTTGGGATATTCTCATATGTACAGTGCAGCACTATATGTGAGAGTAATTAAATAAAAATAAAGAGTAAGCAAACATTACTGTAAAAAGGCAGAACCAAAATCAAAGCTTCAATGATATTAGAGCTGGAAAAAACTACTTCCAATTCCCTAGCAGTGATACAACAATTCCCCAGCAACAATACAGCAGACAAACAGTTGCCGGTAAAAGTGGGCAATAGTTGTGAGGATGCAACAGTTACAAAAATGTATTTCTTTATATATGTCAAATGTATGAAAAAAAACCCTGATGTCTTCCTCTGTTTGCATCTATAGTCAGCCCTGTTCTTTCTCCAGATAGGTCTTGGGGATGTACTTGGGGATGTACTTCTTGGGGATGCAAAAATCAAGGAAAGTTATGATTCTGATTTAGTAATCTGTTGGATTTCGAGTTGATCTGATCTACTTTATCTTCAAGGAGTTTACGGGTTTGATGCACTGATCTGGCTCCAAATGTAGACACAGAAGTCTGAAACAGTTTACTGACACAGTTGCTTTTTAAAGTAATGAAAAGTTGCTCCCATTCTAAAACAATTATTTAGATAGTTCTCCTTCATCTTTTATTTCTCTACATGTGGAATTTAACCTCTTTTGCACACAATGCAGAGCAGCATGACTAACTGATATAATGTATAGGAAATGACTTGTGGAGCTAAAGCAAACAGTTGATGTGCTTACAAGATAAGTGTCAGCTTGCGGAAATAGCAAATAACAATGACACAATTCCCTCCTCTCAAAGTATGTGCACAGTGCAAAGACCTGCTGCTAATTTTCACTCAGCAAGGGGGGATGCCATTGGCCTTTTGTTACACAGAGAAGCCGGTGATGTCATTTGGCTTTGTGCTGGAGACTCTGCTGCCTACCGGCCTGCGAGGAGATCTCTCCCAGCTAAAAGTAGCACTGTGCCAGGCGGAATTAAATAATTCCCCATGAATCATTCCTCCAGGCTGTTATTTTGTTCATATGTATCAGAATCCATGGTTGAATGAAGAATTTTATGGAGTAAAATATCATTGGCATCAACAGGGGTTTTTCACTCTTTGGACTAATTCCTTTACCAGTAAATGCCCTTATTAGGCATGGAAAAAGATGCCTTGGGTTTTACTTTTTAAAGTGATCCCAGGAATCTTGATAGTCCAATTTGCTTTATACAAGAATTTTAGATCAAAACGTAAGAGCATCACTTCCTACAGAACAAAATTAGGCACAGACAAAAAATGTTTTCTTAACTTTTATTTTCTTTTCCTTTGAAAGCAATTTATTTTAACACTTCCTGCCAGGCAGCAAAGTGCAGACTTTCTAGCAAAGTCAAGGACAGAAAGGAAAGGCAAGGCTTTTTCTGTGCTAGCATTTGTTCTTTTTTAAAGGGGATCAGCAAAAACTTTACTCATACTGGCTTTTTCTATTCCCAGAACTTCCAGTTCAGCTTTCATGGAGGTTGTCAGAGGGTTCCCCATTTCCAGGGAACAACAATGAAATAAAGTAATTGGATGTGGCAGTGCTACTCTGTGAGTTTATCCCAACTTGTCACTGCTGGCTACCGTTTCCCCTCATTAATTCCATCACACTGGCTGGTGGCCACTGGTTTGACATGCCCTGTCTGAGCAGAAATTACTGTTCTTCTCTCAGTGGCCAGTCCCTCATTCCTTACACACTTGGGCAGTTCTGCTGCAGTCAGCAGGATTGCTCATATGCATCGGAGCTGGCAGGATCCGCCTGAGGATCCTTTAATAAGCCAACATGAAATAAGGGAGCATGGGGTAACTGAGCTCATGTCATTAGTTTGCATTGTCAGCTCTGTACAGGGTAATAGCATGTGTGGAATTCCCTGTAGCCAGAAAATTGCATCCAGCCAAAAATGATCACAAAGAGAAGAGCTGTCATGGAAAGGTGACAAGCACATGGCCAAGAGAAGAAAAAGATTGACCAAAAAAGTATAGCAGAATCCATGCTAATTCCTCCTGTGCTGTTGACTACTGAATAGCAAAATACTTTGAAAATTACCGTCGGAAGTTTCACTGGGAGGAATCAACTTAGATGGCAGATCTGAAGAAACGCAGATCAGCAGAAAACAGAACAAAACAATCCAGGACTATCAGATTGTAAAGCCTGTTAACATCCGCTTGCCCAAGCACTCCTGGAACAGTACTAATTCACATAGTCTCACACAAAAAACCCCCCAGAAGTAGGATTGTCTTGACACATAACCCTACACGTCATTCTTAGATAAAAAAGGAGGCCAGCATGATATAGACCATCCCTAAAGAGCAACAGCCTTTGGGGTGCAGTGTGTTTGAATTAAAGTTTTACCTTCAGATCCTTATCAACTATAATTGAGAAAACTGGTAGCAAGCATATCAATATTAGTAATAATTTATACATATATACACACACGTAAACGTGGATGTGTTAAATATTACACATAATTAGTAGCTTTGGAATGTTATTGTATGCATATAGATATTCTTTGATAAAATATAATTTTTAATTCTCTTTAAAAAAAAAACCTGAAAGTTTAACTTATCTGAAAAAACAGGCAAGACTTTGTCTGGGCATTCAAATTATGATGATTGTTCTCAATGATAAGATCTGTTAAGCTATAATTATCAATTCAAATATTTGAGCATGTGCAGTTAAATCACAGATTCTCCTGGTTCCTTAACTGAACAATATGTTTGTCTTTGCTTTGCAATGTAAATGATCATATTTTGGTAAAGGTTTTGTATTAACCTCTAGAGGAAACTGGATTTCAATGATGGGTGAAACAGTGATCTCTCTGTGGACTATATAGCACCTAAAAAGCAATGAGCTGCAAAAGGGTTACAGTTGCTTAAAAAGAGAAACTTAAGGGAAGAGATTTTCTCATCCCATAATCTCCAAGGTGCTTGTTGTTAGCACCTTTCTCTGGTTTTGAACCTGTAGGAAATATTGTATTTTTAAAGCAGATTATGTTCCTTTTCTTCTCTGTATTTATTCTTTTTTTTTTTAACTGTCACCTTAAAAGTATATATAATACCCAAATATGAGCAGATTTCTGTCCAGCTGAGATTTTCAGTCATCTCAGAGTAAACCCTTCAATGGGAACCACAAGTCCAAGGTTATTCACAGAAGTCTGCTTCTGCTGATAACCTGCTGCCTGCCTTTGCAAGGAATCCACTCCCTTTGACATACCAGGTTCTAGGAATCTGCTAACCGTCGAGGTTAACCTGCAACGGTTCTTCAGGGCTGAAGGAAAATCTGCAAGCCATTTTCCTAACCTGGTGAGCCAGGTCAGTAAGACAATAAAAGAAAAAATGAAAGAAACTAAAATAAATAGCTTTTGACATCCAGTGCCATAAAAGTAAAATAGTTTAAAACTTGGCATCATATAGAAGTTAGCTAATTATAGTGGCGCCACTCATGATGAAATAATTAACTGTATGTCTGCATTTCTATTATAAACTCCTATTTTCAGAGGTTTATGATACAGCTTTAAAAATTTGCTATGGCCAGAGACTTGGCATGCTAAATCTCACCCTGGAAGCAACCTTTTTCCCTCCAAAACTGAAGAAAAACCTGCTAGGTTTTTGTAGTAGTTTTTTTCTTTTTTGTTGTTGTTGGGGTTTGTTTTAAAGCTTATAATAAGGCAATAAAATTAACCACTCAGAAATAGTGTCCTTTATGCACTCAGACACTTCATGGTTTTAAAACACAAATTTTGACTTATGTTGTGTGATTTAGTGATAAAACCCCTCCCACAGCTCATTTCTGGAAATGCTACTGTGCTGCACAAAGTCTAGGCCAGGGACATGTCCAAAACTTACACACTTCTAACAAGGACCTGCTGTTAGAACAACTCCTGCACTTAAAACATCCTGACATCTCCTCATTCCCAACCGGCTCTTCTTTTTTTCCTCCCTCTTTTCTCCTGAAAGCTGTATGGCTGCCAAAAAGCTGATGTTACAGGAATGGAATTGAGGTCCCTTTCTTGCATTCAGCAAACCTAGCAGTGATTCCTTACGGAAAGGGAAGAAACACCCTGCAATATGCAAAAACCACGGGTTACCTGGAAGTGGGCAGGCCAAACAAAGCCACACGTACGGTGCTTAGGGCTGTCTGCAGAACAGGGAAGCTTTCAGGTGCAGGGGGGGCTGGGACAGTCCAGCCCCGGGCTGATGAAGCGCTCTGCAGTGGGGTGGTTCTCTGAGTGACTTTGGGCTCCTCATTTGGTGACTCTTCCACCGTACTCATTATGTGCCTGAGACAAACACACTGAAGCTGAGCTGTTATGGAATTCAAGTCCACAGAGATATACAGAAATTTGATGTTTACCCTGAGATGAATAATCAGAGATTTTACCATGATTAAAGGAAACATGACTCTGAGATTCACAGAGTTATAGCTAAGGAATAAAATACTCTATACATCTGCTCCACAGCACTTATTCAAAACTACTTTTCTTTTTTTTTTTTTACATCTACTTGAAATTTGGTTTTGTTTATTTATACACATTTTTAACAGAATCCCTTAGGCTAAAAATTGTCCTCATCACTAAAATCCTAATTGCCAACTGTGTACTGGAAACTTCCATATGATCTAGAGAAAGTAGTTTCCTTTCCCTGGTGCCACTTTGGAATGTTCTGTTCTTATTATTCTGCTGCTTTCCTTCAGCCTGGAGAAGGTACTGTTTATTCCTCTGACTCTCTCAGAATTCCTTTTGCAGATTTGTTTAGAGCCAAAGTATTTGGAAATCAAAAGGAGCGTTTTAATTGCCTTATCAGTCAGACTGATAGGCTCTTTGTTCCAGTGGTACACAAAAAGGTAGTTTCTTCCTTTCTCTGTTGAGTTTGTTATTCTTCCCTCAAAGTTCTGTCTTTTGGGACATTGCTTTTGATCCAAAATAATACGAAGAAACACTTTGTTTCCTTTGCAACAAAACAGTGAATCTCTACTTTTCCTCATCTTGCTTTCCCCCCAAATACCATAACCCCACGTTGTTTAGACAGTGTTTCTGCAGCCTTTGTCTGCGTAATTGTATTACACAGCTAAAACTTCCCTTCACAGAAAATACCCTTCAAATACTTTCCAGATTAAAAATTATACCGGCTCTCTCCAGGAGGCCAAACATCATTTTTGAAATGCCACATGCACATTCTGTACTAACTCCAGTGGTGGTGGTCCCTCTACTGTGTCTCTCTGCTCTGTATCTCAGGATGTAAGGTCTTATGAAAAACAGGTAAAGCCATCTCTATGGCATGAAAACACAGAAAACACAAGAAGTCTGGAAGTTACACCATGCATATTTCATCCTTGACTAGAAAAGCTAGGGAGTAAATAAAATAAAAAAATAATTCCCATGATATCTTACTGTTTATAGTAACTATAATACAGCTGAGAGCACGTTCCTAAGAGCAAACATTTGGAAAAGTTATTGTGGCTAGAGCCCAGGTATCTGGTGACAACATTCGTGATGGAGTTGTTAGAATTCATAAACACACAAGTGCAGCCAAAGCTCTGACTACACTGGGGACTCTTGCCAAGCCATGGAAGTTTTCCTTCCCTTGCTGGTAAGGTTATGGAGGGAGTATAAACTGTGTGTTTGTACATGAATCATTGTGATTTCTAAGGATATCCAGGGGGCCCACACCAGAGCTTTTCTCTCTCAGGCTACCAAGGTTGCACATCCTTCCCAAGCCAGTCTCTGTAGAAGTTCACAGGCTGGGCACAGGCTGAAATAATCCCCACCACGTTGGTGAAGCACAGCTTCCTAGATAGTACAACATAGGCATGATGACCCAGATACCTAAAAAAGTTAAGGGATATGCTGCCCCATAAGGTCATGGTCAAGTCCACAATGTAGATTTAATCTGTGGATGCTCCGGGTGTGGAACCTCTGTGGCAGTCAGAGGCATTTCCTGGGAGTGTCTGTGCTTGAGGCAGAGCTGCTGCACTGCTTCACCACCCAAGAGAACCCCACACCTGGGTAAGTGCCAGGAGGATTTATCAAACACAAATGACTGAAAGAACTTGAATGCAAACTCTCCTCACAGTTACCATGGTCATAACTATCACCAACTGCTTCCCTGGCCGTGTATACCTGAATGAGGCTGATGAAGGATTAGACTCTGTTCTTAACTAAGAATGCTCTTAAAATGTTCTTAACTCTTAAATATTGGGGTAGTTCCTCTAAAGTGAACGCAGTTGTACTCTATTTATTTTGGTGTAAATAAAATCAGAATCTGACTATTTGCAATGCAACACAGTAAAAGACTAAATTAAGTCTTCAATAAGCCCCAAGCCTCCTAGAATTATTTCAGTCAGTGACTGTCTAACCTGTGAATGACCCAGCCAAGTACTATTTTGCAGACATTAATGCAAACACATAACAGGCAACAAAAAGCAGCCAACAGTAAAAATCTGTAGGGAAGATAACTATCTCCTCCTTTGTCTGAATTATTTTTTTCCACTGTGATTGTATCTTTGCTGCATGCTACTTTTATAAAAAACGTTTTGTAAACTATGTATTATAAAACGGAACAGATGAAAGGGTGTTTATATGAATTGTATTTGCATTTCTGCATGAGTTTGATATGTAATTCTGAGCACACCCAAACTACTGATAATTATATTTTAAATACAATTAGGGTTTAAACAGAGAGGCCCAGGAATATTTTCACAATGTGTTTTCAGATGAAAATGCCAATACATTAAAAATTCAAAAGCCTAAAAATCAAATATGGTCAAACAAGGAGGGAAAACAGAAGACAGGTAAGGAAAGGAGAAGAAAATATCTTCAAATGAGAAAATTCCCTTTTTCATTCAGATTTTCAAAAAGGGAGATTAGACTGACTTTATAACATTGAAAGTCTTCAAATGAAATTGGAATGTCTCAATAGACTCACTCCAAATTTCTAGGAGATTTTACATTTGAATAATATTTAAATTAGCTTTTCATCCAGGAAAAATAGTAAATCTTGAAAATTCTCCTGAGTTCGGGCAATCATAGTGTGCCCAGCACTGCTGCTAATCAGCTGCTCAGAACATCAATGTCACCTTGCACTGCAGCACCAGCGGTGGTCCACGCCTGAAGGGTTTTCTCAATACTTGAACAATAGTTGGAATGTTCGGGTAAAATTTCTGTTTTAAAGAAAACAGGAAATTTTTTTAGAGCAAGATGGTATTTTGATTTTTAAAAATTTTTACAAATCGAGACCTAACCTTTAATTTAAAATATTTTAATCAAAAGTATCACTATGATGTAGTCCTAATCTAGAAGTTTCATCCTTTTTCTATGCCTCAGAAACTTTAGTAATTGCACTAATTAAAAGAACATAATGAATAGATTAATCTTGGCAAAGTGGTTTAGTTTTTTGGAGTGAGATTTTCTTAAGTAACATTCAAAGCTAATATATAGTGAAAAACAATAAAAATAGATAACTTAAAATTTACTTGTTTCTTTCCTAATGAGATTTTAACAGAAAATATCAGAACTGGTTTTTAAATGAATATCCAGGGTACTTCCTATGGAGATTTCAGAAAGCAGAAGATTTTTCAGATTTTCCTTTCTGAGAAAATTCTTCTTTATTACAAGTCCTATTGAAAAGTCACTTATTTCCCACAGGATGTAAAAATGAGTCTGGTTTTCCTTGAGAAAGGCTCTGTGATAAGCTGTTCTTCTCTGTGACCAGCGGAGCTGCCCTGCCCCAGCACTGTTAAATTCTTCGTGTGGGGAGCTGTCAGGGTGTCTCCTCAGGGAAGTCAATAATTAGGGTTGGGTTTTGGTTTTTTTTTTTTTTTCCCTGAGCACTTATTTCCATCTCCCATGGAAAGAAATAAGGAAATAAAAAATTCCATAATTCCTTAGAATTCAGTGGCTTGGCTGCAGCGGGCATTACCTGAAGGCATTACCTCCTCACGCTTTAATTTAACAGCTACTCCATTTGATTTACATAATGCTCGGTTAAAATGACAAGCAGAGCTTAGCGCTCCCGCCTGCAGCCTTCCAGCCGAGGCTGTCCCGGGTCCTGCCCTCCGAGACTGCTCTGCCCGAGTGCCTTTGCAGTCACACCCACGGACCAGGGCAGCAGCTGCTCCGAACCTGTCACCTCCTGCTGCCAAGGGACACCCACGCGGGCCGGGGCAGGGCGGGGCAGGGCGGGGCAGGGCGGGGCAGCACCGCTCCGGCCCAGGGACAGACACGCTCGCCCAGGGCCCGGCTGCGGCACAGGCACATCCTCCTCCAGCTGGGCCTGGGTTTAGCCTGTGCCTCTCTGTAGGAAAACCGCCCCGATTCGCGTTGCTCGGGTGTCAGCGGGACGGCAGCAGCCTCTGGAAGCCTTCGCGGGTGATAAGGCAGAGAACGCGCGGGCGGTGCCGCTCGCAGCCTCCTGGGGCTGCTGGGATGCGTGGGGACCTGGGGACCCGCGCTGCAGGGACCGCGCCAGTCCCAGCCCTCGGCACAGGTGGTGCCGAGAGTGCTGTCGTGCTCCCGTGTGCAGCCTGCTCTTCCTCCCTAGTGGCCATCTGCCATGGAAAGCAGCATTTGACACTAAAAAGATGTCATCTTGTCATCACGTCATCCCTGCAAGGCAGGTTCAGGCATCCAGCCTAGGCACGGGTCACCGGGGGCAAACATTAGCAGCATAAATTTGCTACTTATTCAGAGAAGAGAGGGGTGTGTGCAGTTCATAGCGCCTAAATTTGAGGCCTGAAGTAGCACAACATACCAAAGGAGCACTTTGCCTCCCTACCCCCTGTTCTTTTCAACCTCTGCAATGTTTAAACTGCAGAGCTGGCTACTTTCAAAAACAAATGCTGGATTGAAAAGCTGCCATTACATTATGGGCATTTAAGCTAATAATCAGTGTTAGATAGTTGCATAGGTCTGGGCCAAGAATACACAAATTGGTTTTCTTTGCATTCATTACAAACCCTTTAAGAATATTTTTTGCCATGGCATTTAATTTTATTTTCAGCCACAGTTATTATGGCCTTACTCTAAAAAATGACAGTGCACTCTGGGAAGCATATGATGAGCTCCCCAATCAACATTCAAGCAATTTAAAAATTAAAACTTACTTAAGAACCAGCATTTACAATATTATTGAGGTGCTGTTTTTATTTCATACTACTTCAGCATCATGGCTTGGCAAAAGCATCCAGTCAGTTCAGTAGAAATCAGCATAATGATTCAAATATTAACAAAAATGAACAACAGGGAATATGATTTAGAGATAGTACCTGTCAATTTTGAAATACGTCTTTTGGCTTATGTGCATTCCTGCTGTGTGTGTGTGAGAAAGAGCTTCTTTCATGTATCTCCAGATCAGTTGGAAGTGTCTCCCAATACAGCTACGAGATAATGAGCCCAAGTCTGCTCTGACTGCTGTCTCACAGACAGGACAGGACATCTCTCTGCTCGCCATGGGCTTTCTGGAGAATCCTCAGCTCTCAGGGGACAAACAGAAAAGCAGTCACAGCAAACCTATAGGCCTAGAGCTAAGGCTGTAGTATATTAATGTTTGCCACAGAAAATACAACACTAATTATCTGCCATGAAATTAGAGGGCTGATTCTCCCCAGATGTACACACTTCTGGCAGTGTAAAGAATGTGCCTCTTGTCTTTGCTGTCTGATCACACAAGGAAAATCTGCCTTACCTCTCCCTTCATCCTCTTCTTCACAACCATGACTGAGATTGTGTGTATGATCAAGGAAAAAAGATAGGAACAGATTTATCACCTGGCTGGCCTTGGCCATACTATCAGACATCAATATGACTGCACAAACAAGAGACTACTGTGCTCACTTCACCAATAAACAAATCACTTCTAGCAGCTACAATCCCACCAGTACTGCTGGCAGGTAAATTTTTGTCCAGAGAAACTCTATAAAATTTACTCCCAATGACACACAACTGACCAAGCCAACATAAGTTGGCTTTATAAGAATTACTTAATTTACAGTTTTATAAGAATTAGTTACAGTTTTATAAGAATTACTTAGATTCTAAGATTACTTAGATAGATTACCTGCTTCTTTTAGTGGCTGCAATGGGAAACATTCACTTCTTGGAATTATCCTGTAGCATTCTACAACAGGAGTACACAGGTTTTTGTAAAATTCCCTTCACCTTTGCCAGAGAATTTAGAATATTTTAACTATGTCAAAAGTGTTGCCACCCATGTCAAAATTTACAATTGCCTACCCCATTCCTCACTTAGCAGTACCTTTAACGACTGTGTTAGTCAGTACCTGACATTTAGTCCAGTGTCTATGGTGCCACTGAGGTTCTGACACAGATTTCCAGTTACAGACATCACACAAATGCACAAGTGGCACACAAATCACACCAATGACAGAACAGACATGTATATGAAGTTTTTTAAATGTCTTACTTACCTATTTTTAAAAGCTTTCCTCGACAAACCCTATTTCAACCCTCCCCTCCATTCTTCATTCTGATCTTCTGATCCAGATCATCTATAGCTTTTAGTCAAAAGTTTGGAAATGCAGAGATCATAGCAAACCCCAGGCATGTCCTGCCTTGCTTATGAGGAATGAGTGTTCTCTACTTAAAGACAACTTTCATTAGGCATACACTTAGAGCTTATTGTAGACAGGGAACATTAAATAGTCAGATATTAGACTCTGGTTGGTTTATATGTTTATAAAGGGTAGAGGAAGAAACAGTAACAGTTTAATACAATTCTACCATTAGTTATACAGATGCAAAGCTGAAGAAGCCCAAGCGAAATCAGCAGAGATCTCCAGATACAATGCCATGGCTGACAACTGCATTTGGCTCAGCTGCTTACAAAGCTCAGCAGTGGCTATCATCCTCATTCAGCCACACCAGCACAGCGAGCAGCACTTTGGAAAGAAGAGGATAACTCCTTAGTGGCACATCTGTTAGGTATAGATGGCATTCATCTGAGTAGCTTTGCCAATGGATGACATGCCAAGTCCTTTATACTAAAAGGCTTGTGCTTGATGTTAATCATTCGCTCTCTGCCAGTTAACATGTTTATCCTTCTAGGAAATACTTTGATCTACACTGGCACTTGAAATATAGCAACCAATTTTACTAGACTGGAAATGAACAAACAAGATCTTGTGTGAATTGCCAAATGGCACAGCAAAATGCAGGATGCACGTTGCAAAGGGTTGCTTAGCAACTAGAAAAGGCCATGCACTTCATTTCACTATTTTGGTTTGAAATAGAAAATAAATGGCCTTATAATTGTTTGAAATACACGGAGAGCTAGAACATAATGCTGCTCTGGAGAAATCTATTTGTGAGGAGTGTGTGTCATGGGAGACAGAGACTTTGAACTCAACATTCAATAGGTAAGTGAAGGAGAAACTGCCTTTCAGATATTTTGCCTTAAAATGTAAATGTAACAGTAGTTTAAGTTCAGTGCATGTATTCTGCTATTCAACCAGGATTTAAAACAATTGTTTATTTTTACCTTTCATCTTCGAATGTTAAGAGGGTTAGTTTTCTTGCAAAGACGACTATTAGCTCATCCTCCATTTGCATGCAAGGAAGTGGAAGTTTAGAGCAATTGGTACTTTACCCATGCAAGTTGCCAAACTATGACTACATCACAGGCATCCTGAATCTAAGCAGTCTTAAAAAAAACAAACAAACTTCTGCATGACATATCCTCTTTCCTCCCTCTTTTGCAGCTCTCCCCATGCCTGGCAGCTAGTCTTAAATAGACAGATATAAATAATTGCCTAGCAATTCTTCATCTTTGTACAGGAAAAAGAGAGGTGTCTAAAAGCTCCAAGTCTCCCATACTTCAAAGAAGCTACTGTCTTTATTTTCCAATATGAGAAACTGAGGCAGAGATTAAAATGATTCTTGAAAATCATGTGGGAAGCCTCGTGGGATTTGAGAGCAGAGCATGGACACCTGACATTTATCTTAGAGGTACAGTCATCTCCTCTTCTACCAGTATTCTTTTTATACAGGGATCTAAAGCAGTACCCTCCTAGGTACCCCCTGATATTCCTTGGCCAATAAAATCCCCCTGCAAACACCACCTCTGTGTTAGCTCCCAGCCCAGGCAATCCTGACGCCAAAGCCAACACACCAGCCCTTGCTGCAGCAGCAGGAACCTGCCTAACTCGGTGGGAGTTGAGCGGGAAGAGCCCCGGCCCAGACAGGGCTCAGACCTCTGCGGCAGCACGGTACAGCAGGGTGAGCTGAGCACAAAGGGGCAGCCACTGTCAGGAGTGTCAGCTCCTTAATCTATGTAACGTGTAAGCTGCAGCCAACAGCCCTCTGCACAATACCCCATGTGTCCGCTGAAAATGGCATTGCCCATAATTGCATTGTTTGCTTAGAAGGGACCCGCGATCCGGATCAAGTTCAACAAGATCTGTGTCATTCTAGTTAGTGCTGTTTTTCAAGCACACCCCTTCAGTGAACAGAAAGCCCTCTGAATCCATGACCAGACTTTCAGGGCCAGATAACTGACTGTTTCGGTTTCTTTCAAGTTGTATCGCAGTAGACACACACAGTATCCTGGATACTGGACAGATTTAAAAGTGGGAAGAAAAGGTTCCAGCACACTGGCTTTAAAAGAGAGAACAAAGTAAGTGAGGATCAGAGGGAGGAAGGCGATCGCTATGACACTAAGACAATTAATCACTGCCAGATGTTAAGGGTCACACAGCACTGCATGCTGGGAAGATCAGCAGGGGTTCTTGGACAGGGAATAGAGGGAAAAAATAACCTGTCATGTCAGTGAACTAGTCAGGGGTTTAGGGTTCCTGTCGTTTAACTATTAGTGTGCTCTTAATAAAATGACAATGCATTGAAGAAGGGGAGGAAGATAGAGGAGTCGGCAGAAAAGAGGGAGTGACAGCTTAATAATCCCTGTCTGTCAAAAGCACTAAAAATACCATCCCAAATTCAATGTTCTTACTTTTGTAATGAACGCGCCAGGGTTCCTGTTTGATTAATAGAACACTTGTTGACTGACAAGGACAAATGTGCACATGGTCCGAACACAGCGCTGTGCATAAATAATTTAAATTGCACTATGGCCAGAGCTCAGCTTGCACTGGGGGTTCTGTGATAAACCCCTGTGTTTCAGCAGTTCATAACTTGGCCCTAAAAGAAAAGCTCTGAAATCTTGAGCCTAAAGTTGGACCGAGAAGGCTGATTGGTCTCTTTGAAGTATGAAAAAGAAACCAACACCCTTTGGAAATCACAGACCTTTGCTGGCGCAGTGATGGTGGTGTCTCTATTGGCTCCAGTTGTACATCTCTCACATTACAGCAAAAAGATGGCTTTACACTGAATGATGCAAACAAATTCGTGTTCATGCTAATTCCCATTTATCCCCATTAACAGCATTGCTAATGACAGTGGCAAATACCACAAAAATGGGGCAATGTTTGCTTTGAACTTTAGGAATAATTTTCAAAGGGAAGAGTTCAGGTCATTTTGTAAATGGACACTTAGTTGCAAATACTTCCTGCATTCCTTTGGGAGATGAATTTCATTTAGTTAAGCTGTTATCTGATGATACCTTTTTCCACAGAAAAATCTGCTTTTACCTCAAAAAGGAACATTTTCCACCAAAACTGACACATCTGTTCTTAAAACAGTGCTTAAGAGCTCGTATATTTATGGTGTAGTTATTTCACACCCCTGGGGCCCACACACAAACCTAATGGACAGAACAAACAACTAGGACACTTGTAAATGTACTATCTCAGGTAAGACCTAACTTCAAAATTTGTATCAATCCTGTACAGGTATGACTGAATTTCCATGTATCATATCAGTAAGAATTCATTTTTCTGAACATTTTACTCACCTGATGTGAACATGAAAACATTTGGCTGTTTTGCCATTTTTTTCCTTGTCAAATCAGAGTACTTCTTTAAGTCATTATTCAGGCAGTAAAATAGCTATGCTTGTTATAAACAGTTCATCACAAGATGATCAGACCAGGCCAATAAACAAACTGAATATATTATCAGATTAAAAACTATAACAGAATTTCCCCAAGGAGTCCACATATTTTGTCTCATACCTGCCCCTTTTTTTCAATTTGTTGGATCTTGTAATCTATCAGATGATTTTGGCAGCCTAAATTTGAGCACAGAGAAGTGCTGCTGAACACATTGAACTTTCTTAGTGCCACAAAAGCTGAGATTTCCTTGGTACTCTTGAGGAAGCTTTAGCTTTGCAGAATCAGGCTCTCAAGGCTTAAGAAAACAAGCATTAGTTTGTTGAATTTTTCTGAGTATTTTTTCCCAGATGTTGAGGGGGTTTTTTGCAATTTATAACATGAATTATATAAATAGCAAATTTGTATATATTACATTGCATAAATATATAGAACTGCTTATTTGCCCTTCTCCATATTAGATAATATTAAGAACTACATAGGTAGCCCTCAAAATGTAACTATTTTTGACTTATTAAGTCTCCTTCAATCATTGTAAGAAGTTCATTCATTTCCTTGGCTCACTAGTTGGAATTTCAAATTGTTCTTACAAATCTCCATAGATTAGGCAAGGCTTTATAGCAACCTCTCCGTTGCAGTCAAATTGTATAAGGAAAAGGGGTGTACAGCAGCAACTTTTGCAACTTGTTGCAATGACACAGTTAAGACTTATCATTCCTTTTCCTAGAACTGCCTATGAAGTACTTCAAGCAAAATTTGGCTTGTGCTTCAGTTGTCTCCTTTGTAAAACTGTACTGAGCTTTCCCTAGTCTTGTTAATCACACGTGCATTCTGGTATTAAAGGACACCACAGTATTGCACTATTATGGAATGTTTCAGGAAAAGGAGAGTCGACAGAGAAGTGTGCAACCAGCAGCTCACATCACATGACTCCAGCAACACATCCTTCCTTAAAAACCTGCTAAGGCAGCGCCCTGCAGAAGGCAAGCCCGCTTTTACACGCCCGTCTGTACAGCACTTGTATCTCACTGAGCAACCTCCGCTGAAGTTAGTGTAAGAGTTTGAGTGATGCCACACGCTAAGAGTTAACTTATTGCTTCAGAGCATTAATGTCTCCTTTATATCTATATCGATAGATCACAGCGGACAGAGTAGCTCTGCTGTGCAGAACAGAAACAAGCCCAGGAATCTGCTGCTTAAGCTCTCCATCTCTCAGTTTAGTTTCCTCTTACCCTTTCTTGTTGCAGTTCACTGGTGTCAGAAGCACAACAGATGGTTGCTGCTGCTTTGTAAGGCTTCTGTTTCCTGGTGGCCCATGATGCTGCATCACTGCAAGGGTGCTTCAAGGTGCAATGAGGGTTGAGATGCTTTGAGAGACAAAGAAGCCACCCGGGGTACTGACGCCCTGTCTGAATAAAAATAAACAAGCAGAACTGGTTACACAACTACAAGGCACTTTCTTGCAGCGTCTTCAACGAGCAGTTTTACCTTGTGGGACTGTTACTCAAGAAGATAAAAAAGGTAAAGGTAAAATAAATGTTGTGTAAATCCAAGACAGCTTTTGGATATTTCATTTACCTCAAGAATTCCCAGCTTATAATGAAAGTGAGAACAACTGAAGGTGATTAGACAGACAATACACCCCATTGCTATAGCTGTATGCAATCCAGTCCTGATGTTCCAACAACTTGGACTATATTAGCCACTTCATCATCCTGAGACATCTGGCAAATGACCAATATAGTTTTGTCTCTATGTTTTTATGGTTATAACAGTTTGAACAAGATTAAAAGTAAAATTTGCACCTTATAGAGATACACGCAATAGTCTGCAAAATTGCACATGGGTTATGTTAGGAGGGCATTTTTGTACATAAAACATCCTTTGCTCCACAGCACTTTCATACTTGAGTTTGTTTCATACTTCAGATTGTTCCCCTAAATGACATACCACAATATACTGCTAAACATTCTGCTGGATCAGTCATACAATTACACATGTTTGTTCCACATGTGCCTACCAAAAATATCCAGAGCCTCCATATAGCTTCCTTCCTTAAAGTAAATAGCAAGGAATAGACTGTTTTATTCCTCTCCAAAACTTTAGTCCCAGTAGGCAAAAAAGAGTCTTAGTGAATGTGAAAAGCATGGGCAACAAAAAGGCACAAAAGCTTTGTTGCAGTTTAGCTTTTGTCATGTAAGCTATCAAACATAAAAACTGGCTGACTAGCAGCCAACTTGAATTGTAGTTAAATAAATTTCTATTACACTTATTCACTTTGGACAATGCAAAATAACTGATCAAAAGCAAAAAGCTCCCAGAATTTATTTTTAATTTAAAGCTTATCTTTAGAAACACATTAACAATCTACAACAAGCTTCTTGTTCTGCTGTTCTATGCAGAACAAGTCATTATTTTGTGACGATAAATAAGTAAGCCTGTTTTTTCCAAATGTGGGAAAAGTTTAAAAACTGATGTTAACAAAACATACCTCTTCTCTTCCAAAAGCAATGATGAGCATTTTAATTTTTCTTTGAAAATATACAAATAGGCTGATATAATTTTACCTACAAAAGTATTGTCAACTGTGCCCACTTATTTGAAGGCTATATGCTCAAAACAATATCATAAGATTGATTATTCAGCTAACAAACACACAGGTGAGCTGCTTAAGACCATTTCATGAACCCAGTGGGGTCTTGGACTGAATGAAATGGCTTAGTTTTTCTTTGTGCATTGTAGTAGAATATGCACCTAAATTATCAATTATATTTAACCTCCAGCCCAAACTAGAGTAATGCAGCTGACAGGAGGAGAGCTGACTTTTAAACCCAGCCAGATAAAGTGTTTTCTGACAGAGTTTCAACTGAACAACACACATGCAGACAATTAGCCAGGTTTTAGAGGCTGGCCAAACCCGGAGAAGAGCTGGAAACATGTTCCTTAGTGTTTCTCATTAGAGAGCGACTGAGAGGATTGCATGGGGTAATGGCTGGTTCACGGCTGGCCTTTCATCTCAGAGACCTGTGCATAATGTGCCCCAGATTCTGTGGGTGCGGGTTCAGCGGTGTGAGCGCAGTCTCCAGTGGAAGTTGGTTTTCCCAGTGTGTGATTCCGGGGCAGGGAAGGCGGCAGCCCGTGTGTCAGGCAGGGCAGGGGTGGCCGGGGCTGGGCAGGAGCGCAGGTCCTGGTGCTGCTGTTCCAGGCAGGGCTTTGCCCCACACAGCCCCTGCCGTGCTGCCTCACCCGCTCTGCACACAAAGGAGGTTACAGCGCTTGGGAATGTGGGCCAGGCTGCTTGGGGAGATTTCCAGACTCCCTGACAAGAAATATAGGCTTGCTCTCCTCACAAAAAAAGAATAAAAAATCTAAGCCCCAACCCAGTCTGATAACACTGCTTTAATTCACTACAATGTTGTTATTTCTCATCAGTTTCTTCAAGTGCAGCTATGTCCGCACCTCCCTGAGTGTTGGAAGGGATTTGCATTTGAAGAACAGTTTACTTCAGCAGTTTGCACAGAATAATTGATATCCTGTTATTTTTCCAAATGCTTTAACAAGAGTTCAATGTGCGTTAGTCTGTGCAGATTCTCAAACATCTGTGTGGCAGTCAAGTAAAGCCCAGACATATTGATAAGACGGTCCAAAAGGAAGCATTAAATGCATAACTACAGTGTGTCTACCATGACCTGATATGTTGATTTCTTCATACTTTTCACATACTCTCTTGAATTTTGCTGTTAAACCAGGATTCCTCAGTCAGGGAAGCAAACCCAACTCCAACATCCAATTTCCCGGCAGTCTTTCTAAACCACAAATTAGTACAATTTATAGAGGAAAATATCTGCTGTGACACATTTTCTCAAAGGGAATATTTACTGGAGAATCCATCACTCTAATGACATCTTTCTTAACCTCTATGTTTTAAACATTTTGCTACAAGTATGTCTACTTACATGAATTAGTAGAGCCTGTATTAGTCAGTAGTAGACCACCACATGTGGTTTTGTACAGAGAAAACACCTCAGATCTCAAGTAAAGAGTATGCAAAGTTTGAACCTGTTTTATGTATGTGCAAATTATTCCAGAAACAATTTTCTCCTTTTTACAGCAAATTTTGGCCTCTCAAAGATGCAATCTGTAAGCACCTTTGCACACAATGCTGAAGCAGAAAAATAAGTGAGATACTTACTCTCCTTCTGCTCTTGTTTAATCTGATGACCCTTCTATACTTAGTGGTCCCAGAGAAACCCCAAACTATCTTTTATTATTCTCCATGGCCACATTTAACTTCTCAAATATTTACTGCTCAGCTACACCTAATTGCCTTCAGTGTTGCCTCCTGGAGAAGGAATGACTATCAGCCTCTTCAGATTGCTCTTCCCAATGTTGCTACATGAATGATATAGTTACAACTCTCCCAGTACTTATTTTCTTACAGTTAAAACATCTGGAGCCAGTTACTAATAAGAGAATCACAAAAGAAGGAAAGTTTGAAGCCTTTGTGGTTTCTGAGAAAAGTCACTCAAACCTACCCTACAGGCCCACAAACCAGAAAATAAAGTTATAATTTTATTTATTTAAAGTATCATTAATTTTCAGTACTTAGGAATGACAATACCAGTTGGCTGATCCTCTCAGTGTGACCCTGATGCCCTGACTCCTGTAATGGGCAGACAGTGGGGTGTTTGGTCATGGGAGGAGCATTCTCCTGTGCTGGGGAGGAAGGACACTGCTGAATAGCTTGTGGCCATGCTGGAGCAGGAAAGAGCAGTGCCACGCTGCTCATGAGCAAGTATGACTTGAAAAGTCTGTATTTATTTCCCACTGTAATACACCTATTGTTCCTACTTTCTAAGGCACTTGCCCAAATGATGACATGTACAATAATTAACAAATACAATAGTAGTACAAAAGCAAAATTCATGCTGCTGTCCAAGATTCACATGGTTTTAGAATTTGCTCAAAGATAAATTAATTATGTTTTTATAACACACGAAAATTTCCAAGTAGTACACAACTACTTGTTTGTGAATCAATTTTACATTTTAAACATACTTACAGATTTACAATTTTGAGTTAAAGATTTCTAAAAAGATGTGTTAGAGAAAACTTTTCAGAGACTACAAGACATTTTGGTTTATGTGCAAGAATATACCTGATAGAAGAGCAGCTCTTGGAAAGCTTCAGAAACCTTTAATGTGCAGCCCTTGTCTTTCCCATTTTTGAAATCTTACTCACCTGAGTAAAATAACTGCCAGCTGATCCTTTCAATCTGACAGGCTGTAACTTTCTGAGCCTGCCTTGGTCACAGAGGGCCAAGAAAAGCTGCCTTACATTGTCCTTCCCCTCTTGTTCCTCTATTTCTCAACTTTTTCATCTTTCTTGTGAATTTAGAGAGCTTCCCACTTCTAAACTCTCAAGCTTTCAAAGTGTGACACATGAGTTTAACACACCTTGTTAACGTAATATTTCACAGAAAAGACTTTCCTTTGGAAATATTCTAGGTCAGCCTTACCACTACTCTGACAAGTAATTTT
Source organism: Machaerirhynchus nigripectus (assembly GCA_013397975.1). NCBI lineage: Eukaryota > Metazoa > Chordata > Aves > Passeriformes > Dicruridae > Machaerirhynchus > Machaerirhynchus nigripectus. The sequence continues at coordinate 274,210 of VZRQ01008602.1, read as the reverse complement.
TCTAAGGTCTTGATTCATATAAGTACCAAATATCCTCAAATTGTGAGATCAGAATTAGACCCTTTATGGTTTCCCACTGGAAGCTTATAAAAAAAAATCAGAGGAGCAGTTTTGGTCCACTGCCATCAATGGGAATTGTGAAGAGTCACAAAGGAGAAAATATTCCTAACACAGTGATGGAAATAGAGAAGGAAAAGCATGAAAGGGCTTCCAGTCATGCAGTGGATGTTACTCCCTTGTGAACACACTGTGACGTTTTCTTCTTAACAATGAACAAAAGCTATTTTCTCTAAGGGAGAGGACAGGAAAAGGCTCAGGATGAAGCTGGGTCAGGACTGGTCAGCACGGAGCTTGTGTGTCATCGGTTACAGCAGTTAAAGTCCACTAAAAAGTCTCTCTTGCCTGTCCCCAGCCTATGCTCTCCCTTTGGAGTTCATCTTGTCCCTCCAAAATGCTGCTTGCTGGGTGTCTTCTAGAAAGTTCCCTGTCCCAGTCAGCTCCCTGTCCAGTCCAGCTTTTATCCACACATCCCTATAGCTGTGCTGCTCTTCCTTTCCAAACATCCGCTTCTAAAACTGTCCCCCCCCAAAACTGGACCATTTAGGAAGAACCAGATGAGAATTTAATTTATAAACATTTTGTCCAGCAATTAATAATAAAGCTGTACTTGAATGGATCTTGGTTCCTGCCACATTTGATGTCCCTGCTTTGAAGCAGTACTAGCACCCCCACATCACACAACTTTCCATTTATTTTGAGACTTTGCGGGGGTTTTAATTTTTTTTTTCATTAACTTCTTACTTTCAGACCTAGAGGTTGAAAAGAATTAAGGAAACACATATATTTATGTATAGATATATATGTACACACATCTATTTATATATATAAATGTCTATATTAATTTTTTTTTTCTTCGACTCTCAAAGCTGAGATATATTTATCCTTTAGTGAGCTCTGACAAATAATGGAACACTAAAGCCACATGTAAAGGCAATGCAGTCACAATGTACAAAAGTGAAAGTTAAGCACAGATTGTTACTAAGATGCAGACTTTGCTGGCTTGATGACTGAACAATATTATTTCAGGAACAATGTACCACAGAGCTCCCACTTCTTGTATTGCTTTTACACTTGACATGTACAAGGACAGAAAAACTCACTTGGAAAGGGGAGAGAAAGCCAGAACTTTCAGAACTAGAACAATCTGAAGATGCTCAGGATAAGATTTTAAAACAACAGAAAAAGCAGTTTCTCCAGAAGAATGCTTCCTCCCCCTCTTCCCTGTCCCACTGTCCTCTGTCTCCAGCAGAGCCAGCACCAGATGTTTCAGAAACCACACACTGGGCACATACACAGGATCATCTGTCCCTTCTTCCATAAAGATCTCATCCAAAGGGAAAAATTTAGACAACCTAGTTCAAAGAGCACACCAGTAGCAGCAAGTAGCAAGCCTTCCATTTTAAATAGCGCTTACCTTTGAAAACAGAAATTTTAATGGAATAATTTATACATTTCAAATCCAGAAAATTGGATCATAACACTAGAATAGTTTACAGGATATTTTTGTGATAAACACATTAATCTAAAACAGTTCATGAGTATGTAATCTACAAACATGACTAATGAAGAAAGACTATTTTCTCAGAATTAAGATTACTACAAAACTAACACAAAATAAAATCCTGGCAGGGAAGTAACATTTTATAGATTTAAGAAAAAAGTGAAACATTTTTACATCAAAATATAAATGTTTCACCCTAATCAAGGAAATTGTTTCTCCTATTTGCAAATGCCTTAAAAAATGCAAATCTAATTTCCTCAAAGATATGCAATGGTAAATAGAAATTCTAAAAATAAAATATTTATTCAGGATTAATAGTAACACTTAACAGAATGAATTTAGACATTGAAATTAAGATGAATAATTGAAAATGGGTTTGTTCCAAAATACGATTAATGTATTGGTTACAGAGATATTTCCTTCTATGTGTAAATGTAACAGGCAATATTTTTTTCTCTGACTTTGACTGTTTTTTTACTTCTAAAAGCACCAGCTGTAAAGGACTCCTGTTAACAAGTGCTAGGGTCACAAGCAAGGCTGGGGAGCAGAGGAGAGCAGTGCCCAGGATGGCACTGAAGAGGGGCTGGGGTGGCTCTGGGGGTTTGCAGCCCCTACATCCCCCCTATAAGTGCACAGTGTAAAACACCTCTTGGGTTGCTCTAAAGCATGCAGACAGTCAGGCCTGCCCTGCCTGGCCCAGGATCAAAGCACTGGAAAGGTGGCTCTGTGCCACTGCTCCCCCTGGCTCTTCTCAGCTTCACGAAGGCCAAACTCAGCACAGCTGAGAATCCATCCCAGCACGTTAATCATGGCTTGGGTGGAATTGCTGCCATACTGAAGTTTTCATTTCCTCCTTTTAAAGCCTGACTTTTTCAAAAGAAGACAAGAGATACTGCACCAATTTTGCAATGAAGCACCTCAGATTGGAAATGTCCTTCAGTTTGCAACTCTAGAAAGCAAGTGAAATTTGTAGAAGTCGAGCACTTACTACGTAGAAAATATTCACAAGTGGAATTATTTCAGACGCCACTTGACAGTGATGTAAACACAGTACTGTGAAAGACAAAGTCCTAATCAAGCTGCTAAAAGCATTTTCTTATCGAGAAAAATGTACTGCAGTTAATATCAAATGTGATTTGCCAAAAGTGCAGGAAATTGAGTTAGGTGCTCACTCTGGTGCCAGTGGGGCTTCTGGCAGTACAGCCTGGTAGCAGAGCCTTGAGGGTTTCTTTGTCCTCTTTTTTCCCTTCACATGGAGAGGGACAAAGGAAAAAAGAAATTACAGTCATTTCAATGTGATGAAACAAAGCCACAAGAAGAATTGTACATTCACAATGAGCAAGTGTAGACATGGTATTAGCAAAATTTCTTACACAGAACCAAATGCATTTCACCACAGTAGAGATGTAATTCAAACCTTTATTGCAGTCCAGCTGCGGTATCAAGTTCAAGAGAAATGTAAGTCCTCTTTTATTAATTATATTTAAGTGGCATACAGAGCAGAGACATACCACAGCTCTGGTGCTATCAGAGCCACAGCTCCATGTATTCTGGAAAACTCAAGACTCACTGGAAACAGATGCACACTTATAACAGTTATAATTGATAGCAACATAACATTATTTCACTCCAGAAGCTGTTCCTAGGAGTTAGAGTCAGGGGCTACTGTCTCCCATGGACAGGATGGATTAAGTTTACTGTGCACATTGGGATGTGAGGGACCAAAAATGCATATGAGGTCACTAAGACCAAGGAGACAAAGGAAAACTCCCTGTACAATGATAAAATATTTCAAACTAGAAAAAGTTTGCTGGATTATGGAAATACATTCTTTCTGAATACTTTTTTCCCCTTCAAATCCTAGCCATCTTTAAAAGCCAGGTGACAGCTCTCAAAAGAGGAGTTTTTCTTCTTCTCTGCTGTGATTTGATTTAGATCTCCTTTCCAGTGACAGACTGCCAGATTGTGTAAAGCCCAGAGATCTCTACAGCAGGCAGTCCACTAATGACTCAGAGTTTGTGGAAGATACAGAGGGAGGTATATACAGAGAGCAAGGAGAGAGAGAGAACAGAAGAAGAAAGAATTAAGCATCCATCTCATTCACCCATCAGACAGACCTCCCAAGCCCCCAGGCTCGATCCCTGCTGGGTCAGTGGGGAGCAGCATTATTCCTGCTGGGCTCCAGGCACCACCAGTTGGTCAGTGCAGATTCTATTTCCCTTCCATCAATAAGTTACCATAAACTGCAGCTATTAAAAAAGTACACCATATGGAAATTTAGTAGTGTTTTCAGTGATTTGTTTGAATAGCTTATATTCTTGGTCTGTGAAGTTTGAAAACTTTTTTTAATAGGATGTTTCTTTTTTTCTCCTTTTTTTTTCAGTATCAGTTGCAAAACTTCCTAAAGTCATAGGCACATGTCAAAACCCTGACACCTACTTTTAATGATTTCCATTTCCATTCCAACCGTCTCATCCACTTAACTTCCTCATTGCTTGGCTACTGCTCCAGCATTCACGTCCACATTTTATCAGTGTTCCGTGGCCTTCAATGGAATAACTCCACGGTCACTCACATACTGTAATGCAACTGCTATCTTCATTATGCTAAGTGGACTTTACTCATTCAGCAGCAGTCCAAACAAAGAGGCAGTAATTTTTTTTTTTAAATTATAGTTTTCCACTTCAAAATAATTTACCTTGGTTCAAATCATGTGTAGACTTAAAAATAAAATAATCCAGTTAATGGATCTTTGCTTTAGCAAAAAATAAGGAGCTCCCACAATGTGGGTATTTTGAGAAAAATACTTTCATGACATTCAGCTGAGTAGAATAGTCATAATTAATTTAAATCAACTGTGCCAAAGCAACGTATTATTACTTCATAGGGGATGTTTGCAATGGAGGATGAGTTATTGACTCAACAGGCCTAGCAGTCCTAAGAGAGCTTGACCTGCAGTTAGTCTGCACTACATACAGCCAAAAAAAATGAACTCTCATCCTGCAGTTCTCACAGTATCTAACCACTTTCGAGGAAAGAGTTTTCCATTCCACTGCTGTGTTGGTAAAATGCAAACTATTAATTAATATCTTGCATTCATTATTATAATTAATAATTGTTGTTGGCATCTAGGAGGCCTAACCAGGACTAGAATCCTACTGCAGTGCTTCAGGAACATCTTGGAACAGGCAGCTCTGCCGTGTGTGACTCAGTTTCCAAACTAGACAGACATGGGCAAATGAAATTAGATTCTCTTGCCCAGGTTCACGCAGCTGAAACACACATCTCAGGCAGGGAAAGCGACCACCACAAAAGAATAGGCCAAAAAAATTTCCTCTAGTTATTTATGCCCACTCTTGGGAATAAATGTAACTTCAGGCCTCAAACCCAGGAATCACTTCAGGGATTTTAATGATGGGGTGAATTGCTTTCTCCCAGATTTTAAAGTAGGTAAACACAAAATTTATTTCCTTTGCTACAAACAAAGACAGCTTTCAGCACTCCTTGATGTACGAAGGTTAAAAGATTTAAAATTTGTGTTTGTTTTGTTAAAGGATGCATGAACACTTCTTTCGGGCCAAAGTGTCTTTCGGGTCCTTAGGACTCTGTGTTTCTGGAGGAAAGTCTGCTCTCTCATGTTTCATACCACGTGTAGCTTTGGTCAACATGATTCAGAACAAGGAAGGACACTGCACTGCTTTAAAGGAATGCTGTACAAAACATTACCATTGAACTATCATTGTTACACATACAGGTACAGCCAAGAACAAAGGGCATGCAGAAACAGAATCAATTGTTTCTTAGAGACTATTATGGGTTTTAACATACAGACTAGGGAGCTAGCAAACAAGTTAATGCCTTAGTCATAAGAGCAGATCACTGCCTGGAGAGCTGAAAGGACTGATTTTCTTTTTTCCTGAAAATATACCTAAATCAACCTTACTATGTGGAAACTGAGTGCTGTAACCATACTCCACTAGGGGAAAAAAATCCTCACAGCATTCAGAAAAAGTGGTTTATATACCATATTTTGAAATACTTAGAAATATGGCCACAGGACACCAGAAATATAGAACAGGTAAGATGGGCGCTGAAGAGAGCCAGGGGATTTACAGAAGAGCCATACTATCTTGCGCATGAATTTAATGATTTCGCAATTTCAAAACATATTGGTAACACAAAGAAGTGTGTGTGTGTGTGTGTATGCGTGCGTGGAAGACTATGAAAGTATGGAAGGTTGTGGAAGTCTTTATTAGCTTGGGATAGTCTCAGAGGTCACCCAAGGGAGACAAAACTAGTTTATAAAAAACCTCATTCAGAGTAAAGAGCCCAAAGTTCCCATCGAAATAATGTAGAGAACATTTCTTATATCTGAAAGTAGCTCAAAGGGGTGACAGGTGGGCAAACATGGAGGAGCCTAAAGAGCAAGGAGGAGACACAAGTGACATCAGCTGAACGGAGAAGAAAGAAAAGATATCAAATCCTTGATATACTTCTATGGCCCTGCCTTCCTTTTCACAAAAAAGGCATTTCTTCACAGTGAGAAGTTTAAAGAATTCCTTCAGAAATTACACCTGGTCCTAAGGAGTCTGCTCCCTTGAAAACTCTCAAAGGCTGGCTATTTTTAATTTTCCTTCAGCTATTTCAATTTTTATCATTTTTATCTGCCTTCTGGATAGGCACATGTACTTGGCACGATTTGTCAGTTCTTACAAACTCTGAGTCTTGGAACCACCTTGTCCTCTACTCTGGACAGATTTACCACGGGCCACTGAACACCCACCCGGCAGAGTGGATGGTAGGAGACCTAAAGCGAAATCTCGCACAACTCAAGCTAAGTACAAAGATCTACCACGCATATCACCACCTCAGGAAATATTGTTATCACATGGTCCCTGATGTCCAGGGATAACAAAGAATGTGTAAGAGAACTTTTATAAATGTTATGATACCTTCACATCTTTTTTTTTTCTTGCTTTGGGAGACATGATCCCAATGGCTAAATAAAGACAGGAAAGATAGCAACTCCTAACTGGAAGCTCCTGCTGGATCCTGTCCTGTAGCTTTGCCCATTGTTTGCTATGGAGATGGGAACTGGGGCATCATACTGGGCATGGAATTCCTCCAAGGAAATCCAAAGACTGAAGGCAGTAAATAATACAGGATTAACTAATTTTTTCACCTTCATTTAAATATTCCACATGCCACAGAATGACATGGTTATTTTACAGTTTTAAAAGGTTACTTTTACTTATTTTAAAAGGCCAAGTTTTACATTTCCTAAACCTGATTTCGTTTCACTCATTCAGCTTCATAATTTTCAACCATGCACTGTTTGTCAGCTCCTACAGCCATCAGACCCATGGTAAAAAGAAAAAAGGTCCTCCAAGTATCTGATATACTTATTGAGAGGAAAGCAAAGGTTGTAGCAGGGCTGATCTGGAGTAGATTTTAAAAAGAACAAATTTTGGTTGAGCACATTTTGATACTATCTCCACATCTGACAAAAAATCTCTCCCATCCATTTGGAGTCTTCCTGATGGTGTCAGGATCAATTCTATCATGTTACACAGCAATTATGCACCATCATCTCTCCTTAACTGAGCACTGAATAAAGATTTCAGTACTAACAAGATCTTATATAAGACTTGTCTGAAGCATTGCAAAACTGTGCTTCATGTGTATCTACAGCATAGAAGAAGTCAGAACATGACACTAAGAAGTTAATGTTAAAGAAGGAAATTAATAAGTTTAAAAGTGCTCAAATTAAAAATGCCTTTTACTTTTTTCCATTACTTTTCTTAGGAGTTCTCAGCTTCAAAGTAAAATTCAACAGTACGTTTAATTTCTTTGTATTAAAGTACATTTGTTACCTATTAAGAATGATTGATCTATTTTAATAATGAAATGAGAAATGTTGACACACTCCTGGCAAAGAAAAAGTGTGGAAAAATAATTCCTGGATTACTGTATATCCCTTAGAAACTTTCAGCCACATGTAAAACGAGAGAAAAAAGAAGAGTGAGGCCTGGTTTGAAAAAGGACTTCCATCAAGAATTATGAAGAGAATCTAAGCTAATAAATTGGCTGATAAACAAATGTTTGAGTTTAAACTTGGTAACTATTCATTTTTCCTAGAACTGCAGTAAGGGCCAGATGCAGATGAATAGAATATGGGATTCATTTTAAAAATCATATCTATTTAATATATAGAATAATAAAAAATGACAAGTCACATCTTTACCTCTCCAACAGAGTAAATAATCTTCACGTACTCCTTTTTTCTGAGGCTGACATAAAGTCACCATATGGGTCATAATGGAAACAGTATCTGCCACCTCTTTGTACCTGAGCAAATGACCTCCTTTCAAGATGAATTTTCCAGAAAGCAGGTAATTTAATTACTTGAGTGCTGATCTACTTCAAAGGTTGTTCTTTATAGGAAGTATAATCAGATTCTGATGCTTTGATCAAGGCAATCTATGAACCTGTTACTCGATCACAAACTCTACTATTTGCCATGAAGAGATAACTAATCAATTACAGAAATACATCTGCTCTGAGTAATGTTATTGATGACTTGACAGAAGGAATGCAAAATTCAAAGAGTAAAACCCTTGGGAAAGCTGGTAGTGGCTGTGGACCAAAGGATCCAAATGAGACAGAGGGTGTCCAGCCTAGAGGTACGTTGCTAACCATTAAATGGGAGTATCTCCTCTGGCTTCACTTGAAATGGAAGGCGGCAGTGAAAGGAAGGGTCTGCTGCTCAAAGCTGGTTAGAAATGTGGTCTGTCAAATCCTGGCACCTTCCCCTTCCCTGAGCAAGCCTGGTCAGCTTCACAGCAGAACCTGGTTGTTTCAGCCGTACCAGAGTAAGGATATTCCAGCACTGGTTCTCTTCCAGAGAAGTTTATCCAAGGGCAGGGTTCATTCACCTGTCTAGTACACCATGCACAAACCTGCGTTTCTGAAGTTTCTGTCACCTTTTCTCAAAGGGCCATGATCTTCCACACTTTTTTTAAACACCTGCATGAGGTGGAAGCATTGCTCCTTCATGACACCAGCACCGGGATAATTAATATTTCAACTTTTCAGTGAGAAACAAACAAATGGATTTAAGAATATTAGAGAATAGACAGAAAATATTCCAGAAACTTGGCAGTAATAAAGGATATGGATAACAGACTTAATTTTCTTTTTTGCTGTCTTTTAAATTACATAGGAAGGTAAAGTGAATTAAAAAGGAAATGCATAAATATAAAACCATTGAAAGCAAACATTCAGCAGACCAGTTATTAAACATAATGAACTCCCTGCAAAATTACAAACTTGAGTCAGAGATGAATAAGAATGAAAAAGGAATTAGATATTTATAAGACCATCATTATAAGATAGGAAGGTCATTGTTAGAAAGTATCCAAGTCCTCATCAGCCTGTTTGTATGGCAACCCCTGTTGAAGAAAAGGTTACAGAGACAATTTCCCAGTAGGAATAGGTTGTTCTGCAAGGACTCAGCCCTGTTCCGTTAACATCACTGGGCTTTTCTATTGGGTTCAAATAATAGGATTATGTAACAAGATTATTTCTTGCAAAATCCTATAATGTCTCTGACACTAAATTTAATTGATACTATGTTTGATTTTGTCTGCCAATTTTTGTACCATGGCATGAGCCACACTGATGTTGAAATCAACCTCAGTTTATGTCTGACATCAACTGTTTGTAACATTTGCAAGACATATGCCTGTCTTATTTTCTCTTTATCTCCACAAGACTTCACACAAACACTATAAAGTGTCTGATAGATGTAATTTCTCATAATCTGCCTTATCTCCTTCCAAAAACATGTTACATTTCTTATGATGGAGACAATTCAAGTGAGAAATTAAAACTAGTCCATATATTTAAAAATCCAACATAATAGCTCATACGAGTAATTGTACTAGACTGTAGCCAAATGAAAACTCAACTGTAATAATTACACCCATGTGTTAAAGACTCTCACTATTTTACTATGTGAGCATCTCAGAGCAGCTTTACAATTCAGGCATACAGCAAATAAGTGTCATTAGCTAAATCCAAGTAATTAAAAACATCCTTGTTGAGTAGATTGCCTTACAACTCCTGACTGAGTTAAACCCAGACCCACAAGTGCCCTCCTTCTGTTCAGGGGCAGTGTGATTCACAAGAAAAAACATACATATTTTTAAGCACAAAACCCCCCACAGCCACAAACTACAAGTGCTCTTGAAATTCTAAAATCAGCTTGAGGATAACACAGGAAAGAATGTGAGGGGAATGTCTGAAGAATTTAAGAGTACCAAAACAAAGCACTGCAAACGAAGTCATCTGTGCAATTTTATTTACCCTAAATAATCCAAAGATCAAAATATTTGTCAGTTAAAAACTTAATTATTTCCTATATGCATTTAAAATGCAAGCAGTTTTTTTTTCCTTCTTCACTAAACTCAGTTGAATTAGGTCAAACTTTATATTTAATTGCTTTGGTTTTGCTCAGTGCTTCAACAGCCAGTCAAAGCAGACTTTACCCACTGCAAGCAGGACCAGAGCTGACAGGGAAGAGATGAAGGTAGCCCTTAGAATGCAATCTCCTCCCATTTTGGCCTTGAATTGTAAGCATTCACAGAAGACAGAAGAATAAAGTGTCTGAGGTCTGGACAAAATTTTGCTGAATCACTCAGGTGAGCAGCTCAGCCAAATCTGTAGCCTCCTGCTGCAAAAGGCTGCAAACCTTCAGTGGAGGGTAACCCTCACAAAGTGTGGTTACAGCAGCTGAAATTTGGTGGCAATAATAACTGTCCACAGGCTTTTAAGCAATCCAGGGATGCATGTGCACCTCTTATTCTTTCTCACATTTTGCATCTATGTGAAGCTGTTTATTTTATTACCTTTTATTTCCAAGATGAAGGAAAGATGTAGTCCATGCACAGAATTAACAAAATTAAGAAAAGGTGAGGGAAAGCACAAGTCATTTGAATTCAGTTTTTATGCAGCATGCCAAAATAGGGTGAAGATAAAAGTAATAGCAGTGCACTGAATGAATTGTAAGGTTTGTTTTTATCTTTCTTATTGAACAGATTCCTGCAGTTTACCTTTTTGAGCATCTTACAGCATCTTTGGATCAACCAACAAAGAAATTCCTTTTGTACACAGCATGTGGTCAAATGAAGATTCTGTTCAAAGTGACATGAAATCAGAAATATTGGCTACATAACAGGTATTGTCTTTTTCTATACCTCTGTTCTTCATTGTCAGTAGTCGCCATAACTGAAGAGACATACTCACAAAGAAGGAAGAAATGTTCAAAGAGGGCAACAGATGCTTTATTAGAAGGCAAACCTCTCTCTTTTCTCTATTCATTTTATCCTAACACCAGCAGGTTTCCAAGGGGGAGAAAAAGCAGCTTTGAACTTTTTTCCCTTCCTACTGCTGTATTTTTTAGAAAAGGTTCTAATTTCAAATGCTTTAGTGAAGTCTGACTTAGTGCTCTTATGCTACAAAACATTTAATGCTTTAATAGTAGGAACACTATGAGTTCCCCTTTATATTTGCATTTTTCTCAGATTATTAATTGGACAGACAAGTCCCAGTTATTGGTACTTCAGAATTCTGCTCCTCCGGGACCCAAACAATGCTCATCATGGGTGGTAGGAAACTATGGGGGACCTTTGACCTGAATAGCCTGGGAACAGTTCATGGATTTGTTCCAGTGTCCTATATGAAAACTGTTTTTACCTCCACATGCATACGAAACTTGTGATATTATCACCTTAAAAGGACTTACTACACTAGTGAGGAGTCAGGCCAACCTCTTAATTGAAGTCAGTTGGAGTTTTGCTCAATCACTGAATACCAAATTGAACCCAAAGGAAAGCAGCAGCCAGACCCAAAGCAGGGGTAAGCCAGCCCAGTGGCACAGAAACCCATCTGCATCCCGCCTCGGAGCTCCAAAGGGCAGTGTCACGTGGCCGACAGAACAGCATCCCTGGAGCCCTGCTTCTCATAAACACTTCATCACACTGTGCTCAAACTTGGAGTCGTTCACTGTAGTTATAACAAGAAAACATAGCAGGACTAGCACGTTCTTATATTCCATGTCAATGACCAGGGATGAATAGGCATAAATAGGGCTTAATGCCTATTTATGAGACCGTGTAGGAGCCATGGGGACTGGATATCCATCAGCATTGTGTACATTCTCTCCATGGAAGCACATTAACTGCCATTCAACACAAAGGTTTTGTTTAGACCAGCAAGAGTATCAAAGTAACAGTTGACTAACCAGGACCTAGGGACAAGAAAAAAGATGAGATGTTAGTAAAAGACTGCAGTCAGCAGGGAGAGTTACTAGAATATAATTTTGTGTAGCACATCATGTTTGATGTCACTCTAAAACTGCATGGTGACTGAGCATTTTAGTTAATTAATACTCGGTCAAATTATATATTCTGTTCAATTGCTGATCAACAACTCAACCTCAGATATTGTTCTCCATCTGAACAGCTTAAAATGTTCAAGTACATCAAAACAGGATGTTCTTGAGTCTGGTTCTAAGATTAATGGACTCTACAGGGAACCAGAAGCAATGAGAAACCAGTCTGAGAAACTAGTGAGCTGTTTATCTTCCAAGGGGATTCAGTGATTCTGAAGTCTGGCTTATGTCATTTTTTCAGCTCCTAACCTGCACCTCAAAAGGTAATGATCTGTTCAAATTCTCTTGGGCACCTCTCTTTTTCATTCCTTCTTTTCTATTTTCAGGGAAATGAAAAAAGCAACCCTTGGTGATTTTTTTAATGTGTTTTAGGTAAGAGCACAGTTAGGGACCTTTCCTGCATTGTACTTAACATTCCTTTGCTTTCCAAAAGCACAACTAGTCAGAAGTTTTATTTCCAAACTACAGTTTCAACTACCAACTTCTGCCTGCAGAAGAACTAATTAACAGTGGTAACTTTTAGAAATTTGCACAATGGTTATGTGCAGCAAATCTGTGATTCTTTGTACAATAATCACCTGATAAACTTTCTGTCCATTTGCATTGTTCTGTGTCTACTGAATTAAAGTAGAATAATGCCTGTCTTACACAGTTGTTTTGTTACCCAAAAGCTGAATTTCTTTTCTGCAAAGAAGCTATAAGAGTGACAACTTAAAACTTACAACGTATAAAATGTAGAATTAATACTTTCGCACAATCATTATTACATTTTTCCCAGAACACTGAAGTATCTACCTCAGAGGAGCAGAATTTCTGTTTTATTCTGTGTCTTAATGCCCATGAGAAAGAAATTAAGATGTCAGTGTTTATGGTTGTTTATTCACATTTTGTATATTAAACTTTGCACAAATATGTCAGAAGTAATACAACAAAAACACAACATTAAGGAGGTGCATGAAAGAAAGAAAATTATTTATAGAATGGGATCATGACATTTGCTACTGAAAAATATATGTATTGAAAGGTATCTTTCCAAAGAAAGCAAATGAACTTATAAAATGAAAGTCAGGAAAGCAGGATTACATGAGGAAAACAATAATGGGGAGAAGGTCAGGAAAGATTCAGAGTGTACATTACCAAAGAATAAAGCTATTGTGTAGATGAACTGGATTAAATTAACCTCCAACACTAGGGCTCATTCAGAATAGAAAGTAAAAAGTAATAATTTAAAAAGGGTGGAAGTGACCTAAGTGTGCAGAAATTGCAGACATTACTTTATAAAATAGGATATTGTGGCTTGTATCTAAATATGTGAGTGCAATCCAAGGTTCTGCTAAACACTGAGCTTTGACCCTGTTTGCAAGGCCAGGGTTGGCTCAAGAGGGAGCACAAGGCAGTGGGAGGAGGAGGAGTTTGTTGCAGTCTCCAGTTCCTGTCTTTCTGAACATTAAGTTCTGTGTGCTTTCTAGTCCCTTAGTCTCTAGGAAGGTTTGTTTAGAAGAGATTTCTATTAGAGCAGATTATCATAACTGGAGGGGGAAAAAAAGACCGTTTTTACTCACCTGTAACCAGCAGGTTCAGAAATTAGTTGTTCTCATCACACTATTCAAACCAAGCTTGGCAAACGTAGCAGTAGCTGTTGGATCAGTGGTCAGTGCTGGTCCTACCCCAGAGGGCAGCGCAAAGGAAAACTCTGGCCATCACAGATACATTAAGTGAGACCTGGGGAGGAAAGAGAATGTAACATAAAGCAATCATTATGCAACACACTGTGAAACATACTGAAATTTCTGAACTGCTCTAACAGTTCAATAATTCCTCCTGCTGAAGAGGAAACAACATGGAATAAATTTTAGAAAGCAAGTCTTGAATGACAACAAAGAAGGAAATGGTCAAGCTGCAAGATAAATATGCAGCAAGCAGAAAACCTAATTTAGCTGGAATCTGAAAAAAGAATCCATTATGGCAAATAAATTAAATCCTAGATCTAGTAAATTGAATGGTTTGGTTTGCTTGGGATTTTTGTTTGGGTTCTGTTTTGTAAGCCAACTTCAAACAGACCAGCATTTGCCTTGTCTATTATTTACTCACATAAAAGAAGCTACAAAATCTCTAATATGTGGAAGTGATAGGGACCTTATGTTAAAGCCCAACTACAAGCCTTCTGCTTCCTGAATTGCTGTGCTTTAGCACTGAGTGAGTTTCCAAAAGGCATGCACAGGGCAAGAATTTACTCAGACAATAGGACTGTTCACTTCAGAATTCGTCTTTCCCTAGAAGTCTCCCAGTTGAAGAATGTTTCTGTTCTCATCTCTAAATGCACAGGCAAAAGCCACTCACATATACAGAGAGAGAGAAGGGACACAGACTACTATAGATATGATCACTGATGAAGTTCAGCCCCCCAGGCAACTACTTCATACTGGCAGATGTCCTCTCAGGATTGCCCAGGGTACTGTACAACCTCTTACAGTTTTATCTGAAGGCTAGGGTTTGGAAGCACCCAAGTAGTAAAGCATTAGCCCTCAAATGCTAAAACTTCCACGGGAATAACATTTGAAGAAGGACAGAGGCATTTTCATCTGGTATCCACTGCTGAGAGCAACCTTTTAGCTCGGTGCTGGGGTCTAAGATCCTGAGAAAGATAGGCCCTTGCACTTACATGATCATCACCTATATCAAACAACTCAAACAAAAAAGAACATCTCTCATGTAAATCTCTTCAGAAAATGAATAGAAAGACCTGAAAAGGTTAAAGGCTACAGCGTTTAGAGCTTTTATTCATACCAAGGAAAAGAAAGGAGACAGTGTTCAAAAGTTTTATTCTTAGGCCATTTTCAACAATTGCCTTTTAAAAAATCCTACTTTTATGAGAACACTCTTACCTTATTCAGAAGGCTCACAAATAGTTTCTTTTTCTTTCCCTCTATGTATGCCTGTGTGTGTCTGAGAATAACAGCAAGAGCATAAATCTTTCACTTGTTCTTTATGTACTCCCTCACAACAAATACCATCTGAAGAGCCAGGGGAGTCCATTTAAGCTCTGTTATGTTTCCGATTTAAACATCCCCTGACATCCCCTCTCAATTAGATTGTCACTTCAAGTATTAGAATAATTGTTGTAAGATACTCAGCACAGGCCACTCTATGTGTGTTTAAATGTACAGCAAAAAACCACACACCTTTGTGTGTGTATCACACTTGCATATATATACATATTCCATGTAAATACATACAAACACCTAATCAAATATTCCAGACAACTTTTCTGCACTTAGGTGTATACCTACCTACACAAAACCATATTTTGTTTAGTTGTATCTTGAATCTTTTTCAGTGAGTTGCTGCTCTGGAAATATATATTTCAACAGAGCCTCTTAAAAAAAAAGTAACCCAGATATCTCAAGACAAATGAAAAATATACCTCCAAGAACACCCACGGAGAAGTTGCTCATTTTTGTGGATTCCCCTTTTTCTGATATTATTGGCACTTTAGCATCCTTGCTACTACAAGGGCCCTTTGATCTCTTCAACTTGGCGCCACAAGATTTGCCCTCTATGCTGTGAGAACTTAAAAAGGATCGTTTAAGGAGGGCAGCTTCTGTGTAATTGCACATTAGCCATACTTAGAATGATTATGGCTTTCCTGACATCAGAATGATGGGTTATTAGCAGTATTTTAAGGTTTCTGTGCTGGAAACATTGCAATTCCTCTCTGGATGGCCAAAAGAGTTAAGTCTGTAGTAAAGATGAGGAAAAAGTAGGGTCACTTCTGTATTATTTAAATCAAGACTATTGCCTATGGGATTTGTGCAGGGGTGAAATGCTCACTCCCTCCTCTGTGCTACACCTTCTTTTGCTGTATTGTACCAATACAGGTTCTGAGTCTTTCCTGTACTGAGGACTCAGTGACAGGAACGTGTCGGAAAGCACAACACAAATGTCATCCAGGAAAGAATAATAATCCTGTCATTATGATAAACCCTTCTATTTAAAAAAAAGAAGCATTCACCATAACAGATGTCAACCTTGTGTATTCTTTTTCTCTTTCTAATATTTCAGTCCTTCTACTAAAGCTGAAATTTCGCTGAAAATGTAAAAATGAAAGATCATCTTTTTTTCTTATTTCCTTGAAATTTTGGTAATTAGCAAGCTGTCTGCAAAGTAGTATTTCTGGAAACCACACAATAGTTTGGAATTTTAAAAATTACTTTTATTATTATAATGAGGCCTGAAAATTGAAGTTTTTCTACGTACTTTCTCCATAATATCTCAGATAACATACCCATGTGCATGACACATGATGTATTACCCTTGTAGCATACAACTGCTGTTATCAATATTCCAAATGCTATTCAACCTCAAAGATAAATCATCCAAATTATGCACAACTTCACTGTGTTAACTACTACATACATAGATTATTTCAGTCTGCCATGTTTTCAAAATGAAAAAAAAAAGTTTAAATTCCTTTGTAGTACTCTAATGAATAAACATTATTCTTCTTATCCCAGACCTGGGTATTCTCCAGTAATTAATTTCCATAACAGTTGAATTGGAAGGAATCAAAACTCAGAAGAAAATATCAATATCAATTGAGTGATGAGTTCTTAGCTATTCTCTTCAATATAACTCAAAGATAACTTTTGATCACTACCAAATTTCTAAAGGGAATATGATTTCAGTATTAAGACTAATGAGACTAGTTTAACCTCATCCCTATAAACAAATCAGCTTAAGCCTAATGAAATCTTATTTTTGTACATTAATGTACAAAGGAAACAGTTCAGGGTAAACAGACTTGTAGTATACATTGTTTAGAGACTATTGACTTTCGAATTAGCCTGCTTTTCAAACATTTCACGTCAAAAATATAGTCAAAATGCAAATGTAGCATAAACGGCTCTATAATAAATGCTCATTCAACATTTATTCTTTCTCAAATCATCTTTTAAAGCTCTTTCATGCTAATGTCTAGAAGATGTGACATTAGAAAAATTGCTTTGACATGCTAAGGGGCTCCAAGATTAACAAAAAGAGAAAGAACAAGATAAAGCTTTCAAAAGACCTATTTCAGAGGAATTATTACTTCCTTTGAAAGTCTTCCAAGGTTGCAGTGCATTTAAGCTTGTTGGCATACATGTAAATGAAGGACTACAAAAGTATTGCACTAAATACAACTTGAATTAAACCTTCAGGCTAATGTTAGGGAATAAGGATAAAGGCCAGATCCTAGGCTGGCAACAACTCATTTAAATTAAAGTTCTTTATTTGAGGATGTGAATAAGAGAGAATTATTTTTTTAAAAAATCAATACAAGAAATTTTAATGTAATTCCCATATGAAATGGCATGGACTGATGAAACTTCCTGATTGAGCAAGTGGCATTCTAAAGGGGTACATGAATGTACTATTAGCCCTGCTGCAAAGTAGAAACAGTCTTAACCAGCAGCTTACTCTCCTCACAAAAAAATATCCCACTCCACCACCAAAAATTCTTGATTCCATAAATAGAAGACAATGGGGATGTGGCTATAACGAAAAAGATTATTTTGACTTGTAAGCATTAAGCTGTGATTTAGCTCTCTAGTCCTTCGAGATCCAAATGTTAGGTGCAGTTCCAACTTTCTCTTTAAATTTTGATGGGAAAACCTCACAGAGTAAGGTCCATTCAACTGCAGAAGTTTGTAATATTTGTATAGAATTGACCATCAGCCCAATTCTGCCACCACTTTCCAGGCAGAAGTGTTCAAGAATTTTAGACTCAGGACAGATGACAGGTTTAATTACACACGGCCAGATTTATAAACAAATAAACAGCAGATGTCAGACTGGGAGAAACAATAAACATGAACACGTGTGGCCAAAATTCTGACCATGAAAACTACCCTTCATCTGCTGTGTAGCTCAATAGACACCAAAATCTAGAGTTAACTTTTCTTTCCTGTAAAGTATTCTGGGCTCTAATGTTAGAGCAGAAATCAGAAATCCTAAGTAACCCTCTTCTCTCCCAACTTATCTTGATCTGCATAGACAGATTACACAGCCAACATACATCCTCCTTTGTCTTATCACAATTTTAAAATAAACATGCTTGTCTATACTACAGAAATTAGATTGAATAATTAATTAAATAAATAATATTTCATAAATATCTGGCAATCTGTAAACTGAATGCAGTTGCAAAACTCAGTGAGGGTTGTTATTTAAGAAACCCTCAAATTGTTACCTTCACTAACCTCATGCTACTTGGCAGCACAGTAGCTACATGATAAACTTCCAGTTACTGGTAATGATGGTTTCATGGCTCCTTTTTTCATAATGTTTTGGCGTTTTATAAATCGTTTCAATTTAATGGTGCTTGCAATGCATTCCACAAAGCATCAAAGGCACATTTAAATCATTACTTTGCTAGTAATGTTCTTAACCTCTTACACAAAACCATACCTATTCCTGCCAATAGATTATGTCCTTGTCTCTCGTCACCTTCCAGCATCACAGACTTCCCATGCTGGCTGTACTTGTCAGCCCCTGAAGAGACCCACTTGTATGGGTGGTGACATAGTGTGTTTCTGCTCTCCTTGCCTTGCATTCTCTCTCATGCCCAGGTTTAATTCTCCTTCATGGAAGGTATTGTTTCCCAGAGTAATAAAAAATACGTGACTTGAAAGCAGACCACGGTGGACCAAAAATATGTTCTTCCTTGCCTGGCCTGTCTGGTCCTCGATGGGGTTATTCATCAAAATCTGTCCCCTAGTGAAAGACACAGTGGTGTATGAGTCTGTATTTATGGTGAAAATCCAGCCAGGTGTCTGGTTCTACACAAGTGAGCCAATTCCTATGTAATACCTCCATTAAATGATAAACCACATTAGCGGGTACATTTGCAGCTGTGTTTCCTCACAACTTGCAGTTTGTGCTATCATAGTTTTGATGGCAGATCAAGTACTGCCTCAAAAGAACCACATCACAGCAACAGCAGTTGTAGGCGACAGGGTTGCAAGACATCCTTCTCAGAAGGATCACAACTTTCTCTAACCATGCTGCTTTAGAAAAGATAGTCTAGTAGCATTTAAAATTTACATGAACGTTAGTAAGAATTTTAGATCAACAGCGTATGGCAGAATAGCTCATGATGTATCTGCTAGAAAATATGGTTTAAGAGAAACAATTAGTGAAGAGCACCATCTATACACATTTTCTTTTTCTGAAGTATCTCAAAAGTATATGCTATTTACACATGGGAGTCACCTGCAGAATCTCTCCAGTTAGCACCTGCACTTTCTACAGCTACACAGTCATAAACCTCACTACGAACTTGCTGGTGTGACATCTGAATTTGGGTAGATTTTTGAGGGGAGCTCAGCATCTCATTATTCACAAATGTAGATTCACAAGAAAGTAAATTTATTCTATATCAACTACTAGGTGAATTTAGGTGATGCAACTTTCAATCAGTAAAATCAGAAATAGCAATGTCCATTTAAAAAACTGAGCAAGCACGAAATAGGGTTTAGCTAAATCTTCACCTAACTTAAGCTGCTAAGAGATGTCAGTGCACACATCTAATTGATGTGCCCAATTTAAAAAATAAAATAAATCTATCTCCAGCATTATAATGAAATTCACACTTTGAAATACTGATCGAGAGTGTCACTGTAGTTTAAAAATGGGCTAATTGTTCTCTACAAAATGATATGTTCGTATTGTCTTGCAGTCACCTTAAAACAGTCACAGTCAAATACAAACAGCATGAAGAGAACAAAAACATCTTCCTCATTTTAGCCTTACACTTTTTAATTCCCCACAGAAACATCACATGATATAATTAGGGAATTTTAAATGCAATTCTACAGATTCCTTTTTCTTGGCTCCCCTTCTCTCAAGGGAAGGAAGGAAAGGTTCCTGAGATGAATGTAAGGCTGTCAGCATTTGCTTTGGTTGCACTTATACTCCACCTGAACACTGAACCATAAAAAAAATGAAGCTCTTTGATGCAGACTTCCATTCATCTGCCTGTAACACAAAATGTCTGGAGCAAAACATCTTCTAAGCAGCTACTTTCCTGTACGGGTAGTTCACCTGAGACTGCTGAGCAGGGAATTGAAAGAGATCATCTCCATAAAAGCCTGCTTTGGATAGTAACTCTGATAGGCCCAATAAATTTTGTAATAGAAAGGTTTATTAAAAAGTGGCCTTCTTATTCCTGAGATTTCATGCATAGTGATTAAATCACAAGGAAACATTTCAGAATACAACGTCACACTATTCACTTAAACCACATATGCAGAAACAACTTTTCCTGATATAAGTAATCATTTGTTATTATGATATAAATTAAAGTGGCTGATTGACACACAGTATGGTGAGTGGACAGGGTAGTGGTCCTGGAAAAGGGAACAAAATGCAGCATAATTAAAATTTTCAGTAATCCACCAGCTGCATGTCAGTGTTTTCCACAAAGCTGCTACTGTTAAGGTGTAAACCCCCATGGAGTGTAAATGCTGCAGAAAAAGTGGCCTCCTGCCTCCTCTATTGTGTGATCTCTTCCCACGCTGAATTCCCTTCGCCAGACTGGTATTCCAGAACTTCCTAGTGGAGAAGCAGTTCTTTTGCATTAGCTTGATCTGGCCCTTATGTTATCAGACTGACTCCACACATCTTTGGGAGGACCCCCAAAGTCACCTGGTCATGCAGTAACATCCACATTAAATCCCACTAGCTCCAGATTGTACACGCAGAGTTGGATTGGGTCTCAATAAACTGCTTTCTGCCTTGTTTTCCCTTACACTTTTCCAAAAGCTCTCAGTCATGCATTAAATATTTCAGTACAAGATGAAAATACAAGGACAAAAGCTCAGTCTTACTATCAAACTGGAGTCTGCAGCCAGATGCTGAGATATCTACAGCTCAAACAGAATTTATGAGCTGTACATACTTAGATACTAGAAGTTATCAAAGCCTAAATTAATTCTGGCCATGACTCTTGCTTCATACTTTCTACCAAATACATTTTTTCTGCAATTACCATGAAAAGCAGCAATATGACAGGGATATTTTTATATGCTACCAATACACCTGATTAACACCATTTTCACTGGTCATTCTACTCACAACTTCAACACTTTATGCTTCTGGTCTTAGCCCCTGTGCCACAAACTCTCCTGTGCTCTTGGGATCCACGTGTTCCTAATTACATTTCCACATGCCAACAAATTCTTGTGGCTATTGCAGGTCATCAGAAGGCATTTTTTTCCACACACGTAGCTGTGTTATTCTTTCCTAAATCAAACAGTCCAACAGAGATCTGGTATGGTTCAGCTATCCTTTACATGCCACAGAGAAATGTCTTGGAAATCAGGACAGGGTGCTCAAATTTTAAGGATCAGTGCCCTTGCAGGAATACAATGCCTCTTAGGATCACTATCCTTGCAGGAATATAATTCAGCTTAGTCTGAAATCATACTTATCTCCAGCAAAATTAAATGAAAGCAAATACAATTATTTATTTACAAACAAAACAACCATTTACTATTCAGTCTCACCACCTCTAAAAAACTGGAAAGACACACTGAAGGAGAGAAAGAATATAATGCTCGACTAAGAAGAGAAAGAAAATTCTTTGCCCTGCCTACATCCAGCTGGTAAGTTCACAGGTGCTTATACACCACCTCAATCGGGGATTTAGTCAGCATCCATTCCCAGGAAAGAACTTCAGTTTAGAGAAGGATGCTGGCTTTAATTAAGCCCACATAACCATTTAGGGGACTCCATAATGTGGGGAGACTCCATCAAATTTCAATTTATATTTCCCTGCAAACATAATTGTACGAGAAACTTCTTCTGTTCAGGAGGGTCTTGACCCTCTCTCCTTGGATTATCAGCTGCCTTCATAGCTGCTGTGGCAAAAGACATTACATGAGCATAATTAACCCACAGGAAGACTCTTTCTCATTAGGTAAAACAGTATAAAAATCTCAGTGTGAAAAACTTCCATATGTTTACCTGAATATTTCACACATGTTTGAAAACTGACAACCAAACTTCAGTGAAAAAATATACAGGTGACTAATAGATAGTTCAATATTTAATATCAGTTGGGACGAAAGATAAGAAATTTTTAGTAAATTAATGGCCTTGAGGTGATTGACCTTAGTTCAGCTCTGAAGGGAAATTTTGACAACATTCAAGAGGATAACTAAGCAAATATAATTGCTGCAGCACGACCTGATAGGCATGACAAAATTCAGATGTGCCATTCACATACGCAACAAAGGGTCACATCTACTATTTGTTACCATTTCTGGGAAGAGACAGACTCCATATTACAGCTACACCAAGTGTCAGAATTAGGACAGAGTCTTCTCACATGTCTTGCATCTTACCATAAGCATTATCCTAGAGCCCCACACAGCTGCAGTCGGAACAGCAGCTCCATAGGAGGAAGCCATAAAATGTTTCAAAGAATTAATTCAGGTTGCACCTGAAACATTCTCATTTTGGTACTCTTAGAAGAAGTGAGTCACAAAGCAACCCATCCTTTAATTCAGTTGTTCCCAAACCTCTGGCTAGTCTTGAGAAGATTAAGAGTTTTGTCAGTGTTACTTGACAGAAATGAAAAATTCTCAAGCTGTTTTTTTAAAAAACCTCTGGTAATTTCTCTGCTTCAGTGTTTTCACTGGGGGGTTTCCATGCTCCATTGGGCTGGGACTAGTCAGTGTTGATGGCCAAGGCCTATCAGGCAAGGACAATCCTGCTGCTAGAAAGAGCCACAATACAGAGTATTTCACACAAACCCACGCAGAGAGACTCAAACTCATTACTTAGCAGACACCTTTCCCAAACACTGTTATCCCTCTGGATTGTATATTATCTGCAATACATTTTTAAAAATAATAAAACCAAAATAAGTGTCATTGTTCTGCACTCATTTTGTAATTGAGTTTGGTTTAGGACTCTGGGAAACTCTGTACATATCAAATACTTGCCTTTCTCTCTGTTTCAGTTCAGCAAGAGCTGATGTGTCTGTAAACTTTAAAAGGTATCCTCAAAGAATGCTTGTAATTATCAAATATATTATGATATGCTGATCTGCAAATAGTTTGACTGGAAAAGAAAAGTTAACTTTCATGTTATTAAGGTAGAAATACCCCACAAAAATGCTTGGGGAAATCAATCTTTTAAATAGAAATCAATTCAAATCTGAAAGAGGAAAAAAAATAGCACTCTGCACTATGATTTAGAGAAGTTAGTCTTTTACACTTCTAAATTCTATTTCTCAGATACACAAACAAGATTATGGGGGACCAATGTCTAGATGCTTGGTACCAAAGATTCCATAATCATGTCTTTATTTTCAAGATTGATGCATACAGTGCTTTCATCTGTGGGTGCTACCTATTTTTCCTAATTAGCAGTTTGAAAGAGAATGCCAGAGCTTTGTAATGCAGAGGGAATGCTTTTTTCTCATCTCAGTCTCTTCCAAATGTCCTGTCGACTAGCAGGAATCTTTGAAGTTGTTCTGTGACTCTATCCCTTGAATCACAATCATGTATAAATGCTTTTACTCATGCTTACATTTAGCTTCTACTTTCCCTGCTTCCTGAAGCAGGCAGTTATTTGTCCATTATAAAATATTCTATGTCCATCCCTCACAATAGTCACAGAAAAACTGAAACCTGAGAGTTCCTTATTTAAAATATAATTAGACTGCACATGGTATAAAACCTCCTTGTATCTATAAAAAGGCAACAGAATCCTTTGAATGGGCTGCACCCTTCTGATTCAGGAGCACCAACACAGACCTCCCTCCGTGGGACTCCAAGCAGGAGCAGTTCCCTGTCCCTTGATATCCCTACTGTTCACCTGCACACCTCATTTATAGAATCACAGAACAGCCCAGGCTAGAAGGGACATCAAAACATCACCTCTCCAGTGTTTATCTGAACAGTTGCAGTGTCTCTCTGGAGAGACAGCACTTCTTTTAGACTTTCTTGCTGGTAGAAGCAAGTATGGTTTAGAAAAGGGAAAGGTGGCACTAGTTAGAATGAGCAAAATTGTTCTAAATGCAGAGCTTTCCCCTTCCATCAGCCAGCATTCATCAGGCTTCAGTGGTGGCTGTTCATTTAGAGCAGGAGTTGCAATGGCTCTGAAGGAAGGATCAGTCTCTCAGAGCTGTCTACCAGCCTATGCAAAACAGAGAACTCAGGTGTCCGTCCCGGTGGAGGTGTATCAACCACAAGAACTGTACTGCTGACAAACCCAAAAAAACCTTTTTCTTCATTAGAGCTTTCCTAGAGCAGATTAGAGAACATTTTATTCACCTTTCTTCTTAGAGTCATGGATAAGTAGTGGCAAAAATTCAGCCTGGTGCACTGTGTGCCAGAAGGTTTTCCACCCATATTCTCTGACAGGCAGGTACCAGAAGCTCTGGTAAATACTCTCAGTGGCCCAGCTTGTAACATTGTTTAGACAGATTTCCTGTGGCTTAGCACGTTGTATTTTCTGACAACTAGTGCAGAATTCTCTTTTTCTAGGAAAATTTTAAATAAGGCTTTTGCCTACTTCAAATATTTTTCTGACTAAAACTTCTTCCTCAGGCAACTGTTATATTTTAGTCCTAACTAAAAATATGGTAGGACCTTTAGGAATTGAAATCTGCTTTACTGTTTAAGGCTTGGATCTTAAAGATCTACTGGGCACAACAATTAAACTCCACACAGTTTATAGCCCTGCCTAGAACTGTTTATACTATTTTGTCACCAAGACAAAATGAATCAGGTAGAAAAGCATAAACTACTTCAGCCCTAGAATGGGCAGAGTTATGCATTGGTATCATGTTTGCTCAAATTATCATTTTGTCTTTTTACAAACCACACAGTACTATAAATCAACAAGCAGTATAAAAAGCTGGCTCTGACCTTTCCTTACTAGACTAACAGCTTTATTTTAAAGCATTGTTGGAATCTGGTTTATACAGTTTGCACATGAGGAAGAACAAACCAAACAAATACTGAAATTTACATGCTATAAAAAACATATTTGAATAACTTTTTCTAACAGTTTTTGAATGCAAGACAGGATGGTACCAGCTCAGCAAAATAAAAACAGATAGTGAAAAATTAAAGAAAACTGAAGTTTCCATTGCTAACAAGGGAAATTGCTAACAATTAAATAAAATTGTTACTGTGCCTGTAAATCTTTAAAGTCACAAATTAAATTTCAATGTCACAGTGAAATCTTGAGCATTTTGTAATTAGAGGTATTATATTGCAATAGCTATTTTTTCACCCTGCAATGCCTGTTTCCACATATAACATTCTCTTAAAGTGAAACCTATGATACATAGTACATAACTCTTCCTGGAACAAGGGGAACTCCATTTGTTGAGGAACCCTCAGACTTGTCACAAAGCACTACCATGTACCATTCAGTCTTGTAAACAAACATTCTGCCTTCATTCTGCACCACTTATGGTGTACTTAAACAGCTCTTGTCTCTTGTCCAAACATCCACTGAAAGACTTCAAACAGCAAGAGAGTAAGCTGACTCTAAGAGAGGGACAAGGTGCAACAACAGAAGAATAAAATCTTCTCCCTTCCCCCTGACAGCCTAAGAGCGCCTGCATTCTGCTCTTTCAGGACGAGATAATGACTAATGCTCCAGTTTGATCAACTGTGTCTTGCAAGAGTGAAAAACCTTTTCCCCCACCAGTGCTCTTAGTGTAGTAGGAAATCATCTCTGGGCCTCAATCTCAGAAAAGCAGTCTTTTTATCCTGGTGTTCTGATGCTTGGTCCCCCTCTACCATTCTTTCACGTGAGTCAAGCCCCAAAATGTTTCTCCACAGATGCTCCAGAAACTGGAACAAAATTTTCTTTACTTGTAGATGTATCTCTGCAAAGACAGATAAAGCTGCCAGGCTAAAGCAGTTCTGTGTTTCACTCCAGCTGCAAGAGCACCATCTCATTCATGCTCTTCAGCAGGTTCCACATGCCAGCCAACTGCTCCAAACAGAGTTATCAGATGCTGGGGGGAACCGTAAGAGTTTGTTAAGCTGGACCATAGCTTCCTTCAGGTTAAAGTGACATCCCACAATGTACAGTGGTGCTATCTGAAAACCTCAGGCACAAAGCACACAATCAAACTTACAAAGCAGCATCAATACGCTTTCTATCGCATGCTGCTGGATAAAATATAAGCAAACTAATCTGAAGATTTATCCCCACCCAGACAAATGTATGTGCAAAGTGGAGGCTTTCAGTGTTCTTAAATATCATAACAGCATAGGAAACAAAGGTAAAGCTCTGGCTCTCAATGGTGCTCTGATCTTTTGTCAAATAAGTAAGTCTCAGAAATTAAGCACTAATGGCTTTTATCTTAGAAACTTAACCATGGTCATGGACCACTGGAACACTAGAATTCTTTGATTAGCCAGTAGTTCATGTGACAAAGGAAGGATGTGGTCTCTGAGCAAGTCATTGTTAGGTAAAGATTTAGGGGTATTTTTATTAAGGTCTTAATTTGCAAAAGCTCAACACAAGGAAAATGTCACTGGAAATTCAGAGCATTCATCTGAAATACATGATGTAAACAAAAGATACTATAGCAATGGGTCAAGTCAAAATCTTACCAATTACCAATCTTACCAGAAGCTCTGTAATGGCAGAGAAATAAAGGCTACTTCTTGATCATCCCTGAGCAAAATTAATTTGGCATCATTTCCTTAATTTGTAAACACACTTGCCCAAGTAGGATTTCAAATTCTTTTCTTATAAAATCATGTGGTCTGGGGGTATATCGTCTTCCTTGTTACTTCTATGCTGCACCTACAGCTTTGTTATTTCTATATGATTCTATTTTTACAGGATTCCAAAGCAAAATCCTGCTTTAAACTTGTATGATCCTTCAGAAAATCCCATTCCTACTGTCCTTCCTTTTTCAGGAGAGCAGCCATGGCGGTCATTCTTTTTTTGTTTTAATTTTAACATCAGTTGTGGGTACATTCCATAAAATACTTCAGCCATAACAAATTTGTGGTCCAGTTATGCCTTATTCATTTTGATCCTTCATCCATGTTGATAACAATTTAATCATGGGAGTAATCCTCCTGGTTTATTTGAATGACCTTGATTAACTGGACCCTAAATTTCTAAATATTTTCATCTGTATCTCTTTAGTTTACAGTAAAGTGCCATAAATTGACATTATCTAAATTTCCACTTGAATTGTGATTTAATTTCAAACACAGTATTAGTTTTTCTTAATTTTTTTTTATGTGCCAGTGTAAAAGAAAGATTTAAAACAGCAAAAAGATAGCAAGCAAAGTAAAACAAGAACTTGCCCATCTCGGGTGATACACTGGAGAGTTCAAAAATGTGTGAACAGAACAGAAGAAGCAACAAACAGTACTTTAAGACTGAAAAATTTAATAACATACAAGAAAATCAAATGTGATAAGAACAAAAATAAAAGCATTTCATTGTAAAGTTTAACAAAAATAGAAAGGTGTTGTATAACTTAGGAAGAATTTCTGAACAGCTAAAGTTTGCAAGGGGATGCTTTTTGCTGCACATATTTTGCTGGCAGCTACCACTGTTGAGAAAATAAATAACTAATGGGAGAGTTTAAAAACCCAAGCAATGTATGGTCAAATGCACTGTGCCATTGGGAGGATCTGATGCACAAGGTTACTCACGATTTAAATAACACTGGCAGTGGTACTTTAGTAGGTACTTCATATAACATGTTAAACCAGATTGGCATTCACTTCGTTTTTGTAAACAAGATTGAATGAAGGCCAAATTGCACAGAATGGCAACTGGAATCAAGTTAGTTAATGGAGTGCCTAAGCCAAAGATGTTTATGTGATTTTGTTATGTAAATGTTAATATATGAAAAGCATTAGCTAATGGTAACCATGACACAGTGATATTTTTATTCATGCTACAAGATTATTCACAATACTTCAAATAACAGCTGAAAAAGCTCATTTAGTACAAGCTATTCAAGAGACGTACTTTTGAATCCTAAACCTCCAGCCATACGGCACTGGAAAGACACAAAGTACTTTTCCTTAGAACATTATAGTAATGAACAGCTATTCACATGTCAGTATGGAATTATGTTTATCTTATATGTGGGCACTGTACAGAAAAATAACTCATTTCCATGAGAATAAAATAGTACTAAACATATCATATCTATATCAGCAGCCGTTGATCTGGATCTCCTTAATTGTCATGCTAATTTAAGCCTCAAAACACAGTCCTCTTTTACAGTAATTCTGTGAAGCAAATGGAGAATCTCAGTTAAAAAAAAATGAAGAGATGATTATCTTTTACACTCAAGAGAGTAAGTTTAATAACTTCCCCATCCTTGCCTTTTGTGAATAAAAATAACAATTACCAGTTATAAGTAAAATATCCTAATTTCCTTCCATGCTTATAAGAAAAGGGATAAAATATTGAGGAAGCAAAACAGACACTTCTGTGGTAAGAAGATAGAAGACAATCCGCAATCCCATACAGTAGCACAGCTGATAAATGACTATCATACTATAGTCCTTTGAGTAATTTTCTTTAGGATGACAAAGTGCTGCTGCTGAATTCACAAAAAGGTAGTTTGTCCACCAAATGCAGATATACAATTTAAAATGACAGTATAAGCTCAGCATAAAGGTCTCTGAATACAATTTGCAGTAAAGCTTTGTAGAGATTTGAATTTCTAGTTTCAGCAAATGAAGTGATTGCAAATAATAGCAGCTTTTCTAGTGTATAGCATGTGCTTGGGTCCTTGAATTAATTGCTTTGCCTTTGTAAATGCTGGGGCACAGTAAGTGGTACAACCAAGAAAGCCAAATGTTCAGAAAGGGAGGAGGGAGGCGGTCAAATTGCTAGCTACAAATCATTCTTATACCATACAGGAATGGACAGTGGGATGTACAGTTAAGTTAAAAGGTGAAAAGATAAGGAGATAAGGTAAAAAATGCACTGCAACGTTTAGAAAAGAACTGTGGGGTGGCTGCACTGCAGACAGAAGGTACATAAGCAGGCATCTCCTTTGTCAGCAAGGCTGCGCTTACATAATTATTTAGCCCTTTCCTTGTTCACACTCCATATTCATTTCCTACCTAATATTGCTGAGAAAGAGAGGTAGACAAGAAGCTCTAGAATTCTAATAACACAAAGCCCTCAGCTGCTTGTTTAATTTCACTTGAGTTTAGTGGCAGACACCATATGCACTTACCCTAAATCAAATGTTCCTGCTGTGCACAGTGCCAGTACTTACAAGATCAAAGCCTTACAATAGATGATGTGAGTTAGTAAACTTTTAAAATATTAAAATTGAAATGGGACACATTTTTAGCGATCTCATAATTTCAAAACTAAGCTTTCTGTGTATCATCTGCAGCCACAAACCCCTCCCCCCCTTCATGCATAGATATATTTGAGGTCTTCCATTACATTATCTTATGTCAGTGCTGTTAAGGCTAAAACTTGATGGTAAAACACAAATAATATGGAATTATTGTTGTCCATCCCATTTTAAATGAGGAATGTCTTACACACATTGTCAAATGTAATTCAGCACATATTTGCTGGATGTTCCACAGTAGCTGTGACACTGGGAGCTCCCGTTACTGAAGCTGAGTGAGCAAGGCCCAGCCAGCACACACTGCTCCTGCTCAGCTCAAATTATTTTAAACTTTGTCATTAATTTTGCTTTTCTGTATCATGCTACAGGATGGGCTTATTTAAATATTTATTTAGTTTGAGTTGGAGTCCAGGACCCTCGTGGGTCCATTCCAACTCAGGATATTCTATGATTTTACCTCCAAACGTGTCACAACAGCAAAATATCCACAGACAAGCAGCAGCTCCTAGAAATGTGACATGGGTGCACAAAGAAGGGAGAGGTCACTTCTGGCAGTGTTCTCCCAAAACACCAGTGGGGGAAAAGGCCTTTCTAGTGCAGAGACACGTATCTTAAACAACAAGTTAGTTGTGTTGCATGACTGGAATGTAAATGTTTTTCATTTTATTCTGTTTTTTTAAGTCCGTGAAACATACCTGAGTTTTCTATTGAAAGATTTGAATAGTCTTTGATTAAAGTGTGAAAATCAATTGTAGGCATGAAGAAACACCCTTCACAGGAATGGGAAACTAGACATTTGGTCAGTAGCCTGATTTAATAAAACAGCAGTAATATAGTGGAACCAAAAGGAACTGACATAACTAATCTTTTAATCCTGTCTTCTTCTTCTTCTATCCATTTGTGTATAGAATAAAGGGGGTCGACAATAAGCCATAAAAATGCATATGTTGCCCAGCAGGGTTTCCATTTTGGCCTGTCTTATATGCTGTGGAATCGAGATTCTCATCTTTCAATCTGAAAGTGGCCAAACTATTCTATTTATTTAATACAAGTTGTAGTTCTTCTAGCACAGCTCACTGTTGGTATATGAACAAAAGGAAAATAAACTGAATCCAAAACAAAGAAGCAGGTGAAAAGGAAGAATGCTGAACCATCTCAAATACCAACCCACAAATGCAAATCCCTCTGTATTAGTACCTGTATAAGAAATAGGCAAAGTTACTTGGATAAATCTGGAATATTTTTAAAGTCAGAGAAAAATCTTTCAAGATTTGTTAGTAGTAAAAGTTTAGATGGATTAAGTCTTGAATATTGTGCAGGATATTTTATAAATACTATATAGAAATAGTCTTGCCTACTTGGTTAATAACGAGCAGTCTTAATAAAATACAGGCACCTGCTTCTCTTTCTGATTTTATCCCTAAATTATAACTTTTATTATCATAATTACATCATCACTGTACTAACTGAAGCTTATTTTTCATTAACTACCAAGTTTATCCTCTTTTTTTTCCAAAAGAGATCGCACCATGGAATACTTTTGCTCAGCTCATTATCATTTGCTGTTGCTTGAATCTTAGAAACATTGATTCCTGTAAGCCAGTACAACACAAAAGCAAACTAGTTATAACATTGACCTTACCTTCAGTTCTGCAAAAGCTCGGCAGGGGGTTCACTTAACTAATTTAGAATTAGTCAACCTTATCCATAAATATTTCCTACTATCTTTCAAAAAGTACTAATTCAATTTATCAGTGGCAGTTTGTTATTTTTTATACAGTTGTAGAAGAGGTGAGCATCTTTCAAACTGAAAACAATTACTCACTTTTCCTCCACCTAAATTCTTGAGTTTCTTGCATCAATACTTGTAGACTGACATCCGCTAGTCTGTTAGGAATTCTGTTCTAAATATGCAGATACATTTCCCAAGAAAGTTTCTTTCCCTTGGAATCCTTATTTTTTTCCCCTCTCCTTTTTCTACCATAATTGTCATAGAAATAGCAGTAGGTTTGTATGACAATTTGATGCCTATGAAATACTGACAAAACAACTATCAGCTTTCCCCAGTAAAATGGGAACCTGTTTTTCATACAAAAATATATTTTCTATTATACTCTTGCTATTATAATCTCTAGGTTCTGTTGTTGTTGTCAACAAAGAGGAAATAGTTTCAGTAGAATTAAATGTGATTTCAGTCTGCTAGAAGAGGAGTTAGTTCTGGTCTGAAAACAAGACTATATGTGCATAAAAATTATATTCCTTTGGGAAAAAAAAAGCAAACAAACCAACCTGTCCTGTCACAGAGACTGCAAGGAACTCAGGAACTCTAACTACCTTAATTCCAAGAACTCATCTTAGCCTCCAGAATCATGCTCACAGGACTTTTTACGCATCCAGCAAACAGCACTGCTACTAATTTTTCTCATTGCAATAATACCAAATATAATGAGTTTACACAACTGTTTCTATAAGCACCAGATCATCGGATTTTGATGATCTCCGTAGGTCCCTTCCATCTCAGGGTTTTCTATGATTCTCTGTACAGGTGTAAGCAAAAGTACATGATGAGGACATATTAAACCTCTGCAGATGTCAGGATGATCCCCAATATCAACAGAAAAGCATTTTTAACACGTTTTTTCATATCATCAGATGAGGTAAAACATCAGCTTCTACTAGCGGAAGGTTTTGTCCATAGGAGAACATTGATATTTAGTTCACAAGCAAGAAAAATACAGAGGTTTCTAGATACTTCTAGGAGTTACAGATATGAGCAATTGCCAGTATTTTATAAAGACACTTATCAGAATTTACCATTGTATTACACCAGCACTTCTTTTTTATGTCGTGAAAAATACAATAAATAAAAAAGGTAACTAATTTAGTTATTATAATGTCCTGTATTGATTTTCACAAGTGCTCTGTCTTTTCCAAATCCACAGAAATAACCACAAGCATGACACTGACAAAAAAGAAACTGAAAATATCACAATTGGTTCAGCTCTTCAGCTAATACAAGATAGCACAGCTCCATTCATTTAAAACAGACTGCCATAAAGATAATTCATATCAGCTATAGATCTATGTAACTCTGTATAGAGTTATACAGTTCATGGGGTGTTTCATTGCTCTGCCAACATCTGTTTAATTTTCATTTCAACTCCCCTTAGTAAGTTGTTCTTCTGTTTATGAATTTATTCTCCACTCAAGATCTGCAAAAGTCACCAACTATTTGGGTCATTCCATCATCAGACACCTTAAAAAACACTTATTCAGTGGGAGCTAGATATGTAATGACTATCAACATTTGTAAGAATCCCATCCTGATGCTATGGAGCATTTTTGAGCAGCTCTAGAAGATTTAGCACTGTCTGATTAAATTGGTGTTTGCAGTAATGTCTTCAATAAAGGACTATACTTGTACCACAGTTTAAAGAAAGTGTATATTCTAAACTGCCAGAGATTACCCAGAAACCATGCACTAGACAGTTCAAGCTTTAAACCCATGCATACTTATTAGTAATAAAGCCAATCTCATTTTGATCTATGATAGTTACTTGGCAGGAGAAAACAGCTTACAGCTACTCAAAAGTAGAACTGAAGTTCAAAACCAGAAGTCCAGGGAAAGGCCTTTAATTATACGTACAGTGTTCTTACTTCCATTTTCACTATCTTAAAATATATAAACAATCAGCAAAAAGAAAAAGAATTCTTTGATACAGCAGCACAGAGGAAATATATTCAGAAGAAGGAAGAGGAAGGCAAGTCACTATGAGAACAGAAGAAAAAATTTCAAAAAGATTATAAAAAAGAAATCCTCGGGTTTATGCTTTGAAACATGTTACAATTTTGTAAGACTCAGAAGACTATGATAACATGAGACTAAAATTATTCATAATTAAAAAGTTTTCCCCAAATAAAACATTTTAAAAAATGTTAAAAAGTAACAATACATGCTTTCAAAATCTACATATGCCTTGAAAAATGTGAACTAAACTGAAATGCTTCATGATTAAAGACAGCTGCTCACTTACCAAGATTTATGAGAAAAAGAAAAAAGTTTATTAAAACTTACTACCTAGTCCTAACACTGTGTATAACACTCCCTCTTATTAAATGAAATTAATTCACTCCCTCTTATTAAATCAAATTATTTATGTTTGTGTGCTTATGCATATTTCTGTGTGTATCTATGTATATCCATGTATATAAATATAGGGAGAGTGAGCATCAAAACTGATATTAAAAAGCTGAAAGGTGTACCATTCTTAAAGGGGAACACTCAAACCCAGGTTTGTGCATACAACCATAATTCGAACAGCTTTGGAATACATTCACAATTTCTCTGTCCTTTCGTACCTCTCCAGTCTGCGTCCCAGTCTATTACTCTTGCCGTGTGCTGCCTCCCCCCGCTGCCCGGCCTGGCCCAGCAGATGTGTTACGGAGAGCAGGAGGAAAAGAGCCTCCCTCCCCGGGAGGTGCTCGCACACAGCCCAGCCCCAGCAGCCAGAGCTGCAGCTGCCGAGGAAGGGCAGATCCGGGCAAGAGCAAAGGGGCCCCGGCCCGGCTCCGCAAAGCCAGCAGGTTTCACCCAGGGCATCCGCACTCGCCAGGGAGCTCCCTGACTGTCCGCGGCCGTAACAAATAGCACGCCCCTGACACAAAACACCAACACTATTCGCCCCGCTGAATTTTGCATCCTGGAGTCAACCCGTTTTTCAGTGTCAGGATCATGATTTTTTCATTATTTGCAGAGATACATCTCTCCCTATCCTTATTCCCAAAATAGCACATCCACTTCCACTGAAATTTAAGGTGGGAAAAGTGAGCTAAAATAAAGTGTCTTGAAGGAGAATTTTAGGGAAGCTGTCAGCAAGAAGTAGTGCTGCTAGAACAGCCTAAAGAACCTGCACATTTGCAAAAGACTATTGCAAATGTTACCTCTTGTCACCTGCAGCGTTAAAATGCAAATGGGGCTGAAGACTCTGGAAGGGGAGTTCGACAAATTTCATCCAAACTGCACAAGTACTTAAGATACAACAACACACTCCTGTCTTTAAAACATGTTGGGCATTGTCCTGTATGACTCCAAGGCAAGGTGGCCCCAGCCCAGGGGGTCAGGAGCCAGCTGGCAAACAGAACCCACATGTTTACCACACAGTATTGCCATGTCCCAGGCTAGTGCCACTTCTGACACTTCTCTCCTCCCTCCTTCTGCCTGAAGGTACTTAAAGATTGCAGCTTGGGTTCTGTAGCATAAAATGAAATAGAAATTAATACAAATATAACAATATTTTTGCTACCTGCACAGCCTCTTGGAAGTATGTTTCACTGAACACTCCTGAAAAAAATAAAAATACACTTTCAAAATTCACCCATGATGGACTTACCAACCCTAATCCTTGTTTCAGGAGGATGATACCATTCACACCTTTTCAATTCTTTTTACTTGTGGTTAGCTGCCTGGGATAGAAAATTCCACATCTGCCAATTAAATAATAACTGTTTTAAGTGTTGCTATTTAAAGCTGATAAACTTTGTAAAAACACATATGTTTCACAGGCTGCCAGGACTGGAATTTTAGTTTCCACATTGCTACTCCAATCCATATTTTATTGTGCATATCTTATTTTTTTCACTGTGTAGTGTCATTAATCTGCTCCCTGGCTGTGCAGAATAATATCCCACAAGAGCAGGCTGCTTTTTGAATATTTTATTATCTCTCATTGTATTTCCAAAGTAATATATATTTACAAATTCAACCTCCTACAGGCAGAACTATATTGTTTTCCCTCTATGTTTGAGAACCAAGGCATAGATATCGAATATAAATAGAAAAATCTATCTACACTCATTTGCGTTGAAAGAAAGAGCCAATCATATATCAAGCTGTGCAAGAAAAGAGGGGAAAATAAGATTTGCATACTGCAGGAGAAGACAGGGGCCAGGGAGATACACAAAGGGGTTACATTCCTATTGGAATATATCTTTCAGTTCTGCTGAAGGACAACTCTTTCCAGGATGTCTCTCTCATATCAGAACAGATTGTATCCAGTGGGAAGTACACTGGAAGGGCTTGGCTGAGGATTTATACTTCACAGTCCTGACTCATTTCATCAAAGAATTTCCTGGGGTTCTCTTTTTTGACACAGAGAAAATTTCCTACCTTACTTTTACCTGCAGTATTTTAGCAGGAAGAAGAGTGAAAATACCCTCCCCTGCTCCCCTCTTCACCTCAGTCCTGGTAGCCAACATAGGCCCTAATACACTGAAGTCCCAGTGGTTCCCCCACTGCAGGGAACTCCCATGAGACAAAGATGGATCTCTCCTAGTTTCTGAATAAGGCAAAGCTGAGCTTGAACTTGACTGTTTATAGGAGAATACTCCGTAACATACATTTGGTCCTCACCACTTGATTTAGAAAGAGTAGATAATCCTCTTACAAAGGGGAAGAGAGACATTCTCAAAGGAAGGCGTGGTGTTTTGGAAGTGCTTTCGCCCTTCTGTCACATATGTCCTGTGTGTCTTTGGCACTGAGGTCTCACTATTTCTTCCCTCCATCCAAGAAGTACAACTCACCACACCTCATACAGCTGTAAAGATGATAAACGGAAAAGCAAGAGACTGGGAACTCTCTGGGAAGATCAGGAGACAGTAGATTCACTAGAGCCAAAGTCAGTGCACATTTATCAGTCAAATTACGCAGCAGCTGAAAGAGGTGGACAGAAATATAAAAAAAAAAAAAAACAAAAAACAAAAAACAGGAACAACAACAACAAAACTAGTTGTGTTGAAGGCCCCAAATTCAGGTTTTTTAGGCATGAATATGAATTTTACCCTTAAAGTTGAGAACATAAATGAGAAATATGAACATACTATATGTACCACGCACAGCATTTGTAAAGCCTTGTTTTTATAGAGCTTTGTTGGCATCCTTAGGTTCAAGCACAACAATCCAACTGCATAAGAGCATTGCAAGGCTGTTATCTAAACTATGGAACTGAAGCATGCCTAAAATAGGTCATCTGATATTTAGAGAGATATGTATATCTCTTGGTATGTGGGACATATTGCAGATATCAGATTTTCTGCTTTGTGATCCATACAAGATTTGAAACTCATTTTAACCAGATATTTTCTATTATATTACAAGTATCAACCATTTGAATGCTGCTTTAAATATCACTCCTTATTCTTCAATAAGAGAATGTGGGTATACATTATTAAAAAATACATGGTCAAAACCAGCAAGCCCCAAACCTGATGCACCCTACAGCATTTCATAGCAATTATGTATATTTTATTCTCTACTCTAAAAGCTAAATGTTGGGATCTTTCTCATTGTCCAAATTAAATAATATGACAGATATTCATCACCCATATTCCTCAATTACATGCAATTGCTATAGATGAGCAATTTTTCAGAGTAGGTGATGGGTTGTACACTTTCATGCAAACAACTAATATTCAGCAAAAACTCTTACAGAAAAATAGTTAACAATATCCTTTTACATTATTATTTTTTATTATTTCAATTCCCTGTCAGATAGCTGTTGCCTAAGTTTGAATTGAAAGGAAATAAAATAAACACTACTTATTTTTAATTGTGTTTTTTTTAACACTAGCCTTAGTTGTCTACTTTGTTCAAAATGAACAAGTATGATGGTTGGTTTTCCCTTTTTTTGTTGGTTGTTTTTTTTTTTTAATTCAATAAATTCTATGCAATGACAGATTATTTCACTGTGTTTCACTTGTACTTTATGATTGATGATCCTGTTCCAGGAGGTTCTTTTGTTGTCTTAAATAGATTTTGGATCACCTTAATACTATCATTATCTCAGGGCTACTATTGTAAGAAAGGCAGGTTTACTTAACAAGCTCAGTGTTCTAAAAAGAACTGCCTCATCTGAGTATTTGGGAGTTGATATTACACCTTTTGTAGCTGCATGATTAGAGTCTGATACCATTATTAACTTCTAATTAGCTAATAATTTTTTTCCAGTGTGTGCAATTACTTAATACTGTGCATTTTAGTGATAAGAAAACATTTCCTCAAATAATCCACCTCCCATCTCAATCTCCTTATACAAAAATAGAATTTTGTTAACAGATCTGGAACTATGAAGAGGAAAACATGAAAAAACTTCACACATTTGTTTTTGGTAGGCTAGAGTGTTCTTCAAAAATTATCTATAAAATTGGGTCAACACTTTCCCCTCACCAATATTAAAAAAAAATTAACAGAAAGCTAACATAAAACTAAAAAATAATCAACACCGTCTCATAAAGCCATTTTTAGTGCATTCCCTTTTCCAGAGTGAGTAATGAGTCTTTATCTCATTTTAAAACATAGGATGGAGAAAGGAATGATCCCCTGAAACAAAACCAAGTCATTTCAAGAAACTTCCTTTCCAGACGGGCAATCCTGTAAGTTTCTGTTTGAAATAATCTGTTCGTTGTGAACACTTTATTTATTTCTTTGGGGGGAAAAGAAGTCTTTATTTGGACATTTTTTTGTTCCAGCTATACTTTTGCAGTAATGTTTTACCTGTGTAGTTTCTAGCACTGAGATAGTAACTGTGCCCAGCTGACAGGAACAACCTTCTCATGCCTTCTCTGTTTTTCCACCCTGACTTTTCCCCCTATTACATTTCCTAGATTCTGTCTTTAGAGGGATAACTTTTTTGAAAAAAGGCTGTGACTTACTACAGATAACTTGCACACATTGGCCGGGTTTACACAGAACTAAGTCATGTACTGAAATAGCAACAGATATCTGTCTTACCTTTCTTGGAAAACTACTTATGCTTTCTAACATAATCTGCACCACAGTTTACACTGCTCTGTTAAGGTCCAATCAAAATAACAGTAGTAAATTCTGCAGGACCTAATAATTAAAGCTTTTACTGACTTTATTTACAATATGCACCAGTAGCATATTGAAGGAAACTCAAGTAATCTGTTCTCCTGTAGAATTGAAAACAAAACTTTTTTTAAAAATAGCTAAGCAAAGAGAGGAAGAAATATACTTGTTAATTTTGAATAATGTTACACACAGGTAGAAAATATAACTGTGGTGAATAAGACCAGGTAAAAGAAATTAGAGAAATGTAGTGCTTTCTAACTCGAAGTGAAAGAAAATTCAAATAAAATAGCATGCAATATTTAAAGTAGTGTTAGTGTCTTATGATAAGGCAGGTAAAATTTCCTATGCTACAAGGACTTTAGCAGGCACATATCCTGATTAAATGTACATTTTAAGAATTTCCTCTCTCTCTAAAACACTAGAAATAAGCCATCAAAAAGGCAAAATATCCACACACCCACAGAATGGAGCATTGCACAAGAAAGAACTGGACACCAGATGTTTCTATGCCATCAGGAAACATTCAAAGCTGCACATATCAGTGTTGTACATAAAAAAAAATCAATAATACAGGTCAAATCTAACAAAAATTAGATAATTGTATTATGATCTATTAGGCTTTCAAAGTCACATCAATTAACCAAAATCCTGAGCTACTGAAGCAGCAACATTCCTCAACTCCAAATTCTGTAACTGTCAAAGGCCAGAAAATCCCACACACAGATGATCTACAGACTTATTTTAAGACCTTATTTCTATGTTAACCTTTACCAAGAAAGAAAGGAGTACCTCTCAGTTTGCGTTAGCCATGGGAAGGGTGACACGTACGACAAACCACACTATGATGGCTTAAGGGAATGGCAATTCTGCCAACAGGGCGTTTCCCCGTTTTCCAACACTGTGTGCAAGCCATTGGTTTGCCCTTTCTAGGAGTAGGATTGACACGAGCAAAGTCTAAAATGGCAGGATCATCCAAGTGCCTCTTATTATAAAAAGATGTGAGTACTTAAGAACCACAAGTGCAAGAGAAGCTGCGAAGGCAGACACTTGCCATGACCTTGCTGTGTCCCAAGGACATGCTCCAGCCTGGTCTAGTTCAGGTTTAGTTTGACAGCCAGCACTGCCCCAGGAAGTGCTGCCATACATATGAATGAAAAACGAGAAATGTTGTGCCAAACCTCAGCAGACACACACTGAATTCCATTCATTCAGGGCAGCCAAGACAATGCGGAATTGCTACAACACATAAAAATGAACTGGCATTCCCTTTGAAATGACTCACAGGATCAAGGCATTAAAAGGGGACAACTCACCTCTTATTTGCATTTTTAGACCAAGGAATCTGAACACAAATAATAAAAATAATGCCAAATGTGTCTCTGAGAGTTTCATGACTGTAGATATTTTCCTCAAAATGTAAGTTTTTGGAATAATCTTAAGATAGACCAAAATTCTGATTTCTTTTCTACCAAAACTCTAGCCTTTGTGTCTGGAGAACATAGTTTAAGAGTATGAAAGTTTTCAGGTGGAAAACACAGTTGCCCCTTAAATTCACTTAAATTTCTCCTTAAATCCACTTTTCTCATAGTATATCTAGAAAACTTCATTCCATGGAGGTTAAGAAGACATTAACCTTTTTATTAAAATTAGGGAATCAATACATTGACTTGCCAAAGATCACCCAGGAGCACAGTAGGAGAGTTAGGAACTAATTCTCTGAATCTCAAAAATCTTACCCATATGACTGTCAAATTATTAAGACAATTAAGACAGATATTTTATGACTCTTGTGTGAGGTCAAGGAATAGCATTG
Source organism: Machaerirhynchus nigripectus (assembly GCA_013397975.1). NCBI lineage: Eukaryota > Metazoa > Chordata > Aves > Passeriformes > Dicruridae > Machaerirhynchus > Machaerirhynchus nigripectus. Next base: position 234,143 of record VZRQ01008602.1, on the reverse strand, counting down.
TTAATAATTGAAAATACCACTGTGATCTCTTGCTTTCCTCACCAAGAAAATGTGAGCACAAAAGTCACACAGAAGCATCTTTCCCGACACAGGTGCAGACATGAGAAGACCACGTTCTTCTCATTGGCAAAGGAGAAGAGAGGCTCTGCGTAGTTTTTGGAAAGCAGGAGGATGCAGATTGATAAGGATGTGGGACACATTAGCACTGACACTTTCTGTCTAAGAATTTTTTTCAGCTCTACAGGGTGAAATCTCAGGAAAGTTCATAAATCAAGTCCAAAAAGTCAAACACCACTGCAGCAGCTCAGAAAACAAAGGAAATTGTTTGGATCAAAGTACCTGGGTCAGCATTCGAATGAAGATGTTTCATTAGATAAACAACAGATGCTTTATTTCTTTCTATTTTCAGATAAAATAACTACTCCACTTCAATGACAAATTCATCCAAAGGTATGTGACTGGAAAAGCAGAATAACTAACTTAGTTTCCTCATTTCTCATAAAAATAACAGTTTCTAACAGAAGAACAAGACCTACTAGTCCAAGGAACTTAAAGGTCCTGGGAACTAAAAGCAATCAGGTCAATTCACAGCCTACCAATAGTATTTTCTTTTTTTAGCAAACTGGTCTTGAATGCAAAAGATGTTGAAAAACTTACCTTTTCTAACACATCCCTAGAACACATGCTAATTCTGTTATTTAATGAATAAAGCCCTCCTTTAATTCAAAATAGTATTTGACATAATATCCAATACATACACACTTTCATTTAGTTCCATGAAGTTCCATTCCCTATATTCTAATGTAATTACATACAGTTTGTCTAGAAAAATATGTAATTATATAAGCAAAAGCATAGTAATTTAATCAATTATTCTTTATTTTGTGAAACAGATAAACCCATAAATATTAAGCATAAACAATTGATCAATGTTTTTCTGCCTGAAGAATTAGTATGCAGTTCTTACATTTTTATTTAAAGTAATCCACCCAATTTATGAGAAATTTAAAACAAGCACGTTGTAGGCAATTTAAATCTTAAATTAAGTTCCCTGTGCACTAAAACTTATGAGAAGGGTTTAACAAAAAACACTATGCATAACACCATCTCAGTGACACTGAATAAGAATTAAATGAGAAATGCTTTGCCAAAATGCAGGAATAAAACCCTACGTATTCATGCTTTGTCCACACAGGCTATTCTTGCTCATGTACTGAATACACACAGTATTTTAAATAGGCTGTCCATCCAATGCAAAATGAGTATGATTAATGGCTAATTGCTCTTTCTTGTTTGCTATCCTTCACATGCTATGATATCAGAGTACCACAAGGGCAACTGTAGTGGGCTGGCCAAAAAGCCTGGAGGGGAAAATTAAATCCCCTTCTTAAGCAGCAGACTAGCAGTCTCCTCCAACAAAGGCTTTCCTTCCCTTGGTGGTAATGTGATTCATTTTCCTATAAAGAAGAAGGCTGGTATTTCAATGCGTAAAGACAGCCATTACTGTGACATTTAACAAGCCTGAAACCTCTGGCTTTCTTGCTAACCTAGATCTGCCTTAAGGCTATCAGAGACAAAAGAGGCCTTCTCCTCCAGCAAGCATCAAAGACCTAATAAAAAGCCAAGAACGAGTAGGCAGTCAGCTTCTGTGTCAGAAATGCAAAATAAAAATATAATCTATGCAAATTTGAGGCATGCAAAAAAATCATGGAACATTGCTTGTGTGTACAGTTGTACTCATAAAACCTGTAATGCACTTTTTGAATTATTCAGCAAGAGGAGGCTGAAAAGCAGCAAAGAAGCTTATTATGTTTGCTTTGCTTCATAGACTATTAGGTGGACAAAAAGAAAAAGGAATTTAGTTACGCTTGCTTATCTCCTAACCTTATAAACTTGGGATTAACAGATCAAAGGAGGATTTGGTTCAGTTGATAGAAAATGGAGCTCTTTTATAGCTGTTTGGTCTCCCTGTCCCTTATGATCAAATGGGCTTAAGCAATTGATAAAATAAATGGGGTTTGAATTCATGTGGTTTAGTATATATATTTAATATTTGCCGTATTGCATTGTACATTTGCATGCAAAATTAAGTAACAAGTAAAAGAAGATTAAACGTTGCACTTTTTTCTTTTCCTGCATATGCCCTACTAGTGGAATCCAAAGTGCAAACACAAGGTGTTGAACTGATATGATTTAATTTTCTTCATGATTTTATGAGGTATGCAGGGCAGCCCATGTACTACATGTATAAAGTGTTTCTGATGCTTCATTCCCTCATCTTGCCATTGGTCTAAAATTAACCCACATCTGACTTCCACCTGGGGCACTGCACAACGCTGGGATGTAGAGATGGAAACACCTGGTCAGTGGTTCAGGCACGCTTTGCTCCACACAGCACTGACATCAGGCAGCTGCCAATGGGCCACCAGAGGTGACAAGGCGCAACGCTGCCTGTTTTCTTCCCAACATTTCAATTTACAACTGCAATACACCAAAAAGTGATCTTATGGTGGCAAAGATGATGCTGCTTTTTATTAGTTCACCTACTCTGTTGCTTTGCACTGGGCTGGAGATGGGTGTATTCCTGGATGACAAAAACTGTTTCGCCTTTTAAAGGACTGTATGCATTCCTTATGAATCAAAATTAAATTACACATGCTTTTGAAAGCCACGGTGAACCCATTTTGCTATGAATTACTAGAAGTTATGAATAATTTCATTAAAAAATATCATTCCCACCACATGTAAAATTGTTTTTCCATGTCAATTAGGCCACACAATTTCCAGCTACAAAGAACAGTGTATAAAAAAGGAATTAAGTAGCTTGCCTTACTAATTTTTCGGTACTGATTACTCACATTGGAAATGCATGTTTTGACTGCAACTTTACTACAAAGTTGTAGCTCTGTTATTACAAATGGTTGCTTATAGAATAATTGAATGGGAATTGCACAAACTGTCCTCCAATGTGTTTGGTTAATGTAATAGCTCATGGGATTTTCCAACTGCCAATCAAGGATTGTTCGTAATATTAAAATGGCTAAAGAAGAACACCAATATCTTATTTATCCCTCAATACTTCAGCATCAGTTATTATTTTTGGGTATTTCTATTATACTTATATTACCTACTTTTGTTCAGTATATTGTATAATACTTTTGCAGCCAAGCCAGAGCCATTTTAAAACTAGCACAGCAAGAACTTCTAAGAGTTTTTACAAGATTAGGAAACTTTATGCCAGAAGAAATTTAAAGAGAGATTTATCAAAGTAATTTAAAAACATGTCAGGGGAAAGAGGCGAATGAAAACCTTTGCATGGGAAGAAATATAAAGTATAAAGAACAGATAAAGTCAAAATTCTGAGAGTGACCCTTCTATGTGAGGGTCTTCATAACCAAGGGAGAGGCTCTCACCATAGCTGAGTTAGTGGCTGACAGATTGAGATTTAGCCCAGATAATGTTTAAATCAATCACTGAGCAGAGAATGGACACTGTGTTCTAACTAAACAAGTGAAATCAGAATGGTGCAACATTTCTGAGTTGAAAGGTGCAACTGGTAATATTTCAGACACCGAGGCTGGAATAAAACCTTGCCAGGCCCTTTGTATACATGCGAAGTAGGCATCCCCCCTTTTTTCTTGCCGCTTAGTTCAACAGTTGCAAAATGGTAAACTTCTCCAATCCAAATCTGCCAGACCTGGCAGACCCAAAATCTGTGGATTTGAAGACAACTTGATCACATTTACTTTCCCTGTGGTGGATTTTGATTGGCACATATTAGACTTAATATTTATACAACATAATTTTGCACTGCATGTTTGCTGGCACTGTTTACTCAGGATCTCACAAAACAGGAGAGGAAAAAAATTAGAAGGAAAAGAGAAAAAGAGGGGGAAAAGGAAAAGAAGAAAGCTTAGCAATGCATACAGAAAGGCAAGACCTACTATGCAAGTTTGAGTACCAATAAGCCAAGAATGTTTTTCCTAGCTACAGAAGTATCTCACACAAGAGGATAAAAGGTTACCTCCTAAACCATACAATTTTTCAGAAACCATATATTCCTTATCCATTTAGGGCTAACATTACAAAGAACAAATAAACAGTACAAGTTGGCTACAGATTTTGTCATTTCATTCAAATGACAGAATATAATTTGTTTTTGTTGGAAATATAACAAACGACAGCCAAGCAATACAATATTCTTTGGCTACAGCATAGATCTATGTACAATTTCACTAAAATAAATTAAATAGACACTGGGGGGATAAAACGCTATGTTAGTGTATTGTATTACAAAGATAAATGTTAACACTTCCAAACTTGTTTGGATCAGGAAGACATACCAAATGTATTGCAAAACTATCTTCAGGGATAACTGGTATCAAAAATTACTCTACAAAACCTTGGTGTTTGCAATCTAAGACAAAAAATAGAAATTGTTTCATTTTAGCAACACTGTTTAGTAACACCTTAACAAATCAAAGGACAATAGAAGACTAGATTTCACTTTCTTAATGTTTAAAAGAAATACAGTGCATTGTGGTACAGTTAGTTCCTGTAGCACCTTAAATTCAAGAAGTTTTTACTTACCATCACAGAATTTACAAGTTCTTTAGTTCAATATATTAAATCAATATGTTAAAAATTGTGATCCATATGTTAAAAACAAGTACTCTATAGGAAACAAATGCTAAAGCAGTTGAAATGTAGACCCATGAATGCCCTACCTCTTATCTGTCTTATCATCATTCCATGCTGTAGTTGCAACATTTTTGAAGCTTTGCTATTCAAAATTACTAGTGAGGAAAAGTTACTGAGAAGTAATTTATGGTACTAAAGTGATATAGGGAGTATCTGTCTCCATCACAGGGCCTGCTGCTTCTCCTTGTCCTTAAATTCTGGGTAAGACCATTAGTTATCTAGAAGTCTCAAGCAGAAAGCTTTGGGAGGTTTTATTATTATAACCAAACACTGGGGTCCCATGTGGTATAAAGTCCTGTTACTGCTTGTGGTGCAGAGTCTTAAACTGAAAATACGTGCACTTAAAATGTGGCAAGTTTTGCTGGTATATAATTACAGTGTAATTCTGTAGATACAGATTAAGAACTGCTGGTATTAAGTTTTCCTTAGAATCCAAAAGGTCAAATTATGGTTTCTGCAAAGTGATCTCTATTTTCCTCTCCTGATGGACTCCACATTTTAAATTGAGTTGGGTTCTTTCTAAGTGCATTTGTCATGTAAATCTCAGTGTAAGACCCCAGCTCTGGGGTAGATGCATTTCCATGTTGTAGGTACTACCATCACCATTTTGCAGACTGCTAAGGTGATTCAAAGGAGTTACATGATGAATCCATGGGCAAGCAAAAGTTCTGACGGAAGTAGAAATACCTCTCTATTCTTAAAGGGACCCTGTTGATCCTGTGCAAACAAAACTAATTATACATATTAGATTAAGTGATATTGTGCTATATATAAAGTTCCTCCAATACACAGAATCTTACACAGTTTTAGTGCATAAATATTTTCTGCATTACTTCTCACTTATTTGGTTGTCAATCCAAACATAACATTTCTGTACACTGAAACATGCAGTGTCTATGTGCAACAATCTAAAACACCACAAGAACTTTCAAGTATACCTTGGTTCTCTTTGAATGATTATGCAACAACTAATACTTCATAACGAACATTACGGAATTTTACTCTAATGAAAGAACTGCAAACCTGTGCTGAAAAAACCAGCAGGCACATATACAGAATAAATTATATCCAGTTTCTTAATATCTGGTTTTCCCTCTAAAGTTTTGCCAAGAACAGACACACACCGCACATTTTATATCCTACAGTTAAAGTTCTTAGAAGTATTATTAGTTGCTTTCTTTGGCAGTGCAACAAAATATACCTCCAACATTCAGGTAACTGGATATGGTATTAGCTGAAGCCATTTGCTGAACACAGGCTTTCGTACTCAAAATATGTTACAGAACTCCACTATATCACTAATAAATACTACAGCTAAAAGTCATCAGAGAAAGCACAGGAGAGTCTGCACATGTGAGAGTAAGTAACTCTGGGGGTTTTTTTTAATGTTTCATGTGCAGAAAAATCTTCAAGAATTCCAATCTGAAAAATTCTAGTTTAATTATGAAAAAAATGTTACTAGACTAAAGACTCTTATAAACACTCCCTCTGTGAACTCCTTCAGGAAAGGTTGTGAATATCATTCCCTAGTGAATAGTTTCACTCCGATACAAAGTAAGACAGGAAACAATAACAAGGAGGAAGGAAAATTGAGCAAGACCACTTTATTGCTCGTTACTAGAATGTAGCATAAAAGGATTGCAAGACTAAGGGGATCTTGAGACTTGAGTTATTTGAATGAGTTCCCATAAAATTCCACAGCAAAAAGGACACTTGTGCAGGTGGAGCCTGCTTTTTCCCTTCCTTTGTGGAACTCAGTCTTTGCCAGGTTGCCACCAGGTCTTCTCTCACCGATTTAATCTACTTTCTGTTACTATATTCAGTTCCCTCGCTGCTAATGGGAGTAGTACTCTGCCTCAGCAGTAGAGCAGTCTGGGTTTTCTCTCTCTTTGGACACAAAGAGACCTTTCCTTTGAAAGTGCACTGGTTTCTCAGTTATTTATTTGCCTGAACTACCCATTGACAGTGACCTGTTTTCTACCCTCCAAAGAACACTATCAAGGTAATAAGTAGCACAGGTACAAGGACAGCCCAATACTGTAACTAATTTCTTGTTAAGGATGAGTAACAAGTTATTAGGACCATAAAACTGGGATTACAGAAGATGCTGGCACTAAAACAGGAGTTCCTTCTTTGACAACTCAGATGTTGGCAGCAGTCTTCCCAGAAAAATCTCTTAGAACAGCAACGTTCAAAGAATAAATATCAGACAAACAAGCGGATTCAGGGAAAGTGTTTCAAGTGTAGGACTACACTGCTGATTCCTAATTTACCTGTAATAGCTCTGCCCACAACCAGATTCAGGTTCCTCCTACTGAGTCTGTGTTGTTTTATTACAGCAAGGTCTGAACTCCTTGAGGGCTACAGAATCACTGCAGAACCAACATTAAAAGAAAGGAAAGCTGCAGACCCACGATGCTCTAGGAATACCATAACCAAAAGCTAATTATCATCAATACCTTATCAATCTAAAGGTTACCATGAAGTCTAGCTCCTTCCTACTTTGTTCTACTGATTATTTTCAGTTCTACTTGCAAGACAGAAAAATAAAAAGACACATAAAAATTACAGAAAATGCCATGTCAGTTTATCTTTGGAAAGAAGAATTAGAATTTAAATTGATAAAGTGAAAGTCTAATAACAACAACCTGAAATTCAGCAGAGGTGACATCAACAAACATAAGGAGGAGAACTACTAGATAAAAAATAGCTACAAGGAAACACAGGAGAGAATACACACACGCACAAGTAGCAGCTCATCACTCAACTAATTTAGCAGTAAATATGATAGACCTACAGACAACCAGCTGAAATCACTCTGTGCCTGAAGCAGTAAAATAAACTGAAGAACTGCCTTCAAACACTCTAGAACACTCACGACTCAGAAGGGACAGTTCTTTGCTTCGAGGCCAGCTTTGCCATCTGCCACCTACCAAGGTGAAGAGGCAAAGAAATGTGGGGAAAAAAATTAACGTAATGAATAAATTCCTGAACTGAAGGGCACCCCAAAACCAGGTATTTAGGACTTGAGGCAAATCTCTTCACAGAGATGAAGAGCCGTATGGAGGCAAGAGCAAACAAGAAATAATTCTTTGCCAAGAAAGAAATATTACAGGTTCCTAACTGGATCAGAGAAAGTTTACACCAAGATTCAGTGCTGATACACAGCAAAATTTGTTTTCTGAGCATCAGACTGACTGTACACAAGAACTATGCACCTGGGAGTTCCAGTGAAAACACACCACCTATTAAGCATTCACTTCGGATAGCACGCATATTTTAATATGACCAATTAGAAAAGCATCTAAGTGCTGCCATTTACAGGATTTTTCTCTGCTTCTGAAGTTCAGCTGTAGATCTAGGTTAGCAGTCTCAAAATATTCATTACTTGTGTTATTTATTTACATTTTTTGAAACCTCACTCATGCAATTAAGATGCTGATAGCATTATTACCAGCAAAAAGAAAGCTTCTCCATTCCTGTTAGCATATTACAGATCTCAGGGGTGCTTTTACAGAAAACAAAGATTCTTTTGCTTAACATTTGGCCATGAAAGATGCTTTTCCCAGGCAATTCTGGGACTCCGGAGACAATCTATGTTAAAAAGAGTAATGTTCAGTCAAGATTCAAGTAGACATTTTCTCTGTGTGTGTTCAGAAGACAGACTGCAAAGCTGACAAATCAATGGAAAAGAGCCTTATAGCAAAATAAAGTTTAATATTTGAATATTCTGTGCTGTTTCAATTCTTACTTTTGGACAGCAGGTCTCAAAACTGTCCTCACTCTAAACTTGGTCTATGCTAAAATAACAAAGGTAAGATCTCAAATACTCCATAAGACCTCAGTGATTTCCAAAGAGAAGAATCAGAAGCTTAGTTTAAGGTATCAATATGTTTAATTCAGGAAAGACAAAATCTGGAAATTTTAAAAACTTGTTTTTGTTGAAAACGGATCTTAATGAACAAGTTTATGTAATGCTGGTTTATTTTATCTTCCAGGAAAACATTTCGATATAGAGCTTTAATTTCAAGTTGCATACCTTCAGCATAAATGTTCTGTGAATGTTTCTGCAAAAACAAAACCAAACAAAAATCATCTGGCATGCAAGAATTATTTATGTGCTCTGTACAGCTTTCTAGCCCCAAACTATCTATGCAGTGGTTAGCTATTAATAACAAGTTTTACAGGATACATGACTAATATCATTCACGTACCCCATTCTAACAAGCTATATTAAGAGACATGGAGCACTGTTCAAATTTTTAAACTTATATTCTACTAGCCTCTTCTTTGTACAGTATCTGAAAACTTTCTACTAACCCAGCTCATATTACTGAAGGAAACAAATCTAAACTTACTTATAACTTACTTACTTATAACTTACTTACTTATAACTATATATAAATATATAAATGCAGATGGGATATTTGAAGATTTCAGCTTCTTAACCAAAACCATCATCATAAAGTTGCATTTCTCTCACAGAGAACTAAATGAAAATATTTTCCCTAGTATTTAATTCAAGAACAAAAAAACCAACTCAATAACAGAAGTTTTAATGAACTGAAAATCATTAAGGAAACATCAAAATCTATGACATTATGATTTACAAAGAGAAATAGTAATCAGTACGCATGAATTGTCAGGTGTAGGAAACTACTTAACAAGCTCCATTTACAGAGGAAAAACGCACAAGTAGGAAATAAAAGAGGATTTTTTACTATCATCAGATACTCTTATAGTGAATAACCCCCAATCAGTGACAGTTAAATATTTTCAAATTCATGTCAGTTGGGTTGAAAATCATCCCAAAAGTAACTTTTGAAGAAAAGAAAACATTTATTATCATTATTATTTTTATTATTATTATTATTATAGTCAAAGATGTTGAAAGTTAAACATTTCTCTATGGGGGCTCAGCAAGAGTTTTACTCATTATAAGTTTTTTGTCCTACTTTTTCCACAATTTCTAACCAGTCTGAAAGTAAAATTAAATGTGTAAATATCTATATCATCTATAATAAGAGCTTCTATAATAAAATCATGCATCTCAAAGTGTATATTTGGCAGTTGCTTTCACACGTGTCTTGCTGAAGATGTCAATGCTGTCCATACTTTTTCTAAAGCATACTAAATTTCTAAGTAGGTTTCCCCATCAGATGTCAAGCATTCCATCAAACTCTTTCCAATTTATAGAAATTCCCAAAGAATTCCATATGAATTAGGTAGCTAACCATCATGAATCTGGTCTTCTCTCTGGAGTTCCATTCACAACTTTAAATACCTCAACACCTTTGAAAACAGAGTCCTTATTGCCTTTATAGATAGAGATTTTGCCTACTCATTGTCTTCTTCCATGCCTTCCAGGAAAGTGAAATAAGTGATCCAAAGCTCAGGTAACTATTCAGACCAAGATGATTTAATAAAGCATTAAGCTCAGACGTAACACATTAACTTCATTGACTTTCAGTAACTTTCAGAAATAAATCTCATTTTCTCCATAGCTAGAGCAACTTTTACCATCTCTTCATGGTAACACTCTCAACCTGCTCCGTGCCAGGTGGATGCAGGAGTGTGCTGTTTACGACGATTCACACGCACAGCTGAAAAAAATGGCTGGGCTGTTCAAAATCTAAAGGAGTTGAAGACTGTCTGAGGCAGTTCTTAATTTGGTTGGGATTTAAGCACTTAAGTCCTCTATTTATTTGAAATATCTGTTCACTGATGGCCCAAATGAAGGAAACTGCATTCTGATTGAATAAGTGATCACCTCCACTAGGGACCCAGCTTGGTACAATTCTGTGTCAGCTTCTAGTTTCATACCAACTCCAATTCAATAATAAACTGTCACACTAATTAGGACACAATAGTTATTATATCATCCTTTTGCTGAAATCTTAAGGGCAAGTACCACAAATATAACAACTGCAAAAAGAAGATAATGATTATAAAATATCAAGACAATAATAAGTAAGGCAAACAAGCTTGGAGGACAAAGTTTCTCTTGGCAAACAAATTCTATACAATAATAACTAGGTCTTTTTGCTAACACACTGGTGAAGAAAGGAGTACGGCGATTTCTGTTAGGCTTTTTTTTTTTTTTTTTTTTACTTCTTACTTTGAGCAATTCATTCATCATTTAATGAAAAATAGCTATAAGGAAATAATGGTTCAAAGTGAAGGCAATCTAAATGAAAACATATCTGAGAGGATGGGAAATGGCTGACTGCATTAAAACAATGCAGGACTCCAGTTCTGAAGTGGTATCAGCAGAAGTTCACTACACAAATTTGTTTTACATCATTGCACCCTCATAGATGTTTTACCACATCTATGTAGTAGACTCATTTCAGCCATAAACTAGAAGAACAAAATGTAAACCTGTGACTAAAATTCTTGTGTATAAAAATATATTAGAATCTAGGCTGAGAAAAAAATTAAAGCATACCAGATAAAGAAATATAGTGGTTGTTTTTTGAAATCTATGGCTTAGAAAATTGTGGAGACCACCCACAAACATGTGGCTTAAAAAAAAAAAATTGCTATTACAGCCTACTTATAAAAATACTCCAAATCATTGCATCTGGATACATATAGCTATGGCCCATGACCAATGAGTTGATATTCTGAAATCTTCTAAATACCCCGCCAGTCAGGGGCCTCCATCCCTCATTTTCAGTGGTCCTACTTCAGTCACTGCAAGTGGAAATAGTATTGTTTTCCAGTACATTGGATTAGAAAATAAACTCTATTGCTGATTCTGAAAAACTGTCAAAGACATAAAAAGCCACTCAAAGCAAATAACAAATTAGTCTGTGATTTATGCTCAGCATAGTAAAATGATCAAAGTCAGATACACATTCTGAAATGTGTAGGGAACCAGAAAATGTACCTGGTCTTTCTAATATAAGGAATTATCAAAGACCTCCCAAATGACTTAAGTCAATTCAAGCCCCTTGTTCACAATTAGACTGTTATCATGAAATCTGCCATTCAGTTCCTTACTATTACATCTATGCCAAGAAAGTAGCACACAGTGGAAAAGAGTTAGATTGCTAACCCTTTACATCTTTCCTTTCCCATAAAAAAAATCTTTTTAAAGAAATGTATTTTCTTTCATGTGAACTTGATGCTGTCTAATTTAATTCTTGATGTTTCTTCCATTGTACGGCGAGGCTTCCTTTGAGGAAGGAAAAACAGCTTGTGTTTTGATAACAAACACACAAAAAATAGTTGCATCTCTGCTTTCAAAGAGACAAGCTGTTTTTATTTCCTCTGAAGAAGCTCATTACAATATGATGGACAAAATGTCAGAAATAATTAAGTGCAAAAGGTGACTTTTTTTCTTGAGAGATATCAGCTATTGGAAATGCTGCTGGTTTTTGCAAGTCTATCCTCCCCTCCCTCCCAACCCAATTCTTGATCACTTAACATGAATTTATCGCAAAACAAATTGAAAGCAAAAGAAAACTAAAAAGAGAAAGAAACATCCAACATGAAACTAGCATTAGTGCTTTTACTTAGTGAAAAGGAAGTTTAAAAAGCTTGCTGTTGGAACAGACTGTCGCAAGACAGTGTTCACGTGCACACACACACAAAATCAAACTCATTGCACTTTACAGGAGGAGCAGAGTTCTCTGAGGCTTGAAAGCCTTTGGACTGTTCTCATTTCACATTGAGGGGGTCGTGCTTTCCCCCACCCTGGGGTCAGCGTCGTAAACATCAGCCCATCAAGATAAGAAAGTTACAGCAGATGATATTAATTACCTGTCCTTTCAAGTCATCCCTGTCTCACATCTGGTTTCCTCTTTGTAACATTCATCTAGGCCAATAAAAGCAGGGGAGTGGGGGGAGAACAGAAAACCACTTGAGCAGCTCTCTCCTTCCCCAGGCAGCTAATGGCACAGAGTGCTCTGCTAGCTGCACACACAGACTCACACCCTCGGACACACAGGGACATTAGGTACTCCTTAGCACAAAAAAATTAGTTAGCATCTTGCAAACCCAAGTCTTTCTGGAAACTGTGATGTTTGCTCTAGCCAGACCAAAATACTGGCAGAAATTCATTCCGGATCTTTTTCCTTTTTCTACTTTTCACATAAATTGATGGTAGCAATTTGACTTTTCCAGGTATATCATATATGTGTTTCCCAAAGCCTGGCACTGAAACTCTTAAACAGATCAAATATTGGTGCTTTAGTAATTCAACAGTCTTAATAGACTTCACTGTCTGAACATCTCCCCTTCCTTGCTTTTTATTTCACTACATTACCCGTCACTCAGACCACACAGATGGTAACTTTTCTACCAGCATCTGTCAGGTCTGGACCAGAAGGAAAAAAAAAACAAGGGCAATCCCTTCTCAGATCACAACATGTAAAAAACCATCATTTAGCAAAACTGTATAAGCTTATTTTCTTCTTTTTTTTCGGGTGATATCACAGTTGTTTTCACTGATGTTTAAATGAAACCTTGACCACAATAATTTTGAACAGGAATGCTGTTCAGTTCAAAATTTTCTTGTTTTTCTTCTTATAAATATCACAGAGAATTAAGAATCCCAGGGTAATCCTCAAGGTAATTTCTGCTTTAAATTATTTTTTAACGGAAGGCATTTTCAAATTTTCCAAACTTCTTTGATAATATCAACAATTAGAAAGTTCAGGTAAAAAAGATTTACTGCACAGCTAAGCTCTCACTAATGCAGCCAATCTACATTAGTTCCAATTCATAATCTGAAGTGAAAACCGACATACCTAATCTCCATTCCTTAGCCCATCCCGTCAATACATTTCTATCTGCTTTCAAAGTCTCAACTGTTATTCTATTTAACTCGTTTCCTGTTATTTTTGCAACCCCAAAGCTATTTTCATGTATGTTACACTACCAAATCTAAGGGTCCACTAGCTACTTCACGTGCACCTGGAAGTCTAACGCTAAAGAGTTTTGTGTCTGCTCTAAAGGAACAATATATACAACACAAGCTTGTATTTACTAAATGAAAAGATACGAGGTTCCTCTGAACTCTTTTCATTTTGTTGCCAAGGACAAACCAAATAAATACTGTGGTGAGATCTGTTTATTGATTAATGTAATTACAGCTATTATCTATAAAGAAAAGTATATGACAGTAATTCTAAATCAGATACAGAGTTATGCAAACAACGTTAATTTCAGCATAGTTTCAATTTAATCAATCATTTTGTGCATGTTAATTTTCACACTGCATGTATTTAAATACATGCTGACATTAAACCCTTCTTCCACAAGAACACTGCCTCATTTAGTGGACATTATTGTATCAAAACTTGGGTTAGACTGTGGCTGGATGTGTGACAACAAGCTAGTCTCATGTAATCTCTCGTGTTTCTTTCTAGTGTTCACTGTAATTTTGTTCATTTTTTTAAAAACATAAATTAATCTTTACAGAACATTCCATGTTACTGGGGAAATAATGGTGTCAGTCACACCTGCACCAGTTAATTGATCCTAGCAATAAAAGTAATCATTTCTTCCCTGTTAGTGCAGCACACTCTGATAGAACAGTACACAACCCATTAGCAGCACTTACTAGACAGTGCAATGCCCCAGAGGAGCTGGAGCAAATTTAACACTCCCATTCCAATAGGCTGTGGGGCCAGAACTGTCCCATTTACAGCGAGCACAGGTATCTCTGCACACACAGCAATCACTACAGCAGACGTGCCCTTTGATACATCTCAAATTTCTGATGCAGCCTTTAGCAAAATACCACTGCTGCTCTTTTTCCTGTTAGTAAACCCAGGACAATAATATTTATCTCCCTCTAGCATTTAAGAATGTGATGCCGAAATTAACCAGTTTGGAAAATATTTTTAACACAGCAATATGCAAAAAACAGACTTGGGCTATTATATAAAAGAGCAACTTATCTAGGCTAGTTAAGGGACTGAAATATTCAGGCCACACAATCATGAATGTTCCAAAGATTCTGATTTAACAATGCGATAACTGTGAGCCACAACCAAATCAACCAGCAGTGTGACTGCAATGAATGTGTCCTTATCTCTCAGCATATAATTTGATAATTAAGCTAACAGATCCTTGGGAAGCAACACCATAAAATACTAACTAGTCAAGCAATTCTTAGCTTGTGCCTGGATTCAAAGGCTCAGTAAACAGCACAAGCTGGATGCGAACACCCAGTTATACATCTCGTGAAGTAATAAGGTGTTACAGCAATGTTATGTCACTCTGAAACAATACATCCAGTATTGCTCTGCCAGACACATTGCTTAGCCTTCTGGTGCCCAGCCAGATAAGGGCACGCAACAGTTACCCTTCTCTTTTCTGATGATATGCAAAAATTATTACTTAGAATCCAATTCTCTATACATAAAAGACTGGCACATAATCTTGACAGCTCTTTCAGAATAGCATCGCAGCTAGTCACAGCCTTAAGAATTTTAAAGGCCTGACTACACAGCCTGCCTGATTTTTGCCCAAGAAGTACCACCCAAGTTCACCTCTTTTGAAAATGCTGGAACAGCCCAAGTTTCCAACACACCGGTGTGCAAGAAAAAACAATCGCTGAAATATTTTCTCTAGCAATAAGTGCATGAAATATCCCATTACAAGTATTTAAAGGAGAACTCAGATTTACCTATTGAGTCAGTAAATGAGTTTAACAATTTTGGATTACAATTATCAGACCTTAAATCAACTAAATGTTTTTAGAGAAAATACAGTGAAATCCAATAGGGATGAGCAGTAGATGTACCTCTACCATGGCAATGAGCCTTGATTCGTGTATCCTCTTCACCATTCCCAACGAGCACATATATCCTTCTGAATAGTCTATGTGCAAAGGTAAACAAAACTTTCATTTTTAATTTGATTCAATCCTGGATTTGAATTTGCCAATTTGATTTCAGCACATTTGTTGAGGAAGCACTTTGAAGATTAATATAAGGATTTCTTAGGTTAAACTCACAAATTAACATAAGCAGTTTTAAGTTTTGGCAAATTTAAAAAAAAACAACTGAGGAATTCAGTTGATATCAAGTCCTACTTTCATGAAAAAATAAGAAGGCACAAAAGTTTAAGCAATGGATTAACATTTAAGTGATGTTTCTCTCCAAGACATTGCTGACACACGCTGGACTCCTTGTGTTCATAATGATAGATGCAGGTTAGCCCTTTATCTACAGCAAATCACCCACTGAAAAATGGTTTTGCATCTGTACTATGCCTTTAAATGTCTAGCTGGCAAATGTCAGAACTATTTGATCTGGTTTTATAAAATGAACTTTCAAGACTCTTTGAAAGATAGTTTATGCTTTGAAAAAGATTAGAAACTTCTGTGTTGATCTCAAATAATAGACAGAGAACATTCACATACTTCAGGGGAAAGGAGGTGCACTGCAACATGAACATATAAAACCAAGCAGTCTAATGCTTTCTGGGTATCTTTTCCACCACTAATTTAAGACAGATATAGGCTACATAAACCCCCATGAACACCTCTTGGTTAGCAACACAAGATGCTTGGTAATGAGTGAGATATGTAACACCAAAAGCCACGCATCCAGACTGACATAGAGGTGAACAAGGAATTTAGAAAGAGACATCATCACCAAATTTCTTAAGTGATTGAAGCTCCTAAGCACCGCTTAAAAGCACACTGATCTTTCAGTGTGGCTTCAGGACTTTCACACATAAACCTTTTCTGAAAATATTTATCTCATGTTTATTCACCAAATAATGCAGTTCTGTCTCAGTCTACTGCACTAAAATCCTTGGTGGAAGATGATCCTTGGTTGAATAATACAACAGTAGCTGAGAGTGCACAACCATCCATACTGCACAGAAGAGCAGCAGCAATAGCTCCAGCAGTAGGAACTAGCACTAGTAACAAGCTTCGGTGTGTAAATACGTAAGAAAGAAGTAATCTAGAAACTTCCATTTATCTTTCAGATGAGTGGTTTCTACCTATCTAAGCTGCCAAATAATGTGCAACTTTCAACTTCACCAAAAAATTGTGTCCCCACTCTAAGGAGCAGCACAACTTCTTACTTTCCAGGTCGCTACCACCAGGAGCTTATCTCAAGAAACAACCTCAAGTTTATTAACAGAAGGTGGAAATCAGACAGGAGAGCCTGCAGCTGCTTTTCCATAGTTATTCTACATTTACCTAAACAAACCACCTGGGCCTGCAATTAATAAGCAAACTCCTGTAGCTAAGGACTTTAAACTTATACATCCAAAGCCTACAGATTTAAGGGGTTTTTTTTAGTTCTTTTTGGAAAAACATGCATTCTGTGGATATTGATGAAATAGTGTTACTAGATCACCAGCATAAAACAGAAAAATTAGGGTCCAGGCCCAAGATTTAGCCCATACGTGTTGTGTGATAATGGGAAAAGGACTTAATGTCTATATTTCAATTTTCCTTTCACAAGGACATAATGTATTGCACTGCAAGTATAGCTCTGGGTAGTTCATTCTTGAGTCCTGCACCTTTCTTTCACCCAGTTTCATGGGCTGAGCCCAGTTCAAGAGCCACTTACACAGGAGAAGACCTCTTACAATTGCAGTCTGCTATTATTACCTCCTATTTTAAGGTGCACTGACATTGCAATGTCAGCCATACAAAACCCAGACACAGAACACATGTGATGTGGAAAAAATAACATCTGAGCTAAACTGAAAAAACAGATACATCTCAGTCCAATTCCAAAAAATCCACTTACCATTACTAAATATTCTTTGTAAGGAGGGTCATTGAATAAGAAAGGAAAAGGAGCTGTTAAGAGTATGTTATGCAGTGCAAATGAGATCACTGATAAAAGAGTACAGGAATGCTAATGACTACTAACAATTAATATTTAGCATTTCTAAAGCCTTTTTATCTGTAGACCTAAAAAGCTTTTAAAATACACAACTGGTACTCTCTTCATTTAATAGATGAAGAAGGCTAAGTGTGTCTCCAATTTATTTGTATTGAAAAGGGTGCTTAGTGCCTAGGCACCTGCCCAGTACAAGTCCTGTCCAGGTTCTGTGCCAAAATCTTGTCATAAAATAGCTGCTGCCTCAAACAGCTTATAGGAGAAATAGGCAGGACAGTCAAAGGATGGGGACAGAGGTTTAACAATACAACTGATATTGAGCACACAGCCCTTTTGGTAAGGGTCTGGGGGTTTTTGCTGTTGGGCAAGGAAGGCAGGTGAATTGAAGGAGTGGCTAAATGAAACAAAAGCAAAAAGACACACCGAAGAAAGAGAATGATGGACTATAGAGAGTTTAAACTAATTATCAAGAGAAACGTGGCATGTTGGCAAGATGAACAGAGAGGGGAAAAAAAAGCCAGTAAGTCATAAAGCAGAGGAAGCTCACAAAAATGGACTATGCTTTGCAGTTATTACATGAACTGAAGCACCTGTATTTGATGCCTCCTGGTATCTGAATTGATAAGACTCTTTTGCTGGCTCCTCTCTGCAGATACTCTCCCCAGACAGTGAACACCCTAATGACTCTAAAGAACTGATCCAGCAACAATGATGGCCACCTCCACAGAGTGTACCAGGGTAAAATCTGCTAAACTCTGCATTCAGCTAGGGAAACTAATTTGCTGGAGCAATTAGGAAGTGAATTAGACTAGACATAGGGAAATATTTCCGTGTCTTTGTATATGCATTTATGTGCATGACTGCCCCCCAGTATAGGGGTCCTTTGAGTCTCCAAACTAGCGGATGTTGCAACAACCTGAAAGCTTAAGAGAGCCTACTCAGCTGGAAGGGGACAGTTTGATCAGACAAAGCCTGTGTCTGAAGAGTTGTGGCAACAGACCAGTATCAGGAGTGAAAATGCACAAAATATCCAGGAAATAAAATAAAATCCTAAAAGTTATTATTCATACCACAGCAGTTTTTAAGGCATCACATACCACTAGGCACTTTACAGGTACATGTTGCGAAACAGTCCTGCCTCACAAAGCTTGTCATCTATACAGATATGCGAGAGAGGAAAGAAAGGAAAATAGATGCACAGAGCAGGCCAGCAACTTGCTCAAGTCACCCAACAAGCTGAAGGGCTAAGAGATAGAAATAAAACTCTTAAAGTGCTGGTATATTAGTCATACAACTAGAAACAACGAAACTAGAAACATTTAAAAGGCTATTATTTGTTAATGAGACATAAGTTTGGGTCACATAGGCAATCCTAATGTATTTCTGTCCAGATTAAATCAACTTCAATTACAACTGCAGATGAGAAAGTTAAACTACAACTTAAATGGAGATAAAGTCAAAACACTACGAGAAATCCAGACTAACACTGATGGTCAAATACTATGTGTGTGAGACCACGTAGGAGGTCTGAATACTACAGAAAGTGTCAGTGTTTTCCTATAGTGACACTGGTTTGCTAAAAGAGAGATTTGCCATATAGAACTACATTAACTACTTATAACTCTTTGACATAAATCCTAAATCACATAATGAACTATTTATATTCATTTCACCACTTTTTCTGCCTTTTTAAGACAAATACAAAAAAATCCCAACAACATTCCTTCCAGTAATGTCTAAAAAAAAATTGCATAGTCAGAAAACAACAGACCTTGTTTATAGGCCAAACAGAGCAGGATGGCTTTCTAGAAAAGTCTTTGAGGAATTTAGACTGAATAGTCAACTGATATTGGCCAACTAATGAAAACACATGCAAAATTAGAATGACATATTGGTGGAGTAAAAATAAATGCATTTTGTTACCTTTACACGGAATACTGTTAGACTCTGCAGAAATACTGTATCTGTTAACAGCACCTACAACACAATTAAGTTACAAACAGCTCACAGCTACTGATAAAATGGTGCTTCGTGGGAAAATAATTGTGGAACTCAAACTACCTGGCCTAACACAGAAGTTAGAGGCTGGTTACACTCTGTGATGACTTAATGGGAAACAAATGTTTGATAGTAGCTACTTCAGCAGACAAACACATTGCAAAAAGAAAGGGTGGGAGTTTAGAACCAGGTAAGTTGAAATCAGAGTTCTTTTATAGGGCTAGCAATGACTTGCTGAAGCCACTATTAAGTCTGAATAGCTCATTATTTAGAGGTATATACATATGCAGTAATTAAGGTACCAGTTTACCTATAGGATAAGCTTCAGCTCAGAGGAGAAGCCATTCAGTAAAATCCTCTCTTTTACGAATGCACTTTACGTTGGGAAAAGGAAAATGTTCAAGCTTTACAAGTTTCTATAACTTCACAAAATCTTCTGCATTTTGATACTAAAGTGGAAAAATAAACTGTGCTTGGACTCTAACGTGGGCCTTTTCAGAGATCAATTATATTCCTAATAGCCACACATTTTTAGCACAGCTTAGAATTTCTACTTGTGAGGCCAGATTTTCAAAGAAGTGAGTGGGAGGTACCTGCATAAATTCTGTTACTTCTTAAGAGTGTTTCTGCACATACTTTTCATGATCCTCTTTGGAAATTTAGCCTGCAATCTCCACTGGAGAAATGTGTCTCCTGTAGGTGTAGACATGACTGATGTAAAACATCACTTGCTATCTCTTCAATAATGCCAAGTAGGTTTTCATTTTCTCTCCCATGTTTTTTAAACTGAGTACCGTATTCAGGCCTGTATAGCAGTTCTGCTTGTCAGACTCTACATTCCATACTCTTATTTTTCAAGACTATGTGACTATGTACATAGAAAGGGGCTGAGGACAGGAAATAAGATAATTTTTCAAATCTTTTACTCATACCAAAGTTATTGTGTGATGATGTCTGCTTAACAACCAAAAAAAAAAATCAATTTCATATAATGTTTTATTACTCTCAAAACACATAGTTTTTCAATCAAAAGGAGGCATTTGGAATTAAAAATGAGAGCAGCTTCCTTCTCTTTCTACATAATGCACATATAAAGAAATGGACAAAAATAGATTGAAAACTTGGTGAAACAAAAATAGCAAGCCTAGCAAAGCCACATAACTGGATTAATTCAATCGTTCTGACATTACAGGAATAGGCTCTCTGTTTTCAGTGCATTGCAATGAGAAGTTGTGGCAGGAATCATTCCTCATATTATAATGGTTAGTTAAAGCAGAAGCTTAACAGCTTTTGTGATTGTATTTCAGACTTTTATGCTGGGAATCCAGCAAAAGTAAAGTTTCAGTTGTGGAGTCTCTTCAGCCTTTTTTTTCCCTCTCTTGTAGCAAATGCAATTTTAGCTGTCATAGGGAAAGTCAGCTGCTTCAACAGACACCCTTGAAAAAGTCATAGATCATCCCACCATACCAGTATATAAATATTCCAAAATACAAATAGAATGTAATGATGTATTATTTAATAACAGTTGTCATATCTTTGTTTAGACAAATAGCTGTACAAACTGAATATTCAAAACACATCAAAGTTAAAGATGGCTGAAAAAATTGTAGTAGATATCTTTATTTTGTTGCAAACTGATGGTTTTACTAAACTCTCCTGTTGTGGAAACAACTTTATTTTAACAAAAAAAAATTTAAAGGAAGATTTCCCATTTCTATGATGGAATTTCTGACAAAAATCTGTATCCCATGATTCTTTACACAGGCTCATGTCAAGACTTCTTCCAGTCAGTTCCACCATTTAGAGAAGAATCTCTCCTTCATTGGTGGCAGAGGAATTGAAGATCTATGAACATTCAAAGGATATTTATGGACAGATTCCTATCTGGTCCTCATAAAATTCAGAATTCAATCCATAATCTAGACTGTTCAAGACAAAACAGAATCACAGCACAAGCAGCTGCATGCTTGCGTTATGAATGACATGCAGAGTTCTGTGCGTGACGTGCATGACATGCACAATACTAGAAAAGATGTTTATAAGAACAAAGGCTAACAAATCAATATAGCTATGGCTTTAGATTTGAAAACTAGTAAGAACAGAGCTTTACCATGTTTGCATATGTCAATCAAAAAATCCAAGCTGCAGCCATAAATAGACAACAACAACATCCAACACTACTGTGGGGAGAGGGGGCAGTTCCTAAAAATCATTAAACAGTAAAGTCTCAAAACAATTTTGTTAAGAAACTGTCATTTCACTCATGTGTAATGGCCTGGTCCAAGGACAATAATCAAACCGGCATATTTGTT
The DNA here is from genome assembly GCA_013397975.1 of Machaerirhynchus nigripectus. NCBI lineage: Eukaryota > Metazoa > Chordata > Aves > Passeriformes > Dicruridae > Machaerirhynchus > Machaerirhynchus nigripectus. The sequence goes on along the minus strand of VZRQ01008602.1, from coordinate 212,305 downwards.
AGGGCGAAATCTGTTTCATCTTTTATCACTGGTCTCTTTCAAATGAAGTAAATCTCACCACACATCCTATAATGATCCCATAGTAAAACTGCATATAAGCACTGAGTAAATGAATAATATGTGAAGATATTTTACAACTTGTTCATTTTATTGCTTAATCTTTAGAAGTAAACAATACACTTTAGGCAATAAATATAGTGCCATATGGATAGCGAGAGATAAAAGACTGTCAGGAACATTGCCAAGGTTGGTGTTTCTCTACAGAGGATACAGTGTCTACAGTGTTGCCAAAATAAAACAGGGACAAGTGAGGACAGAAAACCATCTGGGTAGATTGCAGCAAAACAACAACAAAAAAATTCCATAGTGAGCTAAAATAAAAGAGAGAAAAGAATTAATCCAATAATCACAATCTCAAAAATCATCGACCATTATTTTTATATCTGTGATTTGTGTAAATTATTATTTAATTCCTAAAACTTCCTTAAAAGTAAAATTTTGTTTTTCTATGTGCAGCCACTTCTATAACAGTTTTGCAAAAGACCCTTTCTAAGTATTTCCTCATTGAGCAGCATTTTGACACTTTTGACAATGGCAACTCTTCGCCTACACTCAGATTAAATACAGGATTTCTGTTAGTTTTGAGGGCTCTGTATAGCTTTTTTATGCTTTGAAGCTATATGTATATTTCTGCTTACTTATATGAAATCTCTTTGGTAAAATAACTTAAAATCACTCAACTAAAACAACCAAAAATAGCTAGCCCAAGCAAATATTGGCCAGGATCCAATAAAGAAAGTCTGGTCCAGTGTCTGCACAATTACTAGTCATCAACTAGACAAGGTTGCAAGTACAAATGGGTGTATTGCACATATGCTCCTCATAGCCCTTCAGGACATTCACCAGCTGTCTTACAGCAGGAAAGACCTCCCTCCCATCCATAATTACAGTCACTGCTGTTGGGTGGCTCTCAACACTGAGTGGCCACAGACTCAACAGATTTGCACTATCATGTCACATTTGGTTTGCCAATAAAAATATGACACAAGCTGAAAGATGGATGTTTATACCAGGATTTATGTCCACACAGAGGTGCTCAAAAATGTAACAAGGAATTCAAACAGTTAAGTACCTAGATGTTCCCATTTTCATCAATAAAACAGTTGACCATTAGAAGAAACACATGCAGTGTTGTATCCTGCAGTTCATATCTCGGGGCATGTTTCTGTCAGCAAATGGAAGTGTTTCTGTCTATTTTTTTTTATTATTTCATATTGACTCCAAAGTTGTATTATAAAGAAAGAAACTACTCCCTTCCACCTTCATCTGCCCCAGTTCCTCACAAAACAACAATATAGGCTAGAGGTTCTGGGATAAAGCAAAAACTCAAACTCCATTTCATGGTCCAGAAAATACCTTTAGCTATTTCTGAATAACTCATTCTGGATGAGGGAATTAGACTTCACCATGCCTTTGTGCATGTTACCATTCCCTATGCTCACCTGTTTCAAGAGACATGGATCTTACGATACAGGTTGCTGAAGAAAAGGAAGTTTCACTGCAGCTCATAGGTAAAACCAAGGGCTGCTATGTCACATATGTTTATACAACTCATTTAGAGAAAAGAAAAATCTCATCACGAATTTGGACCTCTCCAAGGCACTGAATGTTTCCTTGAAAGTACTGAGCACTGTCAGCTTATAAAGCAAGGCACATGGCACCTTCCATCCTCTGTGTAAGTTTTTCTGCAATGCCAACTCAATTTGCAAATGCGTATTACCATAAGAAACCATTAGGATGTCTCTGCCAGCAGAATGAGACATGCATGTCCCCTTCAGCTGCTTAGATAAGTCAGGTTAGTTTTAACCACTGAGGAGAAGAATTAAGCTAAGTTTGCCGACTTTACACTAGACCAGATGATGACCACACACATTCTGCTCCACCTGCAGGAATTCTAGGGCAGAAACCTCCAGCAGAGAGGCAGCTGGAGGGAAAGCATGGGGAAGGATGGGGGCAGGGAAAAATGACAGGAACGTCTCCAAGCTCTCCAGCTAGAAGAAAGCATCTGGCTATGCCTTAGGTTTTGTTGTTTTAGAAAAAACAATCTTTCAGTCATCACACAGCACATAATGCATCTGAGCTTATTTCTGTTTATGAAAATGAATGTGAGAAAATTACTGTAAATCTTTCTTAAAATAGCTTTAAAAAGATAAACATAATTAAACACCTATTAGTATTCAGTATTCTCATTGATTTAGTGTTAAACTTGGAAAATCCTACTTTACATAGAGAAAATAGAGGTCAGATGAATTAAACTCACTGTTGTGGTCAATTGCTCTGTCACAAATATTTGTTGAAAAGGTTTTGGGATTTTTTTTTTTCTTTGTTTTTATTTAGCTCTACAAATAAAAAGCCTTGCTTTATAACTCTCTATGAAATATCAAAATGTCTTTGTCTTAAGAATCTGCTGGAGTTGAGCTTTTGGGTTCTGAACGTTTCCAGCATTATCAGGTTAGAACAGAACAAACAGACTAAAGTCTGACATCAGCACTCTTCCCAGCAGGATACACTACTTTTTTCATTAGAATCTTTGAGCTTGAGATCAGACACAGGGAAAGATTAAAACAAATATGAATTTAATCAAGGGATTCTACTTTCCTGGTGTGGGAACAGGAACATGCTGACATAAATAGAGGACGAAGCACTAGGGCGTCTGAAACAAATCAAAGACTGCTTGCTTACCACTAACTGCTCAGATGATCCATATCATAACAACAAAAAGAAAAACAATTATTTATTCTTTTTGATGTTGCTGCTCAGAAGTAACTTCCTTTTTGAAGAGAGCAGGGTCAAAGCCAAGTTATTGTTTTTGCTTGAAACTTTGTCAGTAAGGGATTAAAAGATATTAGGTATGACTTTGGGGATTTTTGTGGGGAAACTGAGAGATACTCATTTCTTGTGGGTTATACCTTGGGAAAAAAAATTGTAAAATGAACTGAAATTTCATTGTTGTTATGGAAAATCAGACCATTAAACAAACAAACAAAAAAAGCAGATAATGCACTGAAGCCCCCTAAAATAGACGGTAGACAGCCAGCTCTCAGCCTGAGCTAATGGCCAAAATCAAGCCTATTACCACATAATGTAGAGAAGATCCTGCAGTTAGAGATAAGTATGAGCAGGACTTGAACATTGGTGGGTGCATTGAAAATTCCAAAATTTTCTCTAGTGCAGTGCAGATTTAACAAATGGTAATCCAAGTTTCTTTTGATCTAATAGTTATTGCAATGAATAAAACCAATTAGAAGGACAAAGTCAAAAGGACAGGCAAAATCAAGTATCTGCAAAAAGACAGATTTGGTGATTTGAAATAGTGTTTTCTGTGATTTAAAATTCATTACTACTCTGTCCTCAACCTTATAAAAGACACAGAGACAAATCATACCCAGAGGAGTATGCATGTTAAATTCATATTCAGAAACAAACTGAGAAGTCTAAATTTGCATAACATACAAACATTAATGTTCATAACATGCTTTTTAAGTATACAAGCGTATTGGCCCCATTTTACAGATGAGGAAAGCAATGTTAACGTTCCAAGTGGAAAAAGAATGCACAGAGTGCTCTCAGTGCAGTGGGAAACATTCATTTTACCTTTTAGATGCAAAATTATATGGCACTGATATTCAAGAGAAACAAACCCAAAACCTGAACTCCAAGTAAGTGGAACTGCAACTTCTTAGCACCTCACATGCCATCTGACTTGTCTCATTTTATTTGCAGCCCAGATCAAATGTTTGGACCTCAACATGACTTCTGATAGCTACAACACTCCAGCCCTCCTTCTATGCTCACATTTTAGAAGGGGATAGAGCTGTTGCAGAACTACTATATGTTTACTTCATTGTAAAGGGAGATTTAAGTGACAGTATTAGATTTAAATTTTGTTGCATTTACTAAACTGCAGCTTCAGTGATAAGGGGTTTTCACACCAAAATGGAAACTCAACTTACAGCCTGAGTTAATGTGGAACCAAACCATGTACCCCACTGAGCATGCTACCCTCAAATTCAGACAAGTTCAAAAACAGGTCACAGATTTTCTGTGTGGGCAATAGTGGAGTTGAGGTCAAAAGTCTGACAAGAGCTATCATTAGTGATGCAGTCAGTGAAGATAGCATACTTTGAGGGTGAAAATGTTTCTCTTTCTGCATAAGAATTCAAAGAAAATCTAAGTTCATTTCACAGGAGAAGCTGGAATCCATGTGCCACACAATATCTAGTAGCAAACTCAAACCAGCATGTTCCATGGCAAGTACACACTTAAACAAAACACATCCTTGGGAGGGCAGAACCTCAGGTCTCTCATCTTCCTAATAAGTTCACTAATCCTTATACAGCATTTCCCAACTAATTAATTCATGAACCTATAAATATTAAACATGGCAATTTTACAACTCCAGAGCAAAACATCAAAAACAGTATCTTAGAAAACATTAAAGATTTTTGTTTCAGATAAAAAGATTTGACAAACAAAGGATGCACATAGCTGACAAGAATACTGTAGGGTCTTGAAGACAGCCCTGGTGAAACAAAGGAGGTGCTTCTGAGGCAAATTTCTAGGTGAAGTTCCCCTTAGTTTGGCTTTCGTGACAAGAAGGAGAGGCAAGACCACAAAATACATTGAGAGAGGGAAAAGTGAAAACAAAATCTGAAGAAATTGTCTAAAATCATAAAAGATAGGGTCAATTAATACCTCATAGATCAAGGGAATGGGGTGTTTACAGAATTTAAGAGGAAAAAGAGCCATCTCTGAATAGCAATAAAACATGCAAGTAACAGTAACTGGAAACCTTTTATCAGTTACAGGAACGATGACTTTCCCTCAGTGTCCCTGTCTGTATGCCCTAAATATATCCTGTGTGCAACATAAGCCTTCTTTTCCTGTCTAAAAGTTGGAAAGGCAGATGCACCTATATCTGCTGTTCCAGTAAAGAATCACCTCTGTGTTTCCTGCACTTGACTCCTCTCCCTTCTCCAGCAGGAGGGATACTGTACTGCTGATGCAGGTGTGAACCACAACACAGAGCAGCTAAATCAGAACACAACCTTGAGACACCCGATGGGGAAAATGCCAGGGGTAAAAAAAAAAAAAATAAAAAGAAAAGAAAAAGGATCAATTTTCAACCCCAAGAAGCTGCACAACAGCAAAGCAGAAAAGCAGACCAAAACAATTTTTAAACAGCAGAGTTAAAAGAGACAGTGAGGAAGGGGCAAGAACCATGCCGATACAGCTGATTTAATCCAAAGTAGAAATACAGAGAGAAGCCAAATGCATATTTTTAAGATGGGGATTTCTAACAATCAGTCTCATTTTTAGTGTCTAAAACATGGACTTCATGAACACATCAGCAGTGATTTTTGGAAAAGTGGGCCAACAACTAGGAACCTGCCATACAATCCAGACCATTGCACCAAATCTGGCACTACTGACAAAGGAACAATCCCTCAGTTTTCCCACAGATGCGATTTAGAAGACTTACACATATTATTAAGTCAAAACTGTTAAAATCTTTAACATCTCCAATGCCACTGAGAATGTTACAGAATGCATCAGTCTGGAAATGTTTTTGAATTAACATTTACTTCGTATGAGGGGAAATGTGGATCCTTACTCAGCTAACTGACAGATCAACAGCTGGACTGGGCAGATTTCATTTCACCTCCACAAATAATGAGAGCAAATGAAAACACAAACCAGACAACAACTAAATCACATGACCTGGTCAGCTCTTAGTGAAGCCAGTCATATAATGAGTATTTACAATACTAACAACGCCTGAATCAAGATGCTTGGAAAAACTATAATGGACATGTTTGACAAAAGCAGCAGTTCTTTGGGTGTTAGCCACAACGAGAGTTAATTTCAGTGACCTCAGTAGTCACATATGTAGTACTTTCATGTACTTTGGAACAGAGAGCACCAAAATACTTTTGAGGCAAGACTGCCTGGAGTTGGTACACCCACATGGAACAAAACAGCACTGCGTGGAGATGCTTACTCCAGTTCCAAAAGATGTTGAGCTGTTGACACAAGACTATGATTGAACTAACACACCCCTTTGCCCAGTAAGGCTAATTCCCTCAGATTCTCTGGGATTTCTGCGTTGTGTTCTACTGTACACCACAGACATTTCAGTAGTTTGTCCAAGCTTCACTTCATGATTGATTATCACAACTTGGAGCTCAGATTACACAGCCTCAAAATGCTGCAGTCAGTGGTGATTCACAGAAGTCAAATTCTGACATCTGTTCTGCAGCAGAAGTGCTCCTGAGCACAAACCAGCACTTCTGCAACAGCAAGACCAGGTGTTCTCATTTAGAGAACACAGGACCGAAAATCATCCTGGCAAAAAATTTTATGATGTCATTTTTATCTCCAGCCTCTTCTGAGATGTAGGATCTTTCCTGTGTTCTTCACTTAAATCCCAACACTGGGAACATACTAAAAGCATCGCTCCAGAGAAATAAGGATACATGGGTCCACAGCTTCTGACTTGAACCTTGAGCTAGAGGAGTGCTCCTTGCAACAACACTTAATAGAAAGCACATCTCTATTATATGTGACCTGCAACAGCAAAGGATAAAGGAAAGGGTGAGAGAAATAAAGACTCCTGGGATCCCTATCTCTGCGTTTCAGAAAAGTATGGTTAGTTACCTTACTGCAGGACAACCCTTGAACAATGAAATGTTAGAGATGCCAAAGCTGGTGTTAAAT
>VZRQ01008602.1:178028-200528 GCA_013397975.1 Machaerirhynchus nigripectus | reverse complement strand
GATTGTCCTCTATGAAGAAACAACTGTGAAGTTAGTAAAAATGCCAAATTGTCTCTACAACCTCTGTGACAGCTCTGAAAACCATGTTACAAGAAAGTAGATTGCTCTTACATGGCACCTTGTAGCAAAACACCTGTGATTGTTTAGACAACACTAATCATCTCAGGCTCAAAATCCTACCAAATTTCTACCCAACTGGGGTTCTCAATTTAAGACAAAATGAGATCTAAGCTATACAGTGTAAGTATGCAGCAGTATGGCCCAGAGCCACCAAAGCACTGATGTGTGTGATAATATGGGAAGAGTTTAATGATTTGAGCCACAATCCGTGTAGTCTCTGAGAGCAATCAATAGCAGGTGCCTAGGGAACCGTGTAAGGACAGAGAAATCACAGAACATTCTGAGTTTGAAGGGACCCACGAAGATCATCAAGTCCAACTTTTAAGTGAACAATCCATAGGGGATCAAACCCACAACCTTGGCATTATTAGCAGCATACTCTGACCAGCTAAGCTCATCTCAGTCACACAGTGATTCTTCAGTCTACTAAACTCCCAGCCTCCAGCAATCTGGTTCAGGAACATTATGAACCAGGTATGCACATCCTTCTGCTTATTTTTGATACTTTGTCATGATTCACTGGCTAAAATATAGTTTATTCTTAACTATTTTGAGAGCACAAACTTAGCTCTTGTCAGGTTTGAGCCACAAATATGTCACCCATGATCATATGGTCACATCAAAGCATGTGTCTCTCATCTGACAGGCCTGAAATAACATTTTCACAAGAACTGCCCTGATTTGAGTCAAATGGCAGGCACGCACAGTAAAGATGACAGCGGAATTAGATGGGCTTTTGCTAGACTTAATCTAAAGGGCACAATTAAAAACGTTGCTAAAGTTACCTGGCACTAACTATACTGAGGACTAGAAAATGAGATATAATCCATTTAATGGACACTCACTTTGGCTGCTGCTCCTTGCTGGAACCCTATACCTGACATCCTCACCTCTGCTGTTACTGAAGATTAAAGCTAACTCGAGTACACATATGTGGGCAACAAAGGCACCACAATTTTGAAGAGCTGATATGGCTCAATCTCACTTTCCTAAGCAATAGAGGCATTCACAGGCAGAAACGTTTCACTGAAAGTCTCTGGGACTGGGACATGCGAGCACTTCACCAAATTTCTGTTCATACAACCAGTCTGCATTTTTCATTTTCTTTAGACACCACATGTTTTACTGAACCTCTTCTTTGCTGAAGTAAGCAGAAACAGTGGTTGCACATACTTGGAAGTTTGGAAACCAGCTAAATAGTCCTTCTATTAATGCCACCCTTGTTAGAGTCGCTGTTAAGTCAAAATATATGGAAGTTCAGAATGCAGAAATGTTATTTAGCAAGTTAATACACCAGAATTTTTCAACTCTCAATTAATAAAGCTGATACTGAAAATCTTTATACAATGCATGTTACTCTAACTTGTACTGCATACAATATGTGTCACAAACAATAATGCAATTAAGTCTTACTTCTTTGTAGTGGCACTTGGGGACTATTTGGATTAAATATAAATTTCCTAATCACCAGTTCAGTGAAAAGATTTAGCCACTGTTTTGACATGGTACAGCATATCACAAAGTATCTTGATCCTCACTTACTAGATTTACACAGCAATGTCTTGGGTAAGCAATCACAATACATAGACATCTGTTATCTTTCTTATTCAGACAGCTCCAGAGGGAAATATTATTATACAGTGAGATTTTCAAAGGTAGAAAAGGAGTGAAGTATTCAGTTAATACTGATTTTCAGACGGATGTCTAACTGCCTTTGTAGCTTCAGAAATTCTCGCATACATATTTAGGCAGTCCTGTGAGGAGCCGGGAGTTGGACTTGATGATCGTTTTGGGTCACTTCCAAACTGAGATAGTTTACAATTCTGTGATTCCATCCTCACTTGAGACCCTGACCCATTCTGACCAATATCAAAAAAGGTGACAGATACATCAGGCAGTTCATCACTGTAATGATGGGATCAGCAGAGAGGTAAAAGAGAAAATAAGCAGATGATTTGGGATTTATCTTCAAAAGGAAAGAAATACAAGATAGCAAGACAAAGATTTTAATGTAACACGAGTTGTAACTCAGACACTGCTTTTTACCCATTTCTTTAAACAAAAAACATTGTCTCACCCAATGAGATGAAAAGCAATATACCTAAATCTTCCAAAGGCCATGTTATTGCCAGCCATTTTTTCCACAATAGTGAATTGATCAGTACTTACCTCTGACAGTGAGAAAACTTAAACTTGGAACCAAAGACAGTAACATCATTTCAAAGAAGTAAATATCGTTATTTTTAGTATTGCTGTGGCAACCACACATTAGGATTTCTATTATCAAGGAGCTTTAATTTTTTGAACTTTTTTATAACTGTCCCCGAAACCTTACATCCTTCAGACACATTCCTAATACCATCTCTGCAATCATGCCCAACATTGCTCTAAATTGGTTAGTTTGGTAGCAAATAATCTACCAGCACAAAGCATAGTGCAAGTTAACCCTGAAAATATTTACCTAAAACCTCAGCAAGTACTACAGATTCCCCTTAGTTCTGTGATTGAATTAACGTCCCAGGCCAGTCAATTTGGACATATCCACAATACACTTAAGTCCCTGCATACAAATCTTACAAAAATCAATGACATCTGTATAACACTACCTTATGCATAATAATAATTTTGTAGTTATTACAAAAGAGCTTTTACCAGAATTTTAAAACTTTGAAGGAAGATAATTCTTAGATGTTTACAGGGTTTAAATATCTCCTTACCAAAGGCGACTTGGAAGAATCATAAAGGTTATATGAGATTTACTTAGTCTCTTTTTTTAATGAAAACTTGGTTGATGTAGGTGGGAGGCACTGACACAAAGCACTTCAATTGCTGTAAGGTTTTTGATGAATAACTGTTCTTAATTCCAATTAATTAGAACAACACAAGCAAACACAAGTGAATTAAAAACTGAGTCATTATTAAGGTGAGATGAAGCTGTGGTCAGTGGTTTTTCATGTTTTCAACACTGACAAAGAAGAAAATACATGAATACTGATAAAGTTTGCAAGTAGCAATACAAGGAGAACGGAATCATAACAAGTACCAGTCATTTATAATAAAAGAACAGATATAAAAAAGCCAAATCACAGACTTTGAGCACCTCCTTTTTGACAGGATTAAATACTGACACGCTTGTCTCTCTTCCTCCAGAGGACATCTAAGTGTCCTTCTTTTGAAGCAAGAAAATGGAAACTCAGTAGAAAAGAAAAACATTTCATAAAAGAGAAATACATATGTTTACAATCCCAAAAGGATTGTGGAATTCTGTCTTTTTGACAGTTTCTTAAAAACAGAGAAACAAACGTGCTTCTACAAGTAAAATTAGTAAAGTAGAATGTGGGATATGCTTTCCTTAAACAACAGCAAAACAATCGAACCAGTTTATTTTTCACATCTTCAGTGCAGAACAAAGAAGTGTGGCAGTTTGCTGGGAGGTCACAGAACACCTGATATATTCATTTATATAGGATACTGTTGGGCACAGTGACTACTACTATATACAGATCTAGAGGGTTCCCTGTTGTCAGGCAGATTGCTGTTGAGAATTTTAGGATGCTTAGAGTAGTTAATTAAAGAGAAGCACTGGCAGCATTGCGAGGCTATAAATTCCTCCCTCATAGCTTATGGGGCTCAGTGCTGGAACTTTCCATATGGCTGTTTTTAACTGGCATAAACTTGTTTTGACCTTAACCAGAATTTTAGACTAACATTACACAGGGCAAAGAGAGAAAAGGCAGGGAGAAGTTACTAGTCAAAGAGGCTTGCATATATATGCAATTATATATATATACACACATATATAATGGGAAAATAAGCATTCCTGATTTATCCACTGGTATGTTAAAAAATTCAAAGCAAAGACCAAATGGCATTTTATAACTTAACTGTTCTACAAGAACATAAATTAATACACATTTTGCAATCAAACCAGCAAGCACTCGAAGAACAGGTTTGTTGTATCTGTAGGTATCAAATATCATAAAACATAAATTAACGAGTCTGTAGATTATTAAATGACAGTTGAGATGCCAGCTTTCCTTTTTTTATCATGGAAGATATTCCCAGGATCTGTGCCATCTGTGGTGGCTAATCCCCCATAGAGAAACTGACATTAAAAGGAATTCACACTGTGGTAAAGCCATACACCATTACAATGTTAGCTATGGGTTTCCAAAGCTCTCCTGGATTCTATGCTGCAGAGCAGAACAGGAGTGAAAACTGACAAGGTTGGTTTCCACATTTGCATTGCAAACAATAGCTTTATAAACTGGGACTTTGAACTACCCCACTGTGGTGAAGATTTCCAACATTTTTCACAGGAAAAAAGAAAGATTGCTACACACCACTGTTCTCATCTGGTGTCCTGAATGTCTGGCATCTTTCAAGAAATACTTCTTTTCAATTGCTACCCGCTTCATTTTCAGCATTAAATGTGATTTTTTAAAAGTTTGATAGAAATGGGAAGATATCACTATGAAATACCACTGTAATCTCTCCAAACAAATTGTGTAATTGCAATTACAATTGCGTGGTCTTGCTTTCAGTCCAAAGTCATGCTCCACTGGTCTCCTATTCCTAACTTCATTCCTGTTATTGCTTTCTCTCATAAAACCCTCCAATTTAACCACTTCTTTCATTTCATTTCTGATAATGTCAGTGTCATTATCTTTTGTTTTGTATCTTGTGCTTTTGGATTGCAAATCTTTTATCTCTGCATCACCTCATTCTGACTTCATCAGAACCTTGCTGCACTAGAAGCCTTCCTGTACAAACTACCTCAAAGTGTGACTCTTCCTTTTGGATAGAAGGTTAATGTTGTTCAATGATTCCATCCTTTTCTCTGAAGGGAAGAGACCCAGACACCAGCAGATCACTTCATAAAAGACCACTGTTTAAACTGAAACTTCATTTGTCATTTCTCCACATCAGCTGTAAACGGCCACCTGCTTGTAAGTAGCTGGGGCAGCAATTGTAAACCAGCAACTAAACAGGGCAGGCATCAGGAAGAAAACAGGCAAGTACCCCAGAACAAACTGTGCCAGTAAAGAGAGAACTGCTACAGAACCCATCTGCATTTGCATCCAGCATTTGCCTCTGCTAAAAAGATTTTAAACAGGAAGCTATTTCTGCTCCATTACTTTTAGAAATAAAACTTCTAAAAGGGACATGACCTTTAAGGATTTCATACAAGGAACTGTAGAGCTGAAGCTCATTTACAACCCAGGACTAAGGCTTTATAGTGGTATGGCAGTAACTCCACACATAAAAACATCAAAAATACTCCATTTTTACAGCATTAATCATACTTTCCGCTAGCCTTGAAACACAGCATTCTTTCATCCAAAACAGCATCCCCAAAGTAATACTACATATTTTAACTTTGCTTCTATGATGAGAATAGCAATTACTGACTATGCACATACTTTCCACTTATTTTGTAAAAATTACCCACTATTTTTAAAGCTAGCGTTTTTTACTGGCTTATATGATAGCAAACATATAAATGAGACTATATTCACTTCTCATGTACGTTAAATTATCCGTTATGTTTCTCTAAATTGCAACACTCTCCAATCATTAAATATTCATATCTCACTAGACCTTCATTCTTTTCTTCATTACATGAAATAATTTTTCAATGACTGCTTCACCGTGCAGTGTATAATATCTAGGATTAAAGCATCAATAATTACCACTGGGGAGAGAGAAAAAATTTCAACAAAAAGTCCAAAATAATTAAATAATTAAAATAGTGGTTCAAATTACCTCAGGGGAATCACATCCAAAAAAAGGATAATATATGATATTCTGAAAGAATATAAACAATGTAAATAAAACGCTGGCATAATTTTGTTCTCCCAGAAACATCTAAGAAAGAAGATACTGAGTCATTGGCTGGTAAACACTGTAACACCACCAGAATTACAGCTGAATCCCAGTCGACCTCAACAAGGTTCTGTCCCACCACTCTGAAGTCTCCAATCTGTATAAGCACAAAGGGAACATATTAACTGCTCCTCAGAAATAGTGGATCTGCTGATCCAGTGACAGTCTCAGGGAATTGTTGGTCCCTGAAATCACCTGATCCACTGCACATAAACACAACAGCAACCCAGTGCAGTGCTGCATTTTCTATTTACTCTGGATTTCATTTATTTTTAACCCGGGCACATGACAGATCACACAAGCACAAATCTATGGACAAATAAAGCCATCCAAGGGTCAAAAGCTTTAGATTTCCAATGGGAGCTGATGTAAATCATATTTTGAGTCACTGAAAATACAATTAAGTAAAGGTACAGGAAAATATTCTGAGCAATACGATCACAAAATATAAAAAGTTGTAGCTCCACTCTGGTTTGCATTTAGATGGCAGGATATTTTGGATAAGGACCATCTTTCTGTGGGTAATTATAACACCTAGCACAATGAGCCCTTTACTTATATAGTGACAAAGCAGCTACCAGAGCACACATCAGACAGATAACCTTTTAATTGTTATATTCTAATGTTAATTGAAGCAAAACAATGGGGATAGCAAAATCCATAAAAAAATATCTGGGAGTTTTCACATGAAGATGAGATCCAACACGTTGCTAATTTGGTCTGATAATCACAAAGAAGAAGAAATTGTGAATTCTAGATGATAGTGTATGAATATAGATCCACAAAGCGTATTCTCCCAACTACTACAAAAATGTGCATCTGACTGTGAACTAAGACAATGAAATATGGAACTTCAGTTCAACTTAGAAGCAGTAGTTCCTATATTATCAAATTTGAAGTCATGTCAGATATCCTTGCATTTATACCCAAATCTCAGCATTTCTGGAGAATCGATGCTAACCTAAATGCTGAATATTATGCTCAAACAAAATGAGTCCAAAAGGAGATAGCACAATCCTGCCATTCCCTGTACACAAAAGCCTAGTCATGTTCCCAAGGCCCTTAGGTGAATGAACAGGCATTTGAGGTCCTCAATGGCCTCATGGATAAATTGTTGTTATACTGAAGATCAGGCAGCTCTCTAGGAGGGGGGGTTGACTTAGTGGTGGTCTTCTAAACTGTCTGCAGGCTGGCAGGTACTGGAGACATGTGACATTATGAGAAAAGCTCGATGGCCTTTTTTTATGGTAACAGCCGAGGAAGGCACCCACCATTCCCAACAGCCTTGAAGTTCTAGGAGTTGGGCCAGGTGGACTGAGGTTTTCCTTCACGTTTGAATGCTAAAATCAGCCTGAAGATTCCTGGCAGTCACATCCAACTATATAAAGGCAACTTAAAGCAGCCAGAGGCAAAAAAAAAAAGTGGGCGGCTGGAAAGTCAAGGGCACAGGAAGAAAGGCATGGTAATACATCCCTGTGAGAGAGGAGAGCAAGTGCACTCTGAAACAAAGGACTAGGAACTACAAGCCAAGATATTATTTGCTGTCGTTTGATCCCAGCCATGTTTAGAAAAGCAGTACTAGAGGTATTGTCCATGAATAAGGAACTGCTTTTGTGTCTTCCCACATGAAAACTTCTTCTCTTAGCAGAAACAATCTGTAAAACTCTAAACAAGTAATAAAGCTCTTTGGCTATTAATAGCCTGCATTTATAAAGTACCAGTTGCCATCAAGAATACTCAGTGTACCAGTCAGTCCCAGAGTAACAGACCCATTGTTAAATATCCAGCAAGTGGTTGTATGAACATTAAAGGACAGTGAAACATAAATCTATGTTTGGCTAAAAATAAATAGGGAAGAAGGAATATGACCAAATTTGCTATGGGCACCAGAAAGCTCTACATCTCTGTTTTAGAATATGTTTTTCCTAAGTACCCATGTAAATTGCTAACAACATCTGCATGTTCTGATACATTTAGATGATTTATTTTGAAAGAGTAATGTGATTTGCCATAGCACCTGCAGTAGATGTAACACAGAATTCACACTGAGAGGTCACTTGAGTATTTTCCTTCAGGAAAATTCTTTTATCCAAAAGATATAATTTGTTCATTCTAGTAAGTCAGGGTCTACTCACTAGCAGTGGAATTTACAAGAACTTCCCTTTTCTGCAAACGCTGTCCAATCTTCCTTCCTGTGCCTCTACATTACACTGAGCTCTAAGGCAAGGGCCTCATCACAAAAATCCTTGTTTGGTGGGCATCCTTACAGCCTCTGCATCATGAAACGTTGGGAGCACCTGGAACTGCTCTCCTAAACTGCAGTGTTGTCTTGCATTTAGACAAATTGTGTGAGTCTTTTGCATCCTTAGGGAACCACATTCCCCTGGTCAAACAAAGATCCATCACTTCCAGTTACATTGACCAGCAGAGTTCTACATAACCAGTCCCCACTAATAATTACCCTCCACCCAAAAGGATAACCAGTAGGACTAACCTGAGAAGGAAAGCTGATGTTAATCAAAAGTATTAACTAAAATCTGTGCTAAAATGAAAAGGAACACAACCCAGAGGTCCAATATACTTGCCAACATTTTTCTCTTCTGTCTGTCCTCTAGAGAACAACCAAAAACTGAACCAAGAAACCAACATAATGGCATGAACTGAAGTATCTTTCATCTAAAATGACCCAAAATGCCCTCCTGGAAGAAAAGAAAAATAAATAAAAAATTAAAAAAAAGAAAAGTGGGGGGAGGAACTTGTCTTCCCACACTACTGCTAAATCTCTGGGTTAAAAATCCATGCAAATCAAATGCAATGAAGAAATGTGATGAAAATGAAATTAATGTACTTTTGTACATTTGAGGATTTGGAAGAATCCCCCTTTCTTTTGAACATATAAAATGAAAAGATCCACAACACCCAGAAGGCTGTGAATAATTATTTTTACTAACAGGACTGCCAGAAATTTTTAAACACTTACTAAGCACAAGATTTCAAGATTAAAAAAAAATTAACTTTTAAGTTTTTTTCCCCAGATTCCTTTCCTCAACAGACTTCACATAAAGAACTTATTTCAATTTTCCCCTCTATTAAAAATAAATTACATTAATAAAGCCAAAGAGGAGACATTTCTATTCATCTAAATTCTGCAAGGAAGCATATTTATGCAGATGGATTTGGAAGTGAACAGCACAAATCATTCAGAAGTGTGGTTGCAGTGCCTCAGGTTTGGCCTTCCTTGTGAAGTAAACAATAAACTTGATTCTGCTGTTAACTTACTGATTGCACAGGTGCCATTCTAACAGCATATTCTCACAGCTGATACAAAGCACGTGTACATCTTCTTGTGAACTTTCAGTAGCTGAAGCTCTGTATCACTCAGTGGCAAATGAAGGCTACAGCACAGAACTCAGAATTATTTATAATGAAAGCCAACAGAGAGCTCAAATTCTTCTGTTGTTTGCTCTGAAGTAACCCTAAAGTATCTTGATTTCTAGAACAAAATTGAGTTTTGATTGAATTTTGTCTAAATTACTCCAGGAGTTGTGCTAACAATTAACTGTAAAAGAGTGAACTAGTCTTTTTCCCCTTGTGGGTTAAGCTATACTCTTCCAAGGAGGAAGCATTTGACTGTTTACGAACTATAGCATTCCTGAGGAGAAACCATCTATTCTATCTGTTTTGCTCTTCTCTCTTGCTGATCAGCCAGTATTTCTATTAACTTGTGGTCTCTAGAACATGTTGATGTGGGCTGCGAAATCCCCAACCACCAAGACTGACAAGGATTCAAGTATTTTTAACCTTTGTAGAACATTATCTCAGTCCTTTTACATGGTAGCCAAGATGGTGGTGTAACAAAACCAAAAGCTCATCCTTGCTGCAAAGTGCCAGGAATTTCATATTCACAGAATAAGCTTTCTTGGTATAAGGAAAATAACAGAAAGCCTATGGTCAATGCTGTGTCCAATACAAAGAGGTTTTTAATCCACTAACAGAGTCTTTCAGACTCTAAATGAACAGGTTTAATCAGCTGTCTGTTGGCTAAAAGAGCTCATCACATTTACACCCTTACTCCCTAATTTAGCTGAATTAAGCCATGTGCTTTCTTCTTTGGTTATAAATGTAAAAGCTCCAGGTATCTAGCTGGCCTATACAGCAAGACAGGCAGAACTCTGTCAGCGGATGGCTGCCAAAGAGTTTAAGAAAAAAATGTCAGTATTTAAGAATAGCCCATACAACTCCTTCCCTAAAAAATGAAATGTACTTGAAGCATTCAAGGCAATTATTCACCTCTGTAAACCAGGTTAAAATACTGGGACTGTCACTTGGATTTCAATTCCAAATTTACTCTAGAAAAACTACTCTGTTTTTTTTAATCAGTTTGTGAGGTGTATAAATAAGGATTCTTGATAGAATGATAAGGTTCTGACAGTCTGCAATAGCCTGGGGAGACTATTCAATACGTCATTGTGCTAAGGAAGTGCTGTACTTCTGTGAAATGCTTTAATACCGTGATATTGACAGGACCAAGAAAGCTTAAGGTAAATAAATAGAGTCTCCCTTTTGAGAA
The DNA here is from genome assembly GCA_013397975.1 of Machaerirhynchus nigripectus. Lineage (NCBI taxonomy): Eukaryota > Metazoa > Chordata > Aves > Passeriformes > Dicruridae > Machaerirhynchus > Machaerirhynchus nigripectus. The sequence continues at coordinate 189,952 of VZRQ01008602.1, read as the reverse complement.
AGCTGTTTGCTTCATGGTATCTGAGCATCCCTAATAAATGCTCAGACTAGCTTTATGAGTTACACTTTTTTCACAAAATAAGGATTATTTTAATCACTTCAGTGAAATACACCATGACACCTCGAGGCAGGTAAAAAGGTGTTCAGGCACTGTTGAGTCAGGCATCAACAAGCAGCTGTAGAACATCTGCATGTTAGTTTTAAAGACCAGAGTTTTGCATAATCTTTATATATCCAAAGAACAGGATCAGCCAAGAAATGGTGATTTATCTACCCAGCAGTTTTTTCTGTATTATTTCTGTATTTGCCTACATGGGAAACTATAGTAAAAGCAGAAAATAATTTCATATCAAGTAGAATAAAGCTGTTCTACTTCACATTCTTCAGTTTTTAGCAGATATTATCATTTCACAGAACAGGCTGTTACTTTTTGTTTATATTTAGTGTTATACGTCTTTCAAGATCATGTACTGAGCAACAATCTAAAATAAATTAATACACTCAGCAAGAGATGAAAGAAAACAAAATAATGAAGAGGCAACATGGTGTAATACTTGTTATAAAATAAAAGAGTTTGTGAGATCAGAGGGAGGAAAAAAAAATCAGTGTAGCTACAGGTTTAGATGAGATTCAGGGTCAGATTTACCTGTCCTTTAATTGTTTTTTCTCAACAGCCCTGCAGCCCCGGCATATAACATGTTCTTAAGACAAGACACCTGTGTAATTGGAGATGTTCTATCCTACCCTGGCTCCCTATCCATAGTGGGGCTCTGTGCCTTAGCTCTGACCTTAACTCCTCATTCCACCACTCCTTGGCAAAGCTGATTAAATATGGAACATCTTAATGGAGTACTACACAAATACTAACTTAATCCTTATTGTATAGTATATAAAAATACAAATTTAAATAGCTAAACCGTATGTAGGAAATACTATTAAATATTCTAGTATATGAAAACCATTAAGAATTTCACACAAGAAATCTCAAAAATTGCACAACAAAATTGCACATACTCCTTTCTCCTCCTACCGAAGCAAAGTAAGAGCAAATATCACAGCCAACATTGTATATACAATTGTGCATTTGAATTCTGAACCCTGACTCCCAAAGTCAGGCTTAACAGCTATCTTGAGCTGGGAGTAGAGTTTCTAAATTAAGTATTATTAGCTTTGTCTGTACTCTTTCACTGTTTATCCCCAAGGCACCATGGCAGTTTGTAGTTGACCACCAGGGGACAAGGCAGAAAGCTGTAAAAATAGAAGCTTTTGTAAATCTTAGGTAGAGTGGCTCCTACTGTTACTGTGGTGATACAGAAAGCCAAAAATGTGACTGCAACACAGGCCAACAAAAAGCTTAGCAAAGACTGTAAGTTATAGTGCCCACATCATTTCTATCTCCATCACTGCTCTGTTAGATGCACCAATACAGAACCAAAATACCATTTCGGTACAGATATTTACAGATACTTAATATGCCTTCACCTTGTCTCATCTGTGTACTCACACCAAGCACAAAGCTACTGATTTCTGTTCCTTTTTGGCCATGAGGTTGGCTTAGCAATACACCTCTGGAAAATCTTTTCATTTTCACCATATTACCTACTGCTGTACCAGCATTACTCCCTTCCCATATTTTACATCCCAAATTATGTCAGAATAATAATGAATCAAATCAAAACACAGAATGACAGTGTTTACCTGATGTGAACACGCTCTGAGAGTGAAATTAGTCTTGCTAAAATGCACATGCATAAAACTCTCATCTTTTATATACATCATCTAGTGTTCTTATAAATATGTAAGTACATATTATGAACAAAGTGTAGTTCAGCACAAAATGAAACCATGCTGGACCTGCTACAATTTCATTGTCCGACAAAAATCAGCTTTTACATGTTGCAGGAACACCTCTTGCATCATAATTTAAGGATTATGGGTTTTTTTCTATTTTGTCATGTCCTTCCTCATCAAGCTTTTCTTGATGGTTTTTCCACAATTGTTAACAGAACTCCAAATTTTCCAGTTATCTGTGAGTTTTGTCCCATTAGCTCCATGTACCAGGACATGTTTAGCTATTGCCCTTCTTCCTAAGCAATTTCTCCTTAAAACCTTGCAATTTTCATCCATGTCTTCCCTGAATAAAGTAAATCCGTGAAACAGAATCATTTTAAGCATATTACCTGTCAGTTTTCAGTCATTGGTATGTAAATACATATTTATCTTCTTATGGTTGCTCAAATGAGTGGTAAATTGAGTCAGGTAGAACTGAGATCCTAGCACTTTCTAAAAACCACAATTAGACTGATAAGAATTTAATGATCTTGCAACCCACTGGTGAAAACTCTCATTACAATTACAGTCTTGTTAACTTTTCTTCCTTCACGCCAGTGAATCCAAACATATAAATGGGGGGAAGAAAATGAAGTAACACAAATTATACATAGATATGTTAAAATGGTATTCATCAGTATTTTAGTTAAATATCCCCAAACAATCATTCAGTGGTTTTGATGTTAACATCTTTAATCATTTTGCTCATCCAGAATAGATCCTATGACATTTTGACTTCTGCATTTTGTTAAAAACAGCAAAAATACTAAGAAAAAAAGGGTTTCAGTAAACATTATCATAAAATATTGATTTTAATTTAAACAAAAAATAAGCAACCTGATTCGCAATCAAAACATTAAGACTAAGAAAAGCACTGTAAACTTTATCTTATTTTATCCTGCAATTCTTCTCAATAATGTTTGTTTATAGCAATAAAAATAAGCATTACAATGTGCTAGATAACAACATTTTAGGATGATTAAATAAACCTAGTGCTATTTTATCTTTAAAAAGAGATCAGACTTGCAAAGAAATACTCATTAGTAATTTGAAAACCATGTTATGCTACACTTGCATTTAATAAGGTAATGATTTACATTTATGCAGTACCTTTTATCCCAAAGCAATTTACAATTTACAGCCAGAAATTACCACTTCATCTCCAGTGGAAGTCAGCAACTGTGAAGTGTTGCTCTGTACTATAAAGCACAAATTCTGGTAGGTAACAATAAATATAAGGTTTCGGTTGAATAATTGTGATCCTATTTATGCCTCCAATTAAATCAAACAAAAATATTAAATTATTTTTCTGAAGTTGCATTGCCCTCTTTACCTACCATCCACTTGCAAAATGAGAAGCAGGTTCTACAAGAAGCAGAAAAACATTTGTCCATTACTGATTATCTAAAACACAGCAATATTGCTGGTCCAGCAAGGACTCTGAAAGTGCCACCTAAGGTATGGGTAGAACTTCTTCCTGAACTGCTTCCTATGAACAACAGTGTTTAGGAGTAGCTTGGTATCAGAAATCACATTTAGAAACACCTCTGATGTTCAGGCATGTCAATGTAGACAATATTTAAGAGAAAAATAAATAGATATATAAAGCATTCCAAATGTAACAAGTTTGACTTTATCCACTAGAATAATCATATTACCTTAAAACAAGTTGTATACTTCCATTTTCTGTGAATTTACTCTCTGGAATGCACACCTTCACCTTAAAACCTGCACTAACAAAGATGAAGAATTGCTCCTTCAAAAAACAAAGAAACAAAACAAAAAGCGTTGGAGGCAAGAAGCTATGTGACTAAAAATACATTGGTTTTAGGGTAAAAACACTGGCTAGCTTGCTCTAAGGTTAAACAAAATCAGTTTTGCTTTTCCAAGAAAATTTGGCATGAGCATAACTATGACTGAAATTCAGGCTTTCCTGTATGGAAAAACAAGGATGTGAATGAAATGGACAGAAAGTATAAAACACTGATAAATCTGAAAACAACTTCTTGTCCAATCAGCCTGTGGAACCACCTGACATAAGATATTGTGAAAACCAAAACATGAGCTTAAAATTTCAGACACCAGTGGATCATTTCATCCTCAGCATGCAAGCAAAGTCCTTCAAGAAATAAATATTCAACATTGGGATGTAACATCTGGACCTGACCACACCACCACACATTTAAGTTGCCTAATGCAACTCCATGTAAACTTTCATAACATGTTAAGCAATTTTTAGAATTTGTAGTCTCCTTTGGAGACATGATGACCACAGAAGGGAAAGAAGAGTTAAACCTATATAAAAAGTCCATTTCAGTTCCAGGATCAGAGTCTGATTCTTGCCCTGGGGCCTCCAGAGGGCTGTTGCTCAGTTGACCTTCTACCAGAGTGGGGAGAAGGAAGACACTGCAACAAGAGGCAGCTCTCTAAGAACCTGCTGGTGACAGAACAAGACAGATCACTGACCTGATTGATTTCATTTCACAGGATACACAAAAGTCCTACAAGAAGTGGCCATATTGTCATTTCCATGCTTTAAATTAATAGAAAGAAGAAGTAAAGCACTAATTGATCATCTACTGTGAAAAGATCTGGAGAAATACTTAAAGCAGCAATGTGAATACCCTGTCAGAATAAATTATAAAACATGCATTTCCATATATATCTCAGAGTGAATACTTCATGCAGTCTGACAGGGCCATTTTGAATTGATCACATCCAGTTCTTCTCGGACGCTCATGCATAAACACTTGCTACAACAACATTAATGAGCAATGACATAAGGAATTTTGGTCTAACCAAACAGACTCCATCTGAACAGTTACATGCTTAAATCCTTAAACTCCTTCCCCATCTCCCTTAAGCAAATGAGGTTTTCCTTCTCTAGTGGTGAAAAGATGGATCATATAGTTGTCATTTAGTACACTTTTTTCAGCAAACCCTGTCAATAGAAGTGCAGTATAATAAACAGAAGCATAATAAGGCTACAGTGGAGCCATGTTCATCCTCACAGATTGCACCCACATCCCCTCTCATTCCACATCAGGCTAGTTATTCGCAAAGACTTTGAAAGAACTAAAATTGGTTCAGAGTTCTAGTAAATCAACCTAGCCAGACAAATCTCTCACAGTTTTCATTTTATTTCATTTTCTCTGGAACTGTCACTTTCTGACCTCAGCCAATATTTTCTAAAGGTTGTATTCCACCAAGAGGGTTTAGAATCAAGGAGAAAAAAAAAAAGCAGAAGCTTAACCAAAAGTTCTTAGTAATTTCTAAGAGATTCATAGTTTTCATCAGGTCCTAAATATCTGGATATTGATATAATATTATTTTGATTACATAAAATCAGTAATCTAAAGGGTCAAGTGACCTTACAGTACACTCTGTTTATGCTGCTCTTCTCCAAGCTTTCACTCAGAGAACAAAATTGCAGACCATATCACAGGAGCTATAGAAGCATATTACAAGTTGTGAGTTCCCATCCACACTACATCTTTGGTCATCAGCACCACTTGGAAGTTTCAGGAGACAATATGTGTGACATAAGAAGATCAATTATCTGCCACCTAGCTTGTGGTAGGAAAGTTAAAAATATTCCAGGTCTAATTTATGCAAAAATCTGTGGAGTGCTGAAGGTATTCCAGGAGAACATGATCCAGGATGTCATTATCCATGAGAACAAGCATTATAGGAACAGATAACCATCGCTGGTGTTGTCTGTCTTCTGAAGCACCAGAGTACACCCTGTACCAGTTTAACGACTAAGCTCCTCCTTACAGCCAATACGTGAAGGTCTCACTTCTACTACACATTCTGGATTGCCAGGGAAATGAAGTAACTCCTAAGCCAAGGTCCCAAGTACATTAGTATCCATTGGGACACTACCCTGGTTGCTTGTTCTTAACATTAGCAACTACTACTACCTAACATGAGAATCGCTACTTCTTTTAGTACCTAAATACGTTACTGAAGGAGCACCAAGGAGAAAGCTACATCAGATCCTCAATTTAATCTGAACAGCCCATGCTGAAGTTGTTCTTAATTTTTATTTCTTTCTACGTTGTAGACTAAAAAGCCAACCCAAACTCAAGCCAAATACCAGTCAAAACATCTTTATTTTTTCCTTCCTCAATCTGAAAATAAAACTTAACTGTTAGTTTGATGTTTCCGTCAAACAGGAATGGAAACTTCCTCTTTTTTCCCCTCATTTTTTCTTTCCCTCCAGAAAGAAAATTCTGATTACTGCTTTAGAAAAATAGTTTGACTAACACTGACATTCCTCAGTGGACCCCACTTAGCACAGAAATTGTTTACTTGTTCTAGAATTTGCAGAGCAGCCTTATGCTGATTCTTTTATCCTAAATTTTCTCCCTTGACATGAACACCAGTGCATACAATATAATATTTAGTCTCTGCACACGCTGTTCTGCAGACCCTGTGGCATCCTGCTGACCTCAAACACCTTCCTTAAAGAAGTTTAAACTAAAGGTGAGAGAAGGCTGGACCTTTAATTCTTATTGTTGCATGGAGAAATATAAATAGGCCCCAACAACCTGCCCTTGCACACATTACCCTCCCCTTTGGTGCTCCATGCAGAAGTGCCCATGTGTTTTGCATTTGCAGAGAGTACAGGGATCTTGGTGCCCATTCCCTCTGCTTTCTGGTCACAGCCTGAGCAGCACAAGCCACCCCCAAAGCACCGCAATGCCACGGCTCCTCCCAAGCTCCTCTGTCAGCGTATAAAATACAAATACCTGGGGAGAAGCTGCTGCACCTGTTGGGAATGTGAAGGACACCAGGCTCCAGCAGATGAAAACCACAACTGTTCCACGATGGGGAGACACTGCAGATCCCATGTGGCCCTCTCAATTTTTAAATTACACATTTCCCACAGAGAACTGTATCAGGATTTCTGAACCAACTAACAGACCATTAATAGCTTGAATGCAAATGCCTTCAGAAAGAGCTGTGCTAAACCCAGAATTTATCCTACAAAATCTACTTGACTACTTGCATGAAATTAAAGGTCTTTAAAAAGTAACCATTTGTGTAATGTCTTGTACTGTGCTTAATCATATAATAAGCAAAAAAAAGGTCTATTATGTAAATTTCCTTCACTTGAACATGACAAGTTGCTTTTCCTTTGCATATTACACCACCAAGTGGCCTAATGGTCTTATTTTTTCTGTTCAATATGTTTCCTCTAGAGATATCACTACATAAAACAAAATTTAATTTAAAAGATTGCTTCTTAAACAAAAAAAAAATAACTGGAGTATCATCTAAGAGATTCAGCTAGACACTTGTATGAACTTTCTCCTATTATAGCTTACAAGTGCAAATTTTATATGAGTACAAATTTAATACAAGTACAAATTTCATCATCTTTTTTCCTCTTACAGCATCTTAAAACTTACTATGAAAAGGTTTCTCTCCATGTTATTTGGGTAATACATGTCTAATGGAGCATTGTGATGTGCCTGCTATGAGCACAGGCATTTTCAGATGCTTTATTCAACTTAAAACATGACAAAAGTAATTAAAACATACTGTGGAAAAAAAATGTTTACAACTTTAATTAAAGTCTAGCCAAGTATGTGAACCAAGGAAGTTCAGAACTGGTTGGTAGTATCTTAATTGAACAAGAAAATCCTGCATGTATTTGAAATGAGCTGGACTACACACCTGAGTGAGGGCAATGGGATCAGGCTTAGAATCAATAGTAAATATAATTTGGTTATGTCTCAAACAATTATTAGGTTGGACCAATCAGTTCAAACTAGAGCTCAAACTTTTCATCCTCAAGTTCTATGCCCACTCTTACGATGCTTACAGATGGTGTGGTTTCATCTGGAAATCCACTCCATATTTTGACAAAATAGATATATATAAAATATGCTGGCCTCTGCCAGTAACATCTCTCTTCCCCAAGGAAATTACCTGCTGCAATTGCTAAGACAGGCTTCAGTTCCATCTTGCTTGCTGTTCAGGTTTCTTCCTTCTTTTGCTCCAAATCTTCCACTTGACTAGGGAAAAGCCAGGATGATGGATAAATCCCATTTCACCATCATTCTCCCTCATGAGGATCTGGCTGAATCCTGTTTAATTTTTCAAACCTGTGCAGCAATAGTAGCCAAGAACCAAGGTCATAAATGTTCAAATTACATGCAATTTCATGCATGTTTAGCAAAAATTTTGCTATTTTAGTTCAGAGGTGTGCAACAAGGTATTTCTTCAGGTGCACAAAATCACTTCAAAAGAGAGTTATTAAAAGAGGTGCCTGCAGGATTTGAGCAAAGTCACAGGAAAGATATTTACGAAACACAGGCTTGTGCAAATACACACACAGAGATCTTAGAGCATGATCCATGTGAGTGGTCCATGGACAATAAGATAATGATCCTTATGACTGAATTACAACCTTATCATAAAGTTTATTACAGTCATAAGGATCTTGGGGAAGAAACAGATAATTGCCTATTTTATGAGTAAATGAATTAGATACTTCAGTGCTAAACTGAAAAAAGAGAAAATGCATCATCATGATGAGACTGTCTATTTAAATTAAGGGAAAAGATTCCATCTGTCACAGTGGATTTTGTCAGGATATGCACATGGAAAATGACAACGTCTCTTTAATAGTCACATAACTAAGAAAATAGTAATATTGATCACATCTTTCAGCTCATGAGCAACTGACTTAAAAGTCATATTAATAACACAACAATCAATAAAATATTGGCTACATTCTTCACTCCAGCCATATGTATTCAGGTATTTTTAGAAAGGCGTGTTAGTGTAAAATACTGGTTTAAAATTAATGTCTGTCACAAAAACTGTTTATCCCAATGTTTCTATGTGTCACAGACTACAAACCAAACGTGCTTATGAAAAACTTCCAGTGACTTTGGCATCCCAGGTTTCTATATGCTTCTGCACTCACAGAAACCTTCTTCCGAAGACTTTGCCACTCTCCTCCTGTGCCTTGCAGCACCCTCTGCACCTTCCTGCTGTTACCAGGATCTACCTCTTCCTCCTGAACCAGTGATTAAAGCAACAAGGTTTCACCGAGTTTTTATATCTCTGTTAACACACTAAATTGTAATGCCTACGTTATATACTCACTGAGCAAAAACAAACCCACAAAAGACCCTGCTTATTGCATCCATCTTTTTTGGGGGGAGGGGGGGAGAACCAACAAAAAAACCCCATGACCAATTTAAATAATTATGGTATTTGATACCTAGCTAAATGAATATACACTAACATGATCTTATGCTTTCCATGGGTCTCAATAAAAGTTCTTTAGGAGATGGAAAAAGGTACATGTGAAAACACTTGGAAGTGTTGGAGGCTAGACTGGATGGAGCTCTGAGTAACCTAGTCTAGTGAAAGGTGTCCCTGTCCCTGGCAGAGGGGTTGGAACTAGGTGGTCTTTAAGGTCCTTTCCAACACAAACCATTCATTATGCAATCTACTTTCAAACATTTTCTCTGTTAGTGGCTAACAGTGATAACAACACACATTATTGTCTCTCACTCTTAAATGCTAGTTGCTTTAGAAACTTGACACAGATTAGGAATATGACCCTCAGAAAATATGCAATGAATTGAATTTATTAATCCCGCACATTCAACCAACAAGAATAAGACCTTGCCTTTCTAATATCAAAGAGTGATAACACTCTTCATAGGCTTACTAGGTATGAGGGGTTTGGAGGGGGAAGAAATACTGATCTTCTAATGGGAAAGCAGAGCTAGACACAAGGATGGCAGAGCCAGTTTGTATTCCAGGGGTGTGTGTGAGGACTAACTGTTCAGAAGTATCCTCTGACCCAGAGGGTGCTACTGAAGGGCACACCTAGCAGCTCTCAATATTGGCCAGATCTCACATTACTCACTTGTGTGTAACTCTCTCAGATTTTATTAAATCCAGGACAAGATTAGTCAGGAAATTTCAGAATAACAATTGAACAAATGGTCTTGCCATGTGACATTTAAAAGAAAAGCCTTAGAAAGTCTGCCAATCTTCTTGTGGGAACAGAGGATATAGCAACATTTTTTTCATTCTATAAAACATATCCTTTAAATATTTACTAGTCTTGTATTTTCTACATGTGGCCACATCCCAAGCAAAAGCCCTTACCTCTCACTAAAGTATGCTTAAGAACATTCACTGCATATGTAATAAGAGTATTAAAGGATCCAGATGTGAATTAGAAAAACAACTGCGTCCATTATAGCTGAATTTCAAACTACTGGAGTAAGATCAAGCAGGAAAGCTGTGGTTTATTCCAGAGCACCACCCACACAATTCTCTGAGTAGGATACCAAACGACAGTAATGTAACCAGCAAAATGCAAAACAAAGCTGTCACATCTGATTACACTCCCAGTGACTGAATGGACAACAGACAAGAGATTTTCTCGATCTTCACAAGCTCTCAAAATAAACCTTCTGTCGATGTACAGCCACACATATTATAAATTTCTAATTAAAAACTCTCTTTTTCTTTTTGGCTATAAAACATCACATATGATTCAACAAACTTGAGGAATACTTAGAGGACTATTGTGTGTGAATAAATTAAAGCTTCTCTTTTGAAACAGAAGCAGTTTATTTTTGCACTCCAAACTTCAGAGAAGTGAAATTTCAAGGTGCATTACAGAAGAGGTCTTGGCAGAAAACAATACCTACACAGTGTTGTTGAAACAGCAATGACTGCAGCTTAAGCAATAGCAACAACTACACTATTTACTTTGACTAAGACTATTATACAATAGCGTTGCATTTTATTTTGAAAACCAGTTGCTTGCTTTGGGAGCGCTCCCAGGCAAGGAAAATGGGCAACTCCCAAGATTTCTAGGGGGTCAGAATTTCTAAGTTATTTTTGAACTGTAATGGACAATATATGTCTTTTCCGTAGAGTTTTAACATGATTATAAAGTATTTTTTTTCAAAACTGGTGAGCACGTTTAGGCACTCAGTCAGCAAGGCTATGCCTGTCCCAGCCCGTGCAGGACAGGCACAACCATCACTGCTGTTTGGAAGGACGTGTCGCCTGGATGAGTACAGACTTTGCACAGCTCTGCCAACCCTTCCCCGGGTAGACACATCCCCTGCTCTTCTCACTGGTACAAATTCGGGCACAGGCTCTCAAACTCCAGGAACAGCAAGCCACGGCTAGCAGCCTCTGTCCCGGATTGAGGGTCTGTGGTGAGCTGGAGCTCCGCCTGACGTGCCCGGCCAGCAGCAGCAGCCAGGTCACGGCCGCACCACAGCCAAGGAGCCGGCAACTCTCGCAGGCCCCTTGGCATCCAGTCGGGTGCAGAGTAAATTCTGCTGTCAGGACAGGCTGCCCCAGCACCCCTCCTGCTCATGTCGCCTTTGGCCCCTGGCACTCACAGCTATGGCAGGGGACATTCTGTGGCACCGGTTTCTGCGAACAGCAGCACTCAGGCTGAGTACTCGGGTGGTAGCATCACCATCCCTGGGGGTGTTTAAGGAAAGACTGGACGTGGCCCTCAGCGCCAGGGTCTGGTTGACGCGGTGGTGATCAGTCATAGGTGTGACTGCATGAGGTCTTTTCCAGACTCAGTGATTCTGTGACTCCGTGAATCCTGCCAAAGTCTCCGAAACGCTGCACTGCCCCGGGGCCCCAAGGGCGGGATAAGAGGGACAGGGAGGCAGGCACAGCCCGGCTCAGGCCGGGAGCAAGGAGCACCGCCAGGGGAGCAGCAAGGAGCTGCTGGCGGCTGCGTGAGGGGAAACGGCGCAGGAGGCTGGGGGCGGTGCAGGACACGCGAGATTCAGATTACATATTAGAAAAAAAATTCGCTCTTCGTGTTGTCAGGCATTGGAACAGGCTGCCGAGGGAAGTGGTGGAGTCACCATCCCTAGAGGTGCGTGGATCTGGCGCTACATGATGTGGTTTTGGGGTTACAGTGGTAGTGCTGGCTTGACAGCGGGATTTGATGATTTTAAAGGTCTCTTGCAAACTTGAACATTCTCTGATTCGGTAGGACGCCGTGAGGGTTCTGCAGAGGCAACGCTGCCCGGGGAGCGGAGGGGGCTGCTCACAAGAGAACATGCCCCG